>VZRZ01003758.1:431239-516525 GCA_013398175.1 Climacteris rufus | reverse complement strand
TGCGGCGAGGTGAGCGGGGCGTTCCGGGACGCAGGTGCGCGGAGGGGCCGCGTCCGCCCCGGCAGGTGAGGGGCGGCGGGCGCTGCGGAAGCCGCGCTCGGGCACGGGGGCGAGGGGCTGGCAGCGCACGGCGCGGAGCTTTGCCCGGCCGGGATTGCCTTGGAAATGGTCGCTTTGCCAAGAGGTGTGAGGGCTTGGCTCGGGTTGTGCTGTTTAAGTGGCACCCTGTGAAGTACGTGAATCACGCGTTAATGACAGGCTGCAATGTTCGAGCGTATGTGTGTGTATGTTTGCTTGATGGCCTTCAGGTGAGACGTGCTGGATAAATGCAGGGGTCACTCTTCATGTTGTATTCCTCTGAGGGTGGGAAGAGTATTTGCTTCAAGTACGTGGGACTTTCCACTTGGTATTCCTGTAAGTGATGCTGTAATAGTTCAAAGCTACAATTTCAAGAGTATTGAATTGAATTTGAAGAGTACTGAGTTGAATTTTATTTAATTTTACACCTTTCGGTTTGCCCCGCTAAAAAGAAAGCAACAGATAATATTTAGCCTGGTTTATGAGAAGCCTTTGTGCTTCAACTGATTTTTTTTTTTTTCTGAATAGAGATCAGAGTTCTAGCATATTTTATTGTTTGCAAAATCAACAGCCTTACAGTTCCATGGACTTAATTAGGCAGTGGAATTTGCAACCTAAGATAAGAATTTTTTATGAGAAACTCTGACATGCCCTGTGGACTAGTCATAAACCTTTCCATGTAGTCATCATCTTTGGAAATTATTGTTGCATGCCAATAAAAATGTCTTTTTCTGATTCTTGCAGTGTTCAGCTGTAGACATGGCTGAGTAATTCCATTGTCCCATTTGGTTTGTGTAAAACTTGTGTGCAAAATAAATGGTTTAAACAGAAGGCAGAGGTGTGTTCCCTGTACCTGGGGGCAAGTGTGTGCTCTCCTTTGGTTTTTTGCTTGGGATTTTTTTGCCTTTTCATTAGGATGAACAGCTGGCAGTGGGGTCGAGCACAAGACAGGGCCTACAGAGCAATCCTTGTTTCAGTTCTTAATGTTTTTCTGTCTGTGGAAGGACAGAGTTGGTCCAAAAGAGCTGCTCTGGTGGCACAGGCCTCCTGTAACCTCGTTATACCCCCCAATTCCAGATATTTACTCTTGCCATTATAATCCCTTATGCAAATGGCTTCACAAATTCATGAAAGAAGTGCAGGGTTAAAGGAGGGAACTGTTGCTTCTGTGTGTGCTGCAGAAAAGAATGAAGCTTGTGGTTCACTTGCATCATAGGTTCCCTTTCTGTATTCTTCCTGTAGCAGACAACCATGCATTTGCACAATGGCAAAGCTCTTTATTGTGTCCTTGCAGAACCTTGCAAACTGGCACAAAAATAAGAGTTCTGCTAGGCAAGATCGAAAAAAGGTCAATGTTCATAATTTTTTTTAAAGCCCTTTCTTGCTTATTAATTCTCTAACATATTCATTTGGGGTTGTGTGTTCATCAGTAAGTCCATCTAATAATCAGCAACTATATCACACTGGCTCCATCTGTTGTCTGTTGCCAAGTCCTCTTTCTGACTTAGATTGTAAGCTTCTTTTCATATGATCCTGTCACTTTTTGTTAAGTTGAACACATTCCTGGTAGTGGCTAAGCCACTTTCTGGTGCGATTGTCCTGTTGGTTGCACTGGAGAAATGTCACAGCTTTTGCAGCCAGGAGTGGAGCTGGTTGAGATAACTTTGCTTGTGAAGGCTGACCTTGTACACTCCAGATCTGTGGCTCTCAAACTGAGTTATGTGTTTCCCTTTGGTACCCAGGGAGCTTCACATTGATTTGTAAATACCAGCAGACTTCAATGTCTGCGGAACCTTAAGAGCAGCAGATTTGGGGAGCCCTGTTCTCACTTCAAAATTCATAAATTAGTGAAGCCTGGGTTACTGTTCCATCTGTGCAGCCAGTACCTGAAGTAAACAAGGTACTAGGTGTTTCACTGTAAGGTGAAACCAGTAACACAGGCTTGTGTTTAGTAGGGCTGGACTACAGAATGTGTCTTAAATATTTGTGGAGATGATACGTTTAGGTGGAAAATACAAATATTGACTGCCTTGTGTGATGATGTATAAATATGAGATTGTGTCTGAAAGAGGTCAGTCAGGTATGAAATTCAGCCTGCTTACTTTACCTTCATCCCTGTTTCAGGCATTCCTGTTCTCTGTCCTTGCCTTTGCTGTGCTGGGTTGTCTCACTGGCTGCTTTGATACAACAGAAGTTGCTTCCCAGCTCATGTGAAACCCCCAGTGCTAATGGAGCTGTCAGCCCTGAGTGCAAACCCAGCGAGAGGCCAAGGGGGAATTTCCCGGATTATTGAGATGTTACAATACCTGTTGCTATTAGAAGGCTTTGATTCCCTTTGGTTTTGCTAAGAGCTCAACAAATGTCAGTCTGCTGACACTTGGAAGGCATGAGCAGCTTCTCAGTGTCTCTACTGAGCCCTGTTTTGTTAAGCAAACATAATATATTAAAATGATCCATTTGAAGCAGCAGCTGTGTCTTGTACATGATCTGCTTGAGTGATTATTTAACACTAAGGATGCTCTGGAACTAGGCTAGAGCCTGTCTGCACTGTGGATTGGAGTGACTAAAACCAGGCTAGGAGAGGAGTGGATTGGTGCAAGGTCCTCTGTAGGGTTTTAGTTTTATAATTGGACCCTAGAAAATGTTGGCAATTACACTGTGGGCATAAGGATTAAGTGGTTTTCTGTTTGTTTGTGAGTTTTTAATATTCTCCCCCAGTTATATTTGCCTTCTAAATATGTGCTAGAATTTATGCCTATGCCTGATGAAAATATTTTTAAACCTACAAACTTGGCCCTGAATCCTGAGCTGTGCAGTAATAGCTGGTCTCTCTTACTCGTTTCAAACTTGGCTACAGTCACAAAATAAATGAACTGTTTGTTTCAGCTCAGCCTCTCATGGAGGTTTGTTTGCATTATAAAACCATGATGCAGTTCAGCAGACTTCCAGTTTCTGGAGTGCTGTAGTAGGGCTAATGCAGGTCTCTTCTGAGGAATGTCAGTCCTAATTTGCAGGAAGCTTGTGATATGACAGTACTGTCTAGAACTGGGAATTATCCTTTACAGTGGAGATGAAATTAAAGCAAAATGTTGTGGGAAATACTGGTATGATCATGTTTAAATGCATTGTTGTAACTAAGAGTATAAACTGAACCTAAAGACTTGTCCCATAAGGTAGTCAAAAAAGACTTCAGGTTCAAGATGAGCTGGGCCAAACAGTCTAAGCTCTGGTACTTGTAGCTACCTCGTCTGTAAATATTTGATACTGTGTTTTTCTCAAGGACAAGAAGCTAAGGTAGGGACAAACCAAGGAACTTCCCTCTCTTAGGGAAGCAGGTGACAGCAGCTGAGAACAAAATTGTTGAGTGCCTGGTTCTCTTTACCTGTTCAGTTTAATTTCTTATCTTTTTTTTCCTTTTTTTTTTTTTTCCAGGCTAAGAACCTCAGTCAATTCAATTTGAAAAATTTTGTTCTTTACATTTATTTGAAGCCTTTCTGAAATTTGCACAGTACTACAGTGAAGTCTTCTTCCCTCCCAAGTTATTTTGTTGAGTGACACTTGCCAGCATAATTCCTTTAGTTCCTTCCTGTTTTTGTAATGCTGGCTGTTGAAGCTACATCAGACTACCAGTTTAAATAGTTAACTCTTGGCAAATGACTTTTGTCAAAGCTTTGGCATCTTGTTCTTCAGAAAACCTTTTCAAATGAATAACATGCATCCACCAGATTTATTGCTGTTCAGGCTGAATGCCTAGAGACCGTCTCTGTGTCTAAAAATGGTTGTTGTTGTTAAGGCCATCTTTTAGGAAATTGTGAGTTTGACATTTGAGTGCAAATATGCACATATTTATAAAGATACTGGGGACAGAAAACCTCTTACTAAGGAGTTGCACTGTTTTTTGGAAGGATCTTGCTTTATCCTCTGAGGCATTAAAGGGATGCTGCTGAAGTTGAGCAGCCTTACCCATTTTTCTATCTATGAAGTATAAAATGTTAATTGCTGGGTAATAAATGCCTCCTGTTAGTTTGACACTGTGTAGGGTATAACTGGATGTGCTGTTGTGGGATTTCCATCTTTAGATAATTGCAGGCTCAGGCACTGGTTTTGAAAGGCAAATCTCTAATTATCCAAATTAATGCTGATAGTAGTATTTATAGTAATTTCTACAATTAAAAAATCAATGCATTCATGCAGTGAAGAAATTGATCTAAATATAAATATGGATTTTTTTTTTTTCTTCAAGGTGTGTTTTGGTAAGCCAAAAAATTGAAATGTGGTAGGGCATGAAACATTCTGGGACTGTGCTTTTCACTAATGTAAGAAATGGCTGAATAGGGCAGATATGCGTTTTGAGAGGTGAATTTCTGAATTATTTTTGTCTTGGCAGAAGGGGGTGCATTTTTCTTGTATAAAGATGTCAGAAAAATTGTTCTGAAAGCTGAGAAATTATTAGGAAATGTTTTTTATAGTGTGTAGTATCTTTTTTTAACTGGCTGTTGTGCACAGCTTTAGAGTTTTTAAGCTGCACCTTAATATGAAAAAAACCACCCAACAACCTTTTAGTTGGTTACAGGATTTGCAGGATAGTCTTCGAGTCTGTTCAGTGCACTTTAATTAACCATACAAGGTAGTAAATTAAAGTACCTCAGACTGACTTGACAGTCAATTAAACCTTGGTTGATTTCATTGAGAATGTGATCATTAGTGTAATTGGCCAAAATGACAGGAGGCCCACTTGGAATTGTGCCCGTTTGAAATTTTCCTCTAATTCTGTGTATGCAATCCTGGGCAGGATAATAGGCAAATGGAGCTGTATCCTAATAATTTCCAAGGGTTTTGTGTAGCTGTCTGGAAATAAGGTAAACTCTACCAGGCAAAAATGAAGGAATGGATTACTTGGGAATCCAGATGGCAAAACCTTTTGGGGTTTATTTTGTGTGAGGTACATCAAATCTCTTCTTTCTTTGTGGAATTTGTGTAGAGTTTTGCAAAGTTCACCATGTGATTTCAATCAAAAGGATGTGTATGTGCGAGGGAGATTTTTTGGTTTGTTAAATAGATTGAGGAACTGTGTTGAGACCATCTTTTGTTAGTGGTAGCTGGATACTTAAGAGATTTAGGCTTTTCCCCCTGTTTAATACTGCTTATCTAATGTGGTATCTTCCTCTAGCTAAAACACCAGCAGTCTTTCCTATTTTGTGTTTTCAATTTTTTTCTTGCTTTGCCTGATAACTTAAGCTTCTACACTTTAATTTGCTGGGCTGCAGGGTGGATGTGTTGTTTCTCTAGACTTATTGGGGGTTCTGCAAGCTCTGCTTTTTGTGGTGGAGTGGTGACCCATGATATCCTGTGATACTGGATTGTCAGATTGTGCATTTCTGGGGCAAATGCTTGCTTCCTTCCATAGAAAGTGTCTGCTGCATGTGGGTGCTACTCTGATGGAAATAAGTTCTAAAACATTGTTTCTTCACTTACAGCAGGTTTTCTGGTCAGTCTTCAAAGATACTTGCATCTTCTGATCCAAAAAATTGTTATTACCCTGGTTTCCTCTGTCTGTCCTCCTTCCACAGACACTTCTTTCTTTACCTCCTTGAAAAGTAACCAAAAGATAGCTTGTCCTTTTCAGATCAAAAGGAATTATTTAAGCATGCCTTGGAAATTCCTAGGCATCTTGCCTATAGCTGAGGAGGTTCTCTGGGCTATTTTTCTCCATCGAGGAGATATAAGAGGCTTTATCTTTCCATGGTGCTTCTGTGCCTTTTCCAGAGCCTCAGGGCTTCTGGGGCAAGAACAGGAGATCAGAACGTGGATCCTGATCTCCTGTGGGGCAGCTGGCCCCACCATCGTCTGAAAAGTGCAGTGAGCTCAGGCATGTGGGAGTGTGCATACAAAATTCAGTGGGAAAACCATGATGTGGGATCTGATAGAGATCAAATGTTCATAATCAGGCCTTGGTAAGAGTCTCTTATACCCACTGACATCCATTTAGAGAGGTGTTAAGATGTTTGAAATAAACACCCTTCTTTTTTGGAGCAGACAACCTCAAATTAATTCCAGGCAGTTCAACAGAGCTTATTTCTGAAAGCAGGGAAGGACTCTGTGTTTGCCTGATGTGTTGGCACAGAGCATCTCTAAAAGATACACTGCACACAGAGCATGGCCATAGCAGCACTGCTGTATATTCCGAGGGCAGCTGGCGTGCCTCTGTTTTTGAGATGCTTTTCAAATTTAGTGTATTGTTCAGGTTCTGTGCATCTGCCTGAATAGGAGTGTAATTGCCTCCTCTCTGGTTATTTTGTCTACCTTTTTTTTTGTATTGTTTTATTGTTTCCTTCCCCTCCCTCCAGTTTTTCATTCACCCTCAGGGGAAAAAAAAGAGAAATGTATCCTCTTTGTGATTTTTCACTTTGTTCAGGCTTTGTAGGCAATCCCCAAATTGCCGTAAATGAACAGTTAAGTTTGGAAAAGATGAATAACCTCCTAAGTCTGAGGTTTAAAGAAAAAAAAAGTAGGCCACCTGTCAAGTTTGCCAGTCCAAGCTGAATTTGATGGGCTCCAGAGTCATCCTGATTACTTCATCATCCTCTTAGAAAGAAAAAAAATTGTTGGTCCCCCTCCCTTTTTTTCCCTTTTCTCCTACTTGGCAAATGTACCTTGTTTCCTGTGTTTTCAGTTGAACTGAAATTAATACAGCTTTTAAAAGTGTCTTTGTGGAAAATTTTTTTCTGGCAGGTTCTTGTAAGAAGACTTTGTTTTTGTAGCAGGATTGTAGGTGTTTTTATAAATTTGGGAGATAGGTCTTCAGTGGGTATAAACTTGTGTTCCTACCAGGTAAGGAATTGGTCTTGGAACACTCGTAAGTGGAAGCTTTAAAAAGAAAGGTTTTTGGTGCTTCAGCTAATAATTTTTCTTTTGTCAACTGGAAATTAATCTATTTTTTATTATAGCCGGGGATCCCTTCTTCACTCCCGAAAGTGAAATTGTTTCTTGCAGTAACAGGAGATTGGTCACCGACTGCAACTGAAGTAGAATAAAATGTTACATTTTGTGGGTTTCCTCCTGCTTGGTTGCTAGCTTTAGCAACCAGAACTTAAGTAGAACAAGAAAGGGTTGGGGGGAAGGGAATTAAAGTTTTTTGTTACCAGTTAAATTTTGAGTTTGAAACCTATTCACCTCAGAACAGCCAGAGCATAGGGTATTTCCGTGAATCTAAAAGAAAAGTTCATTAGTGTTGATGTTGTGTGGTGGTTTTGGTGGTTTGATTTCTTTCTTTTGTATCCCTACTTGGATATCTTCTTTCTTTTCTTATTCCCTTAAACTAATGTAAGCTTTTTGGAGTCCTATCAAACTTATTAGATATGCTCACAGTAACGGTAATCTCAATTTCTTGTATTTTAGGATCCAACAAAAGTAGAGAAGGCAGCAAATTACCTAAGATGTGAGAAGTCCTCCTGTAGTGAAATACAACCTTGTTTCCAAAATGGACCGAAGTAAGCGCAATTCCATAGCAGGATTTCCACCCCGCCTGGAGCGCGCCGAAGACTTTGACGGTGGCACTGGAGAGGGGACTGCATCCCAGCTGGGAAGAGTTTGTACCTCTTCATACAGAGCCCTGATAAGTGCCTTTTCCAGACTTACTCGTCTAGATGACTTCACGTGTGAGAAAATTGGCTCTGGTTTCTTCTCTGAGGTGTTCAAGGTGTGTGTTTGGTTTTTTCCTCTCTTCCTGTTGGTGGTTTTATGTTTGAGAATGTACAAGAGTGTCAGCCCAAGTACTTTCCACTGAAGTCAACTGATAGTCCTTGTATTTGTGTCACTCAGGATGAGCGAAGAACTTTCAGGTCCCAAATATTTATTCTCTCACTCCTCCAGCTGTTTTTTGGCACTTATAATGTATTTGACTTGTTGCAGAGCTGTTTGGGAGAAACAGAAAAAGCTAAAAATAATTGGTTTATTTGTTGACCTCTGCCATGTATTTTTGCATTCATGTAACATATCAGACACTGATGGCTGTTGGTTCTCCCATATGTAAGTGTAAATGTCTTTAATTTAGCTAATTTATTGGGTTTGTGGGACGGTACACATTCCTTTGGTAGTCCTTGCCTCACAACACCAGATGCATGTGTTAAGGAGTTCCATACATGTTACTGAATTTGGAACCACAGAATTTATTGCACTGAAATCACAATACAATTAGCTGCTCTTCTCTGTTTCCTTTGCTGCTTATGCCCTACTTCTAGCTCAAATAACCAGAGATTGGTTTGAAGTAAATAATATGAATGAGAAAATCTGATGGTGTCAGTGGCTTGCTGCTATGAGCGTGGGACATGGATAAGATCTTTTTAAAGCAATTTGTCAGACCCAGTTTTATAGTGCTGGTGGTGTTTCTGCTGCTTTGACTGTTCTGGTAAGGTTTATTGTGGAGGAACAGGACATTGAGTTTACTTCCAGGCCTTCAGGCATTGAAAAAATCATTTGTTTCCTTGTTCTAGTTCCTGACTTTACATGAAGCTACCCTCCACATGATTTCTATTTCAGTGAAATGCCAGGAATCTATCTTACAGTATACTATTTCTTTTCCATGACAATTAATGTGCTTTTCTTCTTGAAGTTAAACCAAAAAACCTTTTATCCAGGTTTATTGCTGTAAATAGATACCTGCATTAGAAAATGAAAATTATTTTTACATTGCTTTAATACCCAAAGGCATTCAGATCTCCAGGTATACATCTCCTCTTGTGTAAAGGCAAGCCACTTCAGAACTTTCAGAAAAAAAGAGGGTTTTCTGTTTAGCTAGATATAGGAGATTTTAGTTTTCACTATAACAAGTTTTTAATTCTTTCAAATGGGTATACATCAAGAATTTTATTTGGGGTGTGTAGGAGACTTGGTACAGGTAGTTTCTTTATAAAGCCAGCTTCTGTAGCAGTTGAAAACAAGGGGGTTTGTTTGGTGGTTTTTGTTTGGTTGGTTTTTTTCTTATTTCCCTGTTTGGAAAACATTCTGTAATGCATTTTGTAGCAACTGATTTTATATCAAGACATTTGCTAATGTTAAATGAACTGATTTTTAAAGTTGTGTGTTACTGGAATTCATCTTTACGGCTTTTATGGCAAAGCTGCTGTGACCTGTATAAAGGTACCAATAGACTTGAGTCATGTCTGTATAACTGGGAAATAATAAACCTTGGTTTATTGGTGTGAGTTTCAGAATTCATGTGGAGGCAAAAAGGTAGCTAAAAGTAAAGGTAAATTTACAGCAGTATTAGTAACTGATTAATTAAGAATATCTTATTTTAAGAGAGGACTCGGTGAGGCAGTGGCATACAGAGGCTGTTTGAGAATTTGTTAATTGCGAGAAATGCCTGATCTCCAGTTCATTTTTGGATTCATTAATAAGAACTCATTCTTTCAAAACCTTCCTCTGCTATTCTTCTCTGTGAGTTAAACTGACATCCCATGGTGCTGGATAGAACTGGTGGTGTAACTCTGGGAGTGATGGTGGCAGTCTGAGTATCTGGTGTCTGTTTTGCCCCAAACAACCGCGGCCCTGCAGGCAGACCCTGAGTGATAAAGGCTTTTCCTTGGCATCAGTTTCCACCAAAGTCTCTCTGCAGCTTTGGCATGCAAGGGTGAGAATGTGTTACAACCTTATCGTAGATGCAGTTCCAAACTCATTTAAGCAGGTTTCTGTTCTGCTGCTTTATCAGCCTGACCACCTCTGTCATTAATCCTGCTGTGCTGATGATCAGATTTCACACAAGAACCTTGATGTGCTTCCAGGAAGGAGAGCCTCGTGGTTTGACACAGTTAAATTTCAGTCTGCAGGCTCCCAGCTAAATGGTTGAACTTGAGAAAAGTCCAGGATAGTTCTAGACTTACTGTGTAAGTAATTTTACAAGAGCAATGAAGCCTTCCCTTTAAATCATCAAAGGTCTCTCAAGACCCCCCCCATGTCTCCAGAGCTTTTTCAATAATGTATTTGTCTAGTCAGACTAAAATTTGGCATGATCTTCTACTCAAATTTACCTTCAGGTTCAAAGCCAGTACTAAATATTCAAGTTGCTGTAAAGTTCCTTCAGGTGTTCTTATGGGTTCTGCATTCTGCAGCTAAACTTTGGAGAGAGGCTGGAAATACTTGTGACGCTGTGAGTGTTAAAAGTGGACTTTTTGCAGTTTATTTTTTGTGTGTATGTGAAAATAGGAGTCATTGATCCAATATAGAAGTGGACAAATGCAGTGTCCTGTGTGTTTGCATGTTGGGAAGTTGTGTTGCTGCACAAATTGGTCACTGGGGAGTTTGAACTTTTGAGGAATGGTGAAGACTTTTGACATCCAGAAGCAATATGTCAGTATAGTTTGTATCTTAAGCACACACCTGGGAAAGTTATTGATGTGAGCAGTGAAAAAGGTGTGTAATACCTTAAAAAACAGTTAATGAAATATCTGTTTAATGATGGATGGGCAAAGGTGAGTATAAGATGTATAAGACAATGCAAAATAAATACCTTTAAGATCTGAAATATGATGAGTATGGGTGCCTCCAAAGAAAAATTTTGAGATGAAAATCAGCCCTCCCATTTCAGCATATTTACTGACAGCACCCTGTGCTAATCACTCAGTTTA
The DNA here is from genome assembly GCA_013398175.1 of Climacteris rufus. Taxonomy (NCBI): domain Eukaryota; kingdom Metazoa; phylum Chordata; class Aves; order Passeriformes; family Climacteridae; genus Climacteris; species Climacteris rufus. The sequence goes on along the minus strand of VZRZ01003758.1, from coordinate 505,822 downwards.
TGAGTCCCTATAACTGGAGATCCTTTCTGCACAACTTCTGACTACACAGTTTTCTTGGTTTTGCACTTGTGTAGCAGATTTTACCTGTTTTTGGTGTTGCCCCCTTCAAGCATTTCTTAATTTTTCAAGAGTTTCCTTCAGTCTTGATAATCTTAGAAGTTTACCTGTATTCCATAAGCTACTCTTTTGATTATGATTTTACATGGCTACTTTTACAGTATTTCCTTTTAGATCACATTTGTCTTAGTTATTATTTATTGCTTCTTTATTAAGATGTCTAGAGAGGTGCCTTAAAGCCATATGAGAAAGAAGATGAATCCTAGTGCTGATATGACATGGAAACCTTTGAGAAACAAATGCTGGAAATATGTTAATGCTCCTTGTGATGTATGGACACCACACATAATGAGACTGGCACTACCAGGGTGAAGGCCAAGTACAAGTACAAATAGAGGGCATCATCCTTTTGGGTGACTTAACAAAATGGGTGGTGGGTGCAAAAGACTCAGAATCCTTAGGGTGTTCATGCTGTATGTGCTTGTACTGTGAGGCCTCCTGTTTGAATACCCTGGAGTGACGGTCCTCCATTCATTAATTAGCTGTTAGTCTTTATTTGTGTGGTCAAATGTATGTTCTCTGAGTTTCAAAAGACTGATCAGGGAAGGTGTGCCTGTCCAAATACGTACCTTGTACCTGAGGCCAGGATCCTGTTTCTCATGTTTATTTAATGTCTTCGAGGTGCTTTAAAGATAAGCAGCATCCAACTGCTTAATGTGAAAGGAGAAACGGGGCTGATGTGGGGTTGTGCTTGGGGGTACTGTGAAGAACACACATAATTCTTTTTATCAAGTGCTTGTACTGTGCTTAGGATAAAACTGATAGTTCTGTTACCTCTAAACATACAAAACATAAATTATATCAGAAATTATACACTCTGGTATGTCTCATGGGCACATTGTCATGCTGGTGGGCTGGATCTCTGGAACATCTTGTGGTATACTGTGGTAGATCTGAGAGATATTACTGATCTGGCTTTCCCAAAGTGACTCAATTAGAAGTTTGAGAGGTTTTGTACTTTTTGACTTTATTACCATGCTGATTCACATTTTGTATGTAATTTTGCAGGCCTTGAGGGAGTCCAGTGCAGAAATATTTGCTGCCACTTTCTTCTGTTGGCCTCTGACCTAGGTTTGACAGGACTTGCTAACTAGAAAAACAGTGCAGAGTAGGAACTGAACAGTGGAGTGAGGGACTAATTCATGGGACTTCAGACCCCAAAGTTATGAGATAGGTCACTTGATCAAGGAAAAAAGTATCTGTCTTAGTGGGCATATCTATATTCATGTTATACTTTGCCTATTATGTCTCACAGTTGAACCCTGTCTAAAAATAAAGACATTATAAATTTCTCAAACAGTTAAGCCTTAAAAGAGTTACTGAGTCATCTACACGCACTCCCACATCATCAGGTCTTTAAATTTTATCAGTAACTGGTACTTTGTCTAGAGCACATATTGACACCAAATATAGCACAGGCAAACCTCCCTTTATGGCTTTTTAATTCAGTTCTGAACTGAAGATCTCAAAGACAGTATCATGCCATAGTTCCCTTAACAATGACATGTAAAAATTTTTCCTTCTGCTTTGTGTCATTCTTATAATGCCCATTGCTTGTTGCTGTCATGGCACATCAGTACCTTGTGTTTAATGGGTGTGGATCTCCTGTTCTGGAGCCTTCAATCCTTGTTTGTATCGAAGGTTTTCGTTTGTGTTTGTTAATTTTTGCTCAGATAGACCTAGGATATGAAGTGGCATTCACTACTTAGTGAAATAACATGAACAGGGCAGTGCTCCAAAGTTAGAAGTTTCAAATTGCTCTGAGTGGCAGCTTCCATCCGTGAGCTGGAAAAGGGAATGCAGAGTATTGAGTAAGAGGAGACCTCGCTCGGTTCCTCGGAAAGCTCAGTGAGAGACTCCCCTGTCTTCCCCTGCTCTGTCACATCCAAGTGTAGCTTCAGCTGTCATTAGCCAGTCTGCAGTCTGCTTGTAGTGGGTTGTGGAATGAAGTCAGATGCCTTATGGAAGTCTATTGCTGTTTCAAAACATATATGAATTTTGCTTAATCAATATTATCTCCTAAATTTAAAATTAATATAAAGCTAGGAAGGGATGTTATGAGAATTACTACAGTATCCTTAGCTAAGGCAGGCATGAATATTTCTGGTCTGTTCTTGGCTGCTACTTTTGGCTTGTCCTTTAAACTTCCATTATAAAAGATTCTACAGCCTCCTTTGGTGTATCCAGGCTATAATTTTGTTTTAACGATCCTTTTATAGATAGAACCTCCCAGTCTGAGTTGTTTCTACAGCTGGTCCTTCCTATTTGCTTATTGACTCTACTTGCAACTCATTACTGACAGTTTTGTTTTCCTGTGGCATTTAGTCAGAAGAGTAAAAATGTCTGTGAGTGTATGGAAGGAGGGAAGGAGGTATTTGAGTGGTTATAAAAATGAGCATGCAAAGAAGGGAATGCCAGCTCAGATTAAAAGAAGAGTATGACTGCAAAAAAGACATGGAAAAGGTACAGGAAAAAAGGCAGTGGAATCTGAATTCAAGGCTAGGGACCTGCTGCTTGGTTTTCAGCCCACACTCAGCAAAATCCCACTGGAGAAGGTGTTGGAAACAGTGTCTCAGTTTGCAGACAACTCTTCCCAGCACTGGAATCTTTATTAACTTGGGTTTTATCAGATAAACAGGTGCTGCAATATTTGAACTGTCAATGTGTTTTAAATCTCAATGTGAGTCTGCATTATTGCTGGTCTTTGCAGGATGGCCAGGAACAGACTTGGTATGGAGCTCCTTCCTGCAGGACAGGGCCTCAGCACTCTCCCAGGCTCTACAAACAAGTTCTTACTCTCTCCTCTGTGTGCCTGTTTGCTGCATAAATGGGATGTCAGCCCTCAAGACTGTCAAGGCAGTACCTTCCCTGCTGAATTCTTTTGAGGAAGGGGTTAATTGTCAGCATAAATCAAGGAGAATCTGGGTATTTCAACTGGAGACAAACTTTTCTTAATCCTATCATACCCTTTTGATTATTATTTCAAAACTCCAACATAAACACTGACAACAGGAAGAAGTTTCTTTTCTTGTTAATACCAAACTAAGAGATGAATTTGACTCTTACTGCATCTCTGGCTTTTGCTTATGAAGTTTCTTTGCTTTGTCACCAGATTTTAGGCCAACATTGCATTCTTCAAGTTGACTTCAATATCCCCATAAAATCACTTAATTGGGCAGATTGCTTGTGTAGAGGAAGATAGGAAGGCTAAATGTGTGTAGGTGTTTTTCTTTATGGTAACTGCTGAATATGAGATTTAGGTGTTGTTGGAACCACAGCTTGGTTAACACTGTGTGTGTTGTATCCCAAGACTTATAATGTAGTACAAGAATTCTTCTCTTATCATTAGTCCTGAACTGCAGATAATCTCACTTATTTTTTCTCCTGGAAACTGATTATTCCCCAGTAGGCATAATTGCTTTCTGCAAGTTTTGCTTAACATCAAGGTTTGGCATTTTTCTTATTGTTTAAGCCTTTCTACCTCACTTCACAATCTTTATAATTTTCTTTATAGATTTGTGGAGTCAAAAAGCATAGAGTGTGAAAAGGCTTCTTGTCATATTGCTCTTCATCCTTTTGTCACAGGGCAGGAGTAATTTTGTGTGTTGTTCTGTGTGGACATGTCCTTAACCTGCTCTTTAAAGCTGATAGTAGAGGTGACTGCAGTGGGAGGTACCCAGGATTTAGTATCTGAAGAATCAATTTTATTGAGCAAGAGAGGAGTGATTGCCTCATTACCACACTGGTCTGAAAAGCCTCCAACAGTACATTAGGCCACTCTGACTTCCTGTGAAGATGATGTGCATGGATAGTCCCCTCTCCTTGTTGAGCTGGAAGGGCAGAAGCTCCTGGAAAAGGGATGGTAAAAATTTACTGAGGAATTGAGAAAGCATCTGGAAGAATTGCTTTCCATCATCTATAAATGCTTTCCTCATACCTTCTCTATCTAGAATGATTGTTACTTTGTTTTAAGGAACAAAATAGTAAAACTGTCAATTTAGAAATTTGAAACACAACAAAAATATTTTTCTGCATGAAACAGATTTTCTGGTATTCAGATTTAAAATATTCTGAGAGCAGCACTGAAGTAGAAGTCAGCTGATAATGGTAAATTTCACTGGAAATCTCAAATCATGCTTTTTCTTTGTCCTTATGTCTTCACTTTCAAAGTTCCCTCACTTTCTCATGTGTTGTTTTGAACATTTAGTGAAAGGTTTGCACTAGAAAAGGATCTTCTTTGCCTCTGGAATTAGCAGCCTGATCAGAGACCTGAACAAATGTGAGTGTTCTTCAAAAATTTTGTAAAACATTAGAAGTGAGATCACACTGTATCCATTATATTTGTGGTAGTATTTGATAGGCTTAAAAGGTACTTAATTTTAGTTATTCTATGAAGTATTTGTAGGAAACTTTCAAATTGCAGGTATTAAATACTTTTTCAACATTGGATATTTGACTTTTCTGAAGTTGGAGAACTGTTACACTTGGTGTCAACACATGGGAAAAAAGAAACAAAAATTGGTTTAATAACTGGAGAAGTGATTCACTGTATGACTTCAGTCTTAACATATTTGCTGTATAAAAATTGTCATAACAGTGCATAAATAGTCTTACAATATGAAAATAGTTGTTTGAAACTGCTCTTCATTGCAATGAAAAAAGGCATGATAAAGTCCAATGGCTACAAGAATAAGAATTGTGCTTCTTTTTAAAAATTAAACATCTGTGGGAGCTGCCTCACCAACCAGAAATTTTCTCTCTCCTGTTGGTTTATTTGTGATATTTGTGGCCACCTTTGGGTTTTTTCAGAATGTTCTTGATTAAGCTTGGCAGGGTCTTGAGAAAGTTATAGCTACCAGCAGTTTAAGACCACCAATTTTGGAAGGTAATGATCTAGACAACAGGATTTTTTTTTTAAGCTGATGGGTGGGTTTTTTCCTGTTTCAGATTGGTGTAGCCACATCAGGCAAAATGAGATACTTGGGGTTCTAATTCTGACAAATAACGGCAGAAGTCATCCTTGCAGGGTTGAAAAGGAGTAGGGAATGAGTATGTGGATTATCCCACGTTTTGGTTATGCAGATATAGTATTTGATCTTGTAGGCATGGGGAATATGCCTTGTGACTGAAAAGTGACACCCATTAGACCAGGGCATATCTTCCCTCCCCCAGATGTAGAGCCTTTGGACTTGTCCCTACCTTCCCTCTGTGATGTGATGCCACTTAGGAAGACAGAGGGCAAATCTTCCTGTCCACGTATGCCTTGTGGTCTCGTTTTTTATTTCAATAGGATTCCATTTAAGCTGAAAATCTTTCTCTTTTGACCAGTGTAGGAAACTTTCACCTTGCTCAAGATGACAGAAGCAAAGTGTTGGAGGCTAAAGGTCTCTTCGGTGAAGTGAAAAAGTTGAAACAAACTGCTAATTGTTTGGGAATAGTCACTCTCTGTATTATGTAATCTGGCCAAGGAAACTTCATTTTAAGCTCTGGAGTTGTATCAGCAAGGTGGTTTTAATCTGTTTCTTTCTATTCTGATTCTTGTCAGGACTAGGAAGAAGCACCACTGTGGAACTGAGATGAGGCATAAATCCTGAGGATGCTGGTGCTTTCTTAGTCCAAGTAGAACTCTTGTGAGCTTGAGTTGTCTCTCACTGGTGTGTGAAGTATCAGCATTTTGGAGCCCTTCTTCGAACTGCTAGGATGATTTGTGTGGTAACCACTTAACCAGACAGTTGTCTTCCTCTTGCTAATGTTTTTGTTTTTTTTTTTTTTTTGCTATTGAGGTGCCAAGTTGCTGTCATCCTAGTCCTTGTCACTTAGTTAGCAAATGCTTTTATAGGGCATAGGCTGTGGGGAGAAGTAGTAATAAACAGGCCATACTCCAATGGATCATTAAGGTAGGAATCAAAAATCTCATCTGTGTTGTTATTCTTTATGCATTGCACCATCGGGGCAAAATACTCACTCCTGTCCTCTTAGGCAATCTGGAATTTTAATATTTGCATATATCTGACTTGTAGGGCATGTTTTTAGCAGAATTGAGAATGCTTTGAAATACAAGGTAGAATGGAGGGCTGGGTCATATTTGTTATCTGAAACAAGTTCTGTTTTTTATTAATTTATTTTCTGGCTAGAAGTCTTACGATGTGCATGTTATAATCATCTTGAAACATCAGCTGAGGAAACACTGGGGTTAATTCAAAAGGTAATTCAAAAGGCAGTTATATCACCAGGTAGCAGATGTAATGAAAGCCTTGTTTTTTGTAGTGGTGTTGAAATATTTTAAACAAAATTTCAAAATTGTACTTTGGTAATGCTTCTTCCTACAGTCGTGCTTGGCATCACTACAGTGAAGTCTAGAACTATACTGAGTAACACAAATTAAAATAGGGCAAAAGAGTTCTTGAATTATGTTTTGCTTTCTGTGGTTGGGTCAGACAGCTTCTCTGTTGAAGAAAGAAATGTTTGCAAAATGTGGCAGAACTACCCTGAAAGTGAAGGATTTGTTTGTTTACTAAAAGCCACAACAAAAATCACTGAAACAAACTTGATGCTATAAGAATACTCATTCTCAAAAAAAGAACATAGCTTAATGTAAAATCGTCCGTTTTGAAATTTATTTATCACCTGTTTGGAAACTTGGCCTCTCTTAAACCTTGCTGAACAGCTGATATGTTGAATGTCTGAGGTGAATCTTTGTTGTCCTCACAACTGGAGAGAATGCTCAGAGCGTCTGTCAACACTAAGAAAGACACTCTGATACTGTAACAAGTACCTTGCAATAGGAGATAACCCCCAGTTGGATTTTGTTTAGTACAGTGATTGCTGTAGTTCAGAGTCCTTTGGGCCTTTGATTTTCTTCAGTAGAAGTTGTGCCAATCTGAGTATCGTTGTACAGTTTTCCCAGGGTAAAGCAGGTGGCAGGATTCCCTTGGCACTGAAATGTTTGTGTGCTTTTTGTCTTGTTTTCCATAATAATTTTGCAAGCATGGTTAAATGAGATCTGTTTAGTTTTCTGTTCTGGATGGAGATGTGCTGGGTTGGCAGCTCTGGGATTTTCTGTGTTTTGCCAGCTGGCAAGCATGCACATTTGTGTAAGCTCGTTCATAGCTGATACTGAGAGACAGGTGCTGATTTACTGTTCTTCAAATAACTGTGCTGGCATATGGCCAGTATTAACATGACTGTGCCTAGAGAACAAGAGTGCATCACTTAAAATCTTCGTGAGACACCTCTGAGGCACCTCTCTGAACACTTATTTACTGGTATTGGCAGCAGGAGGAACTTAAATACATTTCAGTGATGGATTTCACTGTGCCTGGGGAGTGTCCGTGATGTTAATGCACACAAATGCATATGTATTACTGCCTAATACGAAACCTAAAAATGAGAACTGCAAATAATTATTGATGGCATTAACAAAAAAGAGATGTTTACAGTCTCAGATCCATAGGGAATGCTTCTTCATAGCCCCTTAATAGCCGCTGGAAGTGATTAGAGAAAGGAACTCCGCGGTGTGTACTCCAGGGCTTCTGTTGGCCTTTGCTGCTGCAGTTGCTGCTATTCCGTGTGCACGGATCCAGCAGCTCTTCCCAGCAGGTGCTGAGGCCAGCCCCGAGTGCAGGGACCCCTTCTCGCTCCGTGGGCTCCCTGTGGCCGGGAGAGGCCCCGGCTGCTGCCCCCGCTGTGCCGGCACAGCCCGGGAGCGCTCTGGGCAGCGCCTCTGCGAGGTGGGGCCCTGTGTCCCGTGGTCTTGTGGGGTTTGGGGTTGGGGAGAGGACAGAGCTCGGAAATGTCCCTGCAGTGATCGATCCCCAGCCAGCGTTGCTTTGTGAACTAATCCCGAGCTGACAGTGTGTCTGACTCCGACTCGCTGGTGTCGCTTTGTAGCTTTCACATGAGCTGCCTGCCATGAAGTCCTGCAGATCCAATTCTTGTGCTTCCCAGCCTTTACAGGCCGTGATGAGACATTGCATGGCATAGTTATTCAGCTGCTTGTGTAAGAAGGAGAAGCTCATTCTCAAGAAGAGCAGTTTCATGAAGGCTTAAATAACAAGCAACTACTTAGAACTTTTGGTTTGGCTATAACCTGAAAGTTATTAACTGTAGCAATTTATAAAAGCTGAAGTATCTTCAAGTAAGAAAAAATGTGGCTTCCTCCTCTTCCCTGCTCTCTTGTTATTTGTGGTTGTGGTCAAGTTCTAGTGTTGTAACTGTGATGATAATAGCAATAGTTGTGTGTCAGTGCTCTCTGTTCTGAAAGGTGAGACGGACTTCCTTATTCGTGCATGGCAATGTTTATTTGAAAGATTTATAAAGGAAATGTAAAGAAATTATTTCTGCCTCAAACAGGGCTTTCTGTCAAGGCTCCCATACAACTTCTGAGGACAAACCAAACAAATGTGTTTGAATACCAGTGATGAAATTATTTGTGTGGTGGGGAACTGTGTACTCAGTGCCAAACTGTTTATATACTGTAAAAGACAGAAAGTACAATTTATATGTCAGGAAAACTCAGTCCAAAGTATAGTTTTGCTTTGAAAGTATTTGCAGATGATGTAAGTATCATTATCTTTCATACAGGATAAACCCATAGTAACATGGGAAATATTTAACCATAAGCATTAAAAATTAAATAGGAAAATAGGAACACAGATACAGTATCTGATTATGTATTACCATTGGATGTTACAGCAGTCATTTGCAGATGTCAGTCTTCCAGTTTGCTGGCAGGTAGATAATATCACCTCCATTTTATAGATCAGTCAGAGGTAACAAAAGAATGGAAGCAGCATGCTCAGGGCTGCTCAGTGAGCTGAGGATAGCTAACATAGAAAATTAAGAATAAGCTCCCAGTTCTGTACTTCAAATTCAGTATTTCTTTTCCTTTCCTGACTATGATATGAGACTTGAGTATAAAGTACATAGGTGAGTTCTTTACTGAGGTTGTGGCACAACAGTGCTTGCCCAGTGTCCATGTTCTTTCTCCTGGATTGCAGAAGGAAATTTGTATGGGTACATTCTGTTGAACTGGCTACAAAATCAGTCAGCTTCCCCACCCTGGGCTGTGCCTGTTTATATCTCTTCTCAAACTGTGTGACAATAGTCCTCTGATGAATTTGTGCTTTCTCTCAAAATAAGACTGTAGTCTCTTTTTGCCTTTATGGGTTGATTGAGATCAAGTTAATGGCAGGGATATGTGCACAGATTCCTATCAATAAATGGTTTGTTTAAAATAAAAGGGTGCTCTATTTTGGGCCCTGGTTCTACATTACAGTGGGTAATGAAGAAAAACAAAATACAAAAGAAAAATTGAAGGTTTTTTGGCACACAAGTGGATTTACAAAGTATCAATGGTACTGCTGTCTTACTAACTAGAAATTCACTTCAGTTTGGGGAAAAAAATTGGAGAAGTTGTTTGACTCTAGGTGTGGGTATTCTGTAGGAATCGAACTTATTACTTGGCTGAATTGGTGATGATAAAAGTTACTAAAGTTACCAAATTAGGACCTTTGTTTGATGACCAATACCAAGCTTTTGTACTGAAGGAAAAACAGTAGTTTCCAACTTTTTCTCTGTGCTTCTCTCAACTCTTTAATAGTAGAAATTAGTAGTTTTGTTATTACCGTCAGGCTTTTAAAAGGCTTTGGGGTTTATTTTGCGCCTCGTTTCTGTAGCTCTTCTGAACCTGTGCTAAAGTTCTTGTAACACATGCTGACTAGTTTCATTTGGCAAAGTTTTGTTACATTTGGCAGGCCTCTCGCTTGCTGCAAGGAGGTAGAGTATAGTGACATTCTGTATTACTACTCTGGAAACAGCCACAACCCCATCTGACTCCCTGGCATCAACATAGCAGCTTAGTATTATCTGGACTGATGAATTTCTTTAAGCTTCTATTTGTCATTGCAACTTTCCCTAGTGACATGAAATTTCTGACTTGATACAGGTATCACTACTGTGAATATGTGTATCTGACAGTGGGTACATTTTAATGCTGAGAAAAACATTTGAGATTACAGACTTAAAAGCAGTGTGATCTGAGCTGAAGAACAGGTTTGTCTTCTTAGCTGAAGGGAGCTTTCTTCAATCAACCATAGAGTTTAGGCATTCTATTAACACATTCATCCTCAAGGCATGAATGTACGTCCCTCTAAGTGTGGTGACTTGGTGGCTTGACTGGGAGACTTGGATAAAATGCAGCTGACCCTAATTTTTGTTATTAAGATTCCTTCTGCTGTCACAGCAAGAAAGTAGTCTGGTTTTGAGAGAAGTCTAAGTCAGAGCCAAATGCTGGTCTACTTCCCTGTGAAAGACTGTTTCCCTGTCATTTAGTAGGCACTCTTATGCTTAAGCCTGTTCTGTTTAACAGTGGTTACCTCTATCATCTCATGTTTCTCACAAGCTTTATTGTTACCTCAGTCAATCAGAATTAAACTGCATAGTTAGTGAAAATGGCCTAGAAAGGTAACTGAGGGAATGTCTTAATCTCTTGTCATCAAAGAGAAAATACTTGTAAATCAGATGAAGAGAGAGAAGTAAACTCAGGGAAGGGCAAATATTTGGACTAGAGGGTACTGCTTTTATAATGGTGCTTTGGACACATGGCAGCAAAGGTGAGGGTGAAATGGCCAGATGAAGACCAAGGTGTGTAAAAGAATGAACAAAAAGTTGGTGTGTGTGCTAGAGCAGCAACATGGTTTTATGGAGTAGCCTGTGTAAGTAAAGATCTGTAAATGTATTTAAGCAGTGAGGCTGGGTGCCAGAAGAGGAGAAGGTAAGGAAAAACTGGAAAGCAGTTAAATGAAGTTTTGGAACAGAACTGTGACAAAATACTTTCAGCTATATAATGATGATTTGGAAAATAATGAAAATGCAGTGAAAAACTAAGGGCAAAGCTGAAAGCTGTGTTGGCAGATTTATTATATCAGTGTTAGAAAATATTTTTCAGATGTTTATTCCAAGGCCACCTGGAAATGTGCAGTGAATACAGACCAGAAAGACCTTGTGAAAGATGAAATCAGGCTAGATTTCAGCTAGTGCTTAAAAATGCCTCCCCTTGAGTCCAACAGAAAGTGGAAGTAATATAAATGTTTGGATTTTCAGAGAGCCGTGACGGATCTGTATGACGTAATAAATTAATAATCTAAATTATATTTGATTTTTTAATTAATGAAGAACTTTCTAGCTAAGCAGCAAGCTGAAAATTAAACTCTCAATTTCTTGCATGATAATCCTTGTGAACTGTATATAGTGATTAGTTCTTTGGACTGTGAGCCCTACTAAATCACTCCTATGAGATTTCCTGTAAATACATCACTATTTCTGTGCCTAGATCCATGACTTTCTCTACTTCCCACTTTCTGCTAAAGAAGGGGCGGGGTAAGGCCCAGGATCAGAACATGGTTTGGAGTGAGCAGGCAGGCCATGCAGTTTAACCACAGCCAGGTCAATGTACAAAGTCCTTTGGTCCTAGGACAATCAGAGTGCGAAGGGACAGTTTAACTGCCTGGCAGCAATAAAACAGGGAGGCAATAACTGGTTCCTGTGACCTTGGAGATGGAATCACACACACAGGTAAGCAGGCTGAGAAGTCAGAAGCATGTGCAGAGCAGCTGTAGCATTGTCAGAATATTTCTGAGCAGACACTCCATGATCCAGACATTGCTGAAAGGTTCTTTGGTCTGCTATGCAAGGGGCCCTAATTAATAACAATGTCAACAGCTTTAAAAGCTTCACAGCAATCTGCAAGTTGCATCAGTGAAAGGTTTGAATTGCATGAGTGAATCCCTGTTTATGTTGAATATACAGGCATATGCCAGAGGCAAACTGCCTGGTAAACAAATGTTAAATTGGATCAGCAGCATTGCCAAAATATTTACTCATTTTCCTTCTGGAGCGGTCAGGTGGTTGAAACATTGCTTCCATGTTTTCATGGCACAGAGGTGGCCTGAAAGGAGATGGAAGATGAAAATGAAATAGTTTGGCAGGGTTTTGGCAGGGGATGCCAGGATAGACACAAATTTTGTCTAGGGTATGACTGATGGATGAGTAGGCACAGAGGGCAGTGTAGCTGACAGCTCCTTCCATGTTGATGACTCAGAATGTGACTGAGACCTTAAAGACAGAACCTGTCAGTTCCTTGTTGTCACTCTGTTCTTGCTGTGCTTCAGAGAACATGGTTAGTCTTAGGTATATTCCAAGTGATTAGCATTGTGCTCAATAATACATAAACTGATACTTGATTTTGTTCATAATACTGAGTACTGTCCTCTTGAGAAAGATGCCCTCTCACCTCCAGTTCTGCTTTTTCCTTCTTGCTTAAAGGATAGCTAGCAAGAGAGGAAGAGTCCCTTTTTTCCCCAGATCACCTTTGGTTTGAATTAGGAATTTTGCTGTTCTGTCAGATTTTGCAGGAATACATCCCCCAACATCAGAACAGTATATAGAACTTCAAATAAAATTGCTGATGTTTCCTTACAGTGTCCTTTTAAGTGAAATGAAGCATAGTGCAGTGTTGGGTGCTGTTTAGAGACCAGTTATGTGGACAGAAAATGCTCCCCTATGTGCAGGATTTCCAAGCATGGGGAAAATTATTTTAAAAAACAAACAAAAGAAAAACCCCCAGACTTCACCACAGAACCTTGTTCAGTCTGTCAAGACTGGAAACACTGCAGAATAGCCTGAAATTGAGGATAAAAAGTTTTCTTTGCAAAAGCAGCTCAGTTTTCTCTGGGTGAGGAGTTAGTGCTGTGGACAGTCAGACCTTTGAGAAGCTGTAGAGACCTTTGGCTGCTTCTTGTTGCATATCGGAGCTGAATATCCAGGAAGCATGCAGGACACAGTGCCCCAAAAAGTTACCCACCTTCTTTTCTGAGGTTTTCTTAGCTTTAGAAGAGTAATCAGAACAAGGAAAAAAGTCCTGTGATAAATTCTACTTTTACCTCAGTGTTAAGGCAAAAGAGCCAGAAATTTTGGCATGAAACTGAGTGAATTATAGAAATGGGCAGGAAATTAAGAAGTAGCTGGCAGAGTTAATGAGAAGGCAAATACTGTTTAAGACCACATTCCATCTGAGTTCCTGCTCACCTTCTACCTCTATTCATTCCCTTTTGGCAGACCTTGAAGCTTCTGTGTCAGTGGAAAGCTTATTTCTGAGGAAGTGCTGTTGAGAGCATCTCTGCCTGTAGGAGTTACTTCAAATCCTTTCCCATTCCCTGAAAACCCCAGATTATTCCACCACAACACCACAGATTCCTAACCCTCCTCTCAGAGGCAATGTTGATTTAACTGCTGCTGTGTTTCAGTTCAAAACATTGTCCTTTTTTCTTAATTTAAATTTACATTGTTTTAACAAAGTCTATGAAAACATTTTAATTTTTTTTCCCCTCACCCAAGGCAGTACTCCTAATAAAACTAATGCATAAATAAAATGTTTTAAAGGTCTCTGTATAGACATTGACCTGTCCAACTTTATTCATTGAAATTGGCTGGGTATGCAAAAGCTGCGTAAAATTAAAAATTAATGAAAGCACACAATTGATACAAGAAACCTGGCAAGTAACAATAAACCTCATCAACTTAACATGCAATCATCCTGCTTAAAACCAATAAGCATGCCAAACAGGCAAGGCAGGTTGTGTGCAGGAAGATTCTAGATTATGTTGGTTGTAATGCACTAAAGCTGTAGTTCGACCAGTTTTATTTTAAAACCAATATTACCACAGAAAGGAGGAGTCCCACGCTTATGAACCTGCTGGTTTCTACTCAGTGCTGGTTTCCATATCCTTCTCCACCCCCTTTCTCTGATCCTTCTTGCACTGGGATTACTGGGTGACTGTAGGTGAGGCATCTGAGGAGCTCATGCACATAAGCAGGGGGAAGCAGGAGGAGAAGCATCTGAGGGCTCTTTTTCTACTCAGTCCCTCGCTGTTGTTTACCACTCTCACCTGGGATGTTTCCAGTGCTACCCTATACTTGAAACTAGGACGGGAAGAGGCAACTTAGAAGCATTAAACCAGACACAGACCTGAAACATGACACCCTTTCCTCCCAGTACATCCCTGTGCTGAATTCATGGGCTTTGTGTTTAGATGAGAATGTTTAGCTGAAATCTGCCCCTTGTTCTGGCAGATACAGTGTGCAAATAAAACTCAAAAATGGGTATCACTTGCTGCCTCAGACCTACCAGGGAGCCTTGCTTCAAAAACCATACTCTTCTCTCTTCATGCATCTGCTTTCTGAGTTCAGTTGTTCTTTCCATAATTAACATATCACAGTTAAAGAAGCCTCTTACTGGAAAAGATGAGCAGTTTTCTGGAATAAAAGCAGACAGACTGCCATTGTTTGAAATATAAGTAGTTTGTATGTACCTGCATCGTAATGTTGATTTCAGTTTTAAATTAGAAATTTAAATTAGAAAGCTGATGAGTCTTAAATTCATGCAGCACAGACTTTTCTAGACTAATCTCCATAAACATGAATGAATTTGCCATGGGGGTAATTCAGTGTTTTGAGAAGTACATGTTTTCTGTTTATGAGCTGCAGGTACTGGTGTAGGAAGGAAATGGGAGCATAATTTCCATGAATACTACCAGTGTGTGGGAATGCCCAACTGCAAGGAAATTCAAAGAGTTGGCAAGCCTTACACTATTGTGACAGCTCCTTTCTAATAGTAGCACACATCTACATAACCCTTGACAGATGGGCTTGATTGAAAGTACCAAGTTAAAAACGGCCACAGTGCTGCATTTCTGCCCAGGGAGAGTCTCTCTGAACGAGGTGCTGGTGCTGAGCAGTTGCCAGAGAAATCCTCTTTTTCCTGCTGATGCTCTGCAGCCACTGCTGACACCCTGGATGAGGTGATCCCATGTGCAGGAGCCTCCCTCTTTGCAGCAGGGCTTGGCAGGAATGCTTTATGGCCAGTATATGTGGAAGCTGCTTCATAGTCTGTTTTCAGAAGTAAACACTGAGTACCTCCAAAATCTGCCCTGTAGCTGTAAGCAGTGAGTCCTCTCATAACACATTCTGTGAACAATGGTAGCAACCACTGCAGGGGGGAGGAAGGGAAGGCTATGGGTGGAATAAAAATGGATTTCGTAGGTCTTGGTGTGGAAAACTTTTTCTCTGTGGACAAATATATATGGCTTCTCTCACTTTAAGAAGCTGATAATATTTTTTTCAACTTCTCAAGCTTTCTGTCATCACAAGTTGCAAGAGAAGAGCAGAATGCCATTTCACATTTGCATAATGTGCTTACAGAAAGTCATCTCTGTGATAAAGACTACAGAAATGGGTGTATAAGGTCATCATTTGTCTTGAAGGAACTCTACATTGCACTACTGGGTCTTAAGTCTTGCATTTCATATTCTTACCATTTTTTGGTTCCATCCTATAGGTAAGGCACAGAACTTCAGACCAGGTAATGGCTTTGAAGATGAACACACTGAACAGCAACAGAGCAAACATGCTGAAAGAGGTTCAGCTTATGAATAGACTCTCACATCCGAACATCTTAAGGTACTCTGGCTTTTTTCTGATTCTATAGAGATAGATTGTCTTTAATAGACCTCTCCTCTTTCCAATTTTAGTTTATTTTTTGTTATAGATCTGTCTGCTGTGAAAGTGTTAGAATCAGTTGCTAATTTAATAGATGAAGGGGAGGAAGAAGAAAAGACAGGAGAGAAAAAAAACCAAACATGAACACGATTTTGATATCTGGAGTTTGCCAGTAATGAGTAACTTATGTCAGAGAAAAACAAGTATTCACATTTTAAATTTCTGAGGAATCAGTCCAGTGATATGAAGAATGAAATTTGGCTTCTTCTTGTAAATTTAAATTATTGCAAATTTAACACTATTCAACTAACCTATTGTTGCTAATTTACAATTAAACATTGCAAGGTGCCATAGCTGCTCCTTATTCTTAGGTCTGCTTCCTAGTTTTTAGCATTTTCTTATTGCAGTATTGCAAGATGGGATAAGGGGGACTGAAGAAAAGAAGCTAGTTGAACTAATCTAATTTATATGTTCCTGAAAGGAAAAAGGTAGTTCTTGCTTTGCATTAGATTACTGCATGCAAATCCAAAATGTTTCAATGTGTATCTTGTAATTTCTTGAATCATTTTAGTCTTGGTTACTCTTCTATGATGATGTGACAAGCAATTAACATAATTGGCTGAAGCCATAACATTGTGAAATGTAAAGATTTGATGACAGTGCTCCAAATGACCAGTTCTCCTAAGCTGCTGTTGCACACCTGGGATCCATTTTTGATCTCAGCTCTTTTTGAAGAGTTTTGTAGACACAGTGAACTTTGTTTTTTAATTTCCTTTTCTTCACCTGTCTGTTATACAGTACAGACATAATACTGATTCCTGAAATCCTTTGTAACCAACTTTTCTGATCTTTGAAATCCTATCTCAGTCTTCATCAACTGATACGTAACAATATTATCCTGTTTGTTTCCTTCAATATTTATGAGGACATGTGTCAGAAGCATTTGAAACACCTATAGGGAGCATTCCAGTAATTCATGTCTGTTTTCTATTATTCTTTGTCTTAAAACCTGAAAACCCTGTAAATTTAAAGAATTCTTACACATAGTGTGTTGTTTCATTTGTTTTATCACAATGTATTTCTTCAAGTGTTGTAGTAATCTGTCCCTCATTACTGTTCTTAGTCTGTTTTCTCTGCTCCAAGGTGAGGTGCATTCCAAGCAACTCTTCCTTCTGTTTGTTGTTCTCTTTTTTTTTTTTTTTAATTTACATTATATCATCTATCTGGTTATTTACATTTCAGGATCATGAATTATTTCTTATATCTATTCCCCGTGTCTTTTCCCTCATTTCACTTTTCCCAAATCCTTAGATAAGCAGCATATGATTCTGGGGACTGATACAGCTGCTTTTTTAGTAAGGTTTGTAGAAAGAGCAACTTTCTAAAGTAAGATTGACATGGTCAGAATCATCAGCTCAGTGCACTTCATCAGTTTCTTTATCAACTTTGTTGGGCTGGTAAGTCTTATTTAAAAGAAAATCAAGCTCTACAGCTCTGTTCAAAATGAAGAATTTAATTTGGGTTGGGGTGAGGGAAAACAGGAATAGGATAACTTGACAGGCAAAAAGCATTTGGCTGCATCTTCATGTAACCCTGCCCCTCTTGAATGGAATTACAGAGGTGTTGCTGAGAACAAAAGTTATTGTGCTCAGTCCTGAGTAATTGTTGAAATATAACTGTCTTATGATGTAAAAGAGATCATATTTGTGATATACCGGTCCCCTCTGGCCTGGGAGCCTATGAATAATTTGAAGTCAGTGGTTTTACACAGATGGTCCTGAAGGAAGAACAATAAAGTATTGATTTATGCACAAAGCTGAAAAGGTATTTCATTTGGTCTCCCAGGATTGATAGAAAAATCTTTCTTTGTGTGCTCAAGTGAGCAGTTATGAGTGAATACATCAGAAATAAGTTACTTAAATAGAAGTGTTTTTTTTTCTTTGCATAGTTTATTTAGAAAAATAAACTGCATTTGATTTATGAATTGCTTGATTTGAGACTTCTTCAAAAAAAGTAGGTTCTCTGGTAAAAAGCACTGCCTTTTTCTTATCTATTAGATAAGTCCCCTTGCTACAGGGAGAAAAGATATTCCTACAGAAAATGCAAATGACAAAACAATATTTAGTTTTTGTTCTTTAATTGGATTATAATACACAGTAAAAACTTCTACTTTTCTGTAGCAGATAATTTGATGTTTTTGTGTGTCAGTTGTGTCACTTGAGTTTTTGTTTAAATTTTACTCCAGTGTTTTCCTATCCCTTTATGTCTGGGAGAAGATTTTGCCCTTCTTAAATGTTACCTGCCTGTGTGTCTGTATATACACACACACACATGCAAGCATCTTTATTTAGGTTTCATAAATGTATAAATCATTATCATCATCTCCTAATGTTGTAAAACAACCTGTTTCCTACTTTAGAAACACATCAGAAATAATAGTTAATAGTAATTTGCTCTTAAAGTAAAGTGGTGAGAGGTTGTGTTGCTTGTTTGACAACATTGTACTGTCAAATAAGAGCAGCTGGAGTTGTATTGCCAAGAGGTCTTTAGGAAAATGTTCTGCAGCAATATGTTCCTGATATTGCTGTATCCCAGAATGAGAGACATTTTCTGGGGTTATTTTTGGAAATTTTAATTTTGTATTAGTATTTAAAGGGAACATCATCTTCCAAGAAGTTCTAATATATAACTATTCCAGGGGCTATGAGCTATCTCAGTTTGCTGTTAAATACCATTTCTTAGTTTAATTTTTTTTCCTTTGAAGTTCTTCTGTATTACTGAGTAAGGTGTTTTATCACTAGTGTCAAGTTCACTTCTCTATTGATTAATCCCTGGATCTCCTCCACATGACTTTGGGGTGTACTCTGATTTTTATGTAATATATACCTCTGAGCTTCTTCATCTTCTCTAAGGGACTACTTCTTAACTTAGACTGTAAACAGGTTTCTTTCCTTACTGTTGTTAGTAAGGGTACTAATGGGTTCTTAGGCTGAAATGTTGAGATCATGTTGTGCAGGTGAGGGCTGTGAGGTGCTCTGCTATCAATTGGCTTATAAAATTATGAAATGGGATAGATACTGGCTTTACAGCCTCCAAAATCAGCTCTCAAACCATTTCAACATGTGCAGGTTAGTAAGTTAATGTTTTAGAAAGTGAATGTCAGATTCAGCAATGATGCATTTATTTGAATGTACTAAAATCTTCCCTAAGCTGGGTGTGTGGTTGTGTTTTTGAACATCTTGGTGCTTTAGTATGTAAAATTTGCAATTGAATCTGTGTTTTTGTCCAAGAGCTCTTCTGTAGTTTATATGAACTAAGTGTTATGGAAGGGAGAAGAGGTTCCTCTTCCTAGCAGTGCATTTGGTAACTCAGGATCATCATTATCCTTTGGGTGCTAAAAACCCCATCCCTTTGCCAGTGCTCTGAAATCTATAGCAACTTTTTACAAGCTGTCAATTCCAATGTGCCCACAGTTAACTTCAAGATGTTGTTGCAAAGACTTTGGTTTTTTTGCCATTGATTGCACTGGTGTGAGTAATAAATACCTATTTGAAATTATTTGAAACTGCTTTTGCTTCTGTGCTGTTCATATCAGCTCCTTTTCAGAGTTACAGATGCCTTCTGAGGTTTTTATCCCGACTCTGGTCACTGCTCTGGAGTGTGAGTTGTCAGTAGCTGCTGAGTTGCTGCCATTCCTTAGCTCAGTTCCTACAGGCAGGTCTGTGTTTTTGCCTTACTGACACTTTTGTACATCTTGAGGAGACAGAGTTGGGTCAAGGTGTTTCAGTTTCTCTTGGTGAGTTTCAGTTTTACTTGGTGAAGTACCATTGTGGGTATTCAGGCTTTAAAAGCAACATGCTTTTTTCACCATGGAGTGAAAGGATAACTTTATATCTCCACAATCATTTCAGTATTACTGCACTCAAATTCTGCTCTTGGCCAGCTCTGTAGATCCATCTTGATTAGAAGACACATGTAAGTGAAGAGCTTGGTTTTCACTTACCAAATCCCCAGTAAGGATACCATCCCCGTGGTAGGATCATAAAGATTCCAGTGGTCAAATATATGTGTGTATATAAATTTCTAATGTATTTTCCATGAAGAAAATGAGAAACTGCCCTCTATTAGAGGATTTATTTTGGCAAAAATAGAACTTCTTTTTCAGTCTGTTAAGGATATTTGAGAATAGAAGACTCCAGCTCTTGCAGCTACGCAGGCATGATGGTAAAAAAGTTAGGGGATTTGGAAGGTTTTTTTGTCTCCCTTTGTCTTGTTTCCTATTTCACCTAGCAGATGTGATTCTAGAGGCAGAGTAGATGCTAACTACAATGTAGTAACCTTTTGTCCAGTCACTGTCTGGTGTTCATAACCTATGTATGAGAACTTCTCATTTTTGGTTTGCTGTTTTTTCCCCAGGGTTCAGGTTAGGGACATTTTAGTAGTGAACAGGGCAGAAGGAATGAATGGTGTTCATGGGCAGTTTTATTCTGTTGCTATCATCAGCCTCATCTCCTGTCTCCATCTGACTCCTGCATACAAGTTAAACATGGAGAACTAAAATGCTTTCTGTCTCTGATCTACATTTTTTCCTGCCTTGGATGTGGGATGTGCTGGTTTTATCACATCTTCCCTCAGACAGATGGTGAGAGGAGGTGTGGAAAAGTGGGCTGGAGTTGGGGTTTGGGCCCCGTGATGTTTACTATAGCCACTTTAATACAGGTTTGCTGATACCTGGCAAGCCTGTAATTGCTGGGGTTAGGGAAAACAGAGCTTTGGAGCATTTCTTCACTTCCTTATTAGCTTGTGTCCTATTTAAAGTGCAGTGCTGTTCAAGGGTTGGGTTAGGTCAGGTACCATGATTGTGAAAGGTCTGGTGTAAACCTGTAAATGTGTTTTACCGCTTTGCTAATTCTTGAATGCTGATGTGCTGCTGTAGTAATGAGATTTTACCCAAATCAAAATAAGAAAATAGGTCTGGAGAGGACTCAAGAAATCTCCATCCTTGTGTCCCAAGCTGGGAGCCTTCAGGCTGCAGCCTGAAAGAGCTGATACCTTTTCTTTTTGGTAATATCTTACAACTGTGTTTTTCTCATATTCACAAATGGAGTGGTGTGCTACCAAAGCTTCTGCATCTCTTGTGCCGTCTCTTAAATTTGTGTATCTTCAATTTTGAGGTAGAATTTCAATCTTTAATATCACTATTGTTTGCATGGAAAAGTATTTCTTTATTTGATCTGTACCTTGGGGACTTAATTTAAAACATTCTGTACCCAGAAAGTCTTAGCTCATGTCTTAAGTGTTCTCGGGGGAGCCCTTGGAGGTATTGCTGCGTGTTTGGCTGGGAGCGTGCAGGCAGATTGACTCAGTGATTAAATCCACCTTCTTGTGTGTGCACACACAAATAAGCACACAGTGTGCATATTCCATGAACTTCTTTCAAGGAGAATTTAATTTCATCTCCTTTGAGACAAATCTATCACCCTGGGAACACAACACCAAGGATTTTGTGTGTGTGTAGTTTTCTCCTTTCAGACCTTTGTTTTTTGTGGAATTGCTTGTGATGGACTTTGTTACAATAGCCAGAAGAATGGATTTTGTCTTTTAACATCCTTTGTCCTGTATTGAGCAATGCAGGAAAGAAAATTAATTTTGCTTCTCTTTGTGTAATGTGGTTGTCAAATCAGTGTGCAAGGCAGCAGAAGAGAGGCTGTATGTGTTGTGTATAATATGCTACAGAAATGATGGATTGAATGCCTTACCTCTATGTCTAAAATCAAAATGCAAGTGTAGAAAACTTAAAATACATTTTTAATCCATCATGGTGCCTAAAACATTAAGGAGGGCCTTAATGCAGCTTCAATATTCCTACTCACCCTCTTCATTCTTCAGCAGTCAGTGCAATGAAATCAGCATCTGTCTTCTGACCTTTTGTCTCTGTTACTGAGCTTGTATTAGAGACTTTTGCATTGGTGTGTTTGGTTTGTTTCTTTTGTTTATTGTTATCAAAGTGTTGAATTTTCTCATACAAGCAGTAAGTTTTGGAGGACATCAATTTCTTTTGTTAAACTGTAGCTGCCCCAGGTTTATCCACAGAACAGGAATGTGTCCCACTGAGGTTCTTTAACTGGAAGCATGTGTTCAGTGTCTGGATGTCCAGAGAGGCTGTGTGATCTGGATATTAGTTTTGCTTGATAAATTAAGGCAAAGATTGCAGACTGAGGCTACAGTATTTAGTTTGTCTTTTTCTGTTCAGGATTTTCTTCCTTGCCATCTGACTGAACTAAAAGTAGTTTGGGTAACTGCTGTGAAGGACTAAGAATTATCAAGGCTTCTCTTGGTCTTGTTTAGGAGGACAGGTTTTCCAGATTGATTGTTCATAAATGAGATTTCCAACATCTGTATAGACTGCTGACATTTGTTAGAAAGCATTTTGTGGTGGAAATGTGCTGTGCTGTGTTTATTAGGGTGGACTCAAGTATCATCCTTTCTATTTGCAGCTTCTGGGAAAACTTTTCCAGCAGGTTTTGGAAGTGTTTCAACTTGCTGATAAGGCCTGATAAACTGTCTTGAAAAGAAACTTCCTTAAATCTGAAACAAGTCTCCTGTTTTGTGGATGACTGGCTTATTGCAACTTCTCCCAACTAAAAATGCTTATAGGAAGTGTAACCTTTGGCTGACAAGACATTCTGCTGAAGTTCACCTACAAGCACATTTTGGCTCAGGAGACAGTGTGTCTAGCCAACAGGAATAATCTCAGCTGTGCTGGACCAGCATGTCAGCTTCCTATCCACACAACTTGGAACCTCATCTAGGGCAGTCTCAAAAATTGAAACCATGTTAAATCTTGCTTGGTAATTGTATTTCCCAGTAGCAGCTGGGTGTATTATCTTTTAGTGAAAATCCTGTCCAACGATGTTTTGTAGCAGTTCTTGGCTTAGTCAAGTGGCTTATTATTGCTTGATAGAACAGCTAAGCAGAAGTTTTCCAGGAATTTGGATAGCTAGAGGTCTGTTCTATCAATCTGTTTTCCAGACCCTGGAAACTGAGATTCATTCACACAAAGTTTAAATGGCTTCAGTATGTTGCTTGTAAACTCATTAATTCTGTCTTTATCAGTGTATCTGGTTTCTCTTTTCCTGGGTAATAGCTTCTGAATATGTGGGGTTTATAAATGTATCTTTATGTCCAGCTTTCTTTCCATCAGATCTTGATATGGAGCTTTATTTTTAATTTTAGATTTAAAGTTAGAAATGTATGTCTGTTTCTTAGCAGAAATCCTAAATATTTAAGAATTTTTAAACTTTTACTCTTGGTATATTGATTCAATGTGTCTTTGCTGCCATAAGCATAGGTTCA
Source organism: Climacteris rufus (assembly GCA_013398175.1). Classification (NCBI taxonomy): domain Eukaryota; kingdom Metazoa; phylum Chordata; class Aves; order Passeriformes; family Climacteridae; genus Climacteris; species Climacteris rufus. Next base: position 482,794 of record VZRZ01003758.1, on the reverse strand, counting down.
CAAAGCTAATGAATGTGTTTCCACTGAGACTTGTCTTGACCAAAACAGGCTGGCAAAAAAAGATAAGTTCTACCAGTCTTTAGGTGACAATGATGTTTTTCCTGTTTAAATTTTTCCAAAATTTTGATAAATTCTTAAATGCATTTGTGTTTTGGAATTAAGTCAAATACAATGAATTCTTCATTTGTAAGTAGTGTGGTACACCTTTACAAAGGAAGAGTTGATTTGTAGATGAAAACATTTTATTTTTAATTACTTAATCTCAGTTTTTGTTGAATGAAAATATTGCCATAGTGGGTTAACTTTGTGTAATTGATAGAGAAAATAATACTTTGAAAAATTATCTACAAGTGGAATTCATATATTGGATTGGTGCATTTCCCATTTTTGCTTGTGAATAAAGCCATTAACACCATGCCTGATAGCTCTGGAGACTTTCAGAATGCACTAAGAAATAGATTTCTGCTCTGTAGAAGTCTGGGTTTCTTCATCTCAGGAAGCTTAATTTGTCAACTTCTTTACAAAATTGTTCATATGTTCACTGCTATATGAAGTGCAACTCAGAAATAGCAATGTTTTGAGTAGGTTGTATATATAAAAGAAGCTTCTTCCCTTTCCCCTGAATACCTGATCATGCCCTAATATTCTACATTAAACAAGAGGAATTGGATTTTCAGTGTTTTTCAAAATTTCCATATTCAGAGAATATTAGTTGAAGTGAGAACAGGCAGTAGATGTTCTAATAAAAGTCCTGCTGCTTCTTTGGTTATAAAAACAGATTTCCACAGCTCAGCTTATGCAAAGGACCTTACCTATATTATTTTTCTTTGGCTGCTTGTAATTTACCAGTCAGCTGTTAGACAAGAGAACAGTGAGGATCATTCATTTCTTCAAAAGCAGCTTAGCTGGACTAGCACTACGTGTGTCTTGCATCACTCTGTTTTTAAATTCAGAAGTGTTTCAGGATATAAAAGGTCCTTTTCCTTTGAATTGTTGTCCACAAGATTCCTGTCACATTTAATAAAATCATGCATGTCTACCTCTTGCTTGCAAAATGAAAGTTTCTAAACATAATGGAAATGACGATTTTGCTTGCTGAGACCAAAATCTAAATGAGAAAACTGAGAATTAGTTAATCTACAAAGAATGAACACTTGAACTGTGCAGCGAAGGCTCTGAAATGTATAAAATTTCAGTTTTACTGAACTTTCTCACAGGACATGTTTACTAGCAGTATCAATTTGCATTTTGTCACACTTCAGTTCGGCTTGTGTGGTGGTAAAAATGAGCTTTCAGTTGTTTTTGGCATTCTGTTGCTTTCCAGAAAAATCAAGGGTGACAATCATTACTATTAACAGTAGGAGTCTGAAAATTGTGCAGTGTAGGTAACTCTTGTGGAATGTGTTATCTACACATTCCTATTGAGACTTGCTTCAATCAAAGTGATGAAAAGAGAGGTTTGGAGAGGGGAAATTTACATTGCATGTGTGCCCTCATATTCCTGAGTGGTTAAGAATGGAATAGGAAGAAACATCTTTATGCTTAAACAGCAGAATGCAAAGGGAAGTAATTTTCTGTTTGTGCAGACCAACACTGGGCTACTTGGCTTAAACTTCCCTAAAACAGAATTCTGAGATGTTCCTTTCTGCATAAATCATTATATGCTGGCCTTTACTTATAGTCAAATTATAACTTTCCATTTTGAGGTTGAACTGTCTCCTGTGCTCTCTTGGAATTGCTAATTCAAATTATACTGTAGTGTAGATACATGATTTTGTTTTGTGCTGAGATGTTTAAATAATCAGTGGTGAGGAATGCAGTGTCTGTGAGGCTGAATTTTTCCTCTTTCCTTGTTTTTTGGTGTATCCTATATTAGTGTTTTTAAAGAACAAAAAAGAGGGGGGGAGAAAAGCCCAAACCACTTTTCTTTTCTTGTTTCTTGTAGGTTTATGGGTGTCTGTGTGCATAAAGGACAGCTGCACGCTCTTACCGAGGTAAGACTATTTCATAATATACATATGAATATGAAATATTCATTTCTCAGGACAGATTCTGCAATTGCCATTCACCTTGAGTGGAGTTTCTTTTATGGTGACTGAGTTAATCCCTTGCTATTTGCTGTGCAGTGGGAAGACTGCAGAATCGGGCCTCACAACTCCACTCACAGCCTTTGTATGTCTTTTCTCCTCAGAAGCACTTACTAGGGTGAAAAAAAAATTCACAGAACATAAAATTTCACTGATAATGTTCTAAATGAGAGATGTGCGTTACATTGAGCTGCCCCTAAACATTATTTGTTTCAGTGACATTGCATTGTATTTAAGTCTTATTTTTACTCCAGTTGTACATTTCACAGGTGAATCAATGACATTTGAGGTGGGTGATATTATTGTATTCAGTCCCAACCACTTTTATATTAGAGCTTAATCTGGGTCCCATAAAAAGGAATTATTCCATTGCCCAAGATCTAATTATTCCCTGGCCAAGATCTAGGTATCAAATATGAAGCTGAAATTTCTGTTATGAGCCTTCCCACCCAGTTTTACTGTGTTGTGTTTTTAATGGCCCTGTAAACTGCACAGGAAAAACAAGGAGAGTATTCTGTTGTTAGAAACAGTGTTGCCTGTTTTGAGTCAAAATCAATAAAATGCTTTGCCTGTTGTATTGGTTTGAGTACAAATTGAAAGGAAACTCGTGGTTTGTAAAGTTACTGTTTCTTATTTACTTCTGTTTGGTAGGAAGTGCTCAATTAAAAGATTAACCCTTTCCCACCCTCGCAAAGACCAGTCTGTTATTAATAAGCAATTTAAGGAGGTTCCTGGCAGAGTGTGCTTGCCAAGAACTGCAGTGAGATGAGGAGAGCAGGGAGCTGTGCCATCAGCAGGACGTGTCACCGTCCCTTTCTGTGACCTGTGCGTGCGGCTCTGAGGCCAAGATGCACAAGTGTGGGCAGTGCATTTCTTCACCTTCTGGGGTGACAATTTTGTGGTTCTCATTCTCATCCCTATTGGAATGATGCACTCTAGTTCAGTGTCTGTATTTCTAGGGTAAGAGCAAAGGTAAAGACACTTCCAGAAATGTCAAGATACAGAGTGTGAGCACTTTGATATCAGAGGGACAGCTTGTTTGATTTTGTTTTTCCTCTCTGTGCTCAGTAGAGGAAACATTTCTAGGATGGCTGATCAAGTTCTTCAGGCAGGCTTTGCTAACGTTATTGCTGATTTCTTTTGGATATCTGATCAATTAAAACAGGGAGGTGTTGGGCTATCCCACTCACTAAACATTATCATAGAGGAGGTGGAGCTTCATAATGCTTTATCGTACTAAAACTTGGCAGATTTTGCTGTGTGGGTTTTTCTGTTTGGTTGTTTTTTTTCTCTCCTTCACAGCAGTTACTTACCATTTAAATAACTCTCCCCACCCAAAGAGCCAAGAAAATTAAAACAGCACAGATGCTTCCTCATAGTGAGCTAACTTTGTAGCTGCTTGCCTTGTTCAGCTATTTTTGAGTTCTTGGCAAGCAAATACATCTAAGAAAGACTTCAAAGAATAACTTTTTATAGTTATAATTCAGAATAACAGAAGAGATTCCTGAAGCATCTTGAGACCAAAAAGGAGAAATTTTAGACTGAAGAAGATTGCTGCAACATTTTGAGAAACAGAGTAGCTTTAGTGACATATTATAAAAGTATAATTAGTGATTACTGCTTTTCTTCTGTGGATGAACGCAGGCATTTAATGCCTTCAGTAGGAAAATCCATGGGAGAAATTGATGTAGGGAATCCACACGCGATTTTGCCCAGTGCCATGGTTGTTCTTTGATTTTACAGAGCTTTCAAAAGTTAAAAATGGTTTATGTTCCAAGTGGTGGAATTAATTGTCCTTTTTAGCAACAGTAGTGGCATTTTTCATCTTCAAGTGTGTGTAGGGTAATAGTTGAATTCTGAAGATTTCTGGAAGTTAGAGAAGGGGGCTGGAATGACGAGCTGAAGGAGTTATTAGTAAGACAGACAGGGTGAATCATCAGTTCAAATATAGCCCAGGAGGATAAACAAATCAGCCACTGTCTCGTGGCTTTTTTCAGCTTGTGGTGCAGAAAGGTGGTCTCCTTGCTGCCAGTGCTCAGCATAATTGACACCAACCTGGCGCTACAAGTGCTCAGAACTTCTGCCAGGGTTGCACTTCTCTGAGGATGAGAGTGTTGATTCAGAGGCCCGTTGGTCAATAGGTGTCTGAGTCACTGCAGGGAGAATTCTCTTGCACTTGCCTGTGCTGGACCTGTTCTGTAAGGAGCTTAATTATCCCTTCTTGTGTTTTGAGAGTACAGTTGATGATATGCCTATGTAAGAGGGATACAGCACCCCTTAGAGCTTGTGTCTGAGGGCAGCATGATGGGAAATCATGTTTGCTTTATGTATATGTTTCCATAACAGGAAAAATTGAGAACTTGTGCCAAATGTTTGGTGACTGGATTTAGACAACTTATGCTATTAACAGGCTGGGCAACCACAAATGGTGTCAGGGGAGCCTTGAGGATTTTGTAAGCCTGTTAAGGGGCTACATTAGTAACATGCAGCACTTTGTTGTTGGAAGGCAGAGTTCAAAGCGTTACAGATCTCTTCTCTTGCATGCTTACAGACACAGGAAGCTAAGCACAGGAGTGGATCATGCAGAGCAGGTTTTTTGCTTGAGGAAGGTGTTGATCTTATGTATGCCTTGGGATTTTCCCTTTTGGCAACATTCTGTGTTGTTTTAATTTTCCTCTCTCAAGTGGCTTTTGTTTTTAAAACTCTTGAGCAAGAGGCAGTTTCTGTTTGTTTTGGTTTGGTTTTTTCGGAATAAGAATGGAATTGTTTAATTATAGACTGCACTAGGACTTTGGCCTTGTTCTCAATCCACAGTCTTATCAGTTTTGATAATCCAATATTGTTTTTGAAGTTCTCAAGCCAGAAGCTATGGCATATGCCTCTTCTGAAATAATTCAATATCCTTAGATTGACAGAACAGCTTAGGCTGCCAAGGACCTCTATTCCTGCAAACACTAAGTTAAGAAACATTTAAAGAAAGCAAAGTAAATGCTTTAATAGGTGTATCACTCAGATAAGCTGGCAGGCCTTAGACTGCCTTACTAACATTGAGCTCATGAGCACAGATTTGCTGTGCTTGTTTTCTGTAAAATCAGAAACTGGGTATTCCTTTCTCAGCATTCAGCTCTAATCTGAAGCTGCTGGTTTGTTTCTGTAGCTGCAGGAATCTGCAGTGCTTCCTGCTGTACTCACATGCCTCTCCAAACTAATTTTGGCCTCTCCCTTAAGCCTTTCTGTGTTTTTCAGCCGCTTTCCTAATCTGACAACTCTCTTCACTTCCATTTCTGCATTTCCTGGCACACAGCAGCATCCTAAGTCTTGGAGAAACTTGCATAGCAGTAGAGGCTCTGGTGTCAGCATGAGATGCTGCTGAGCATTCAGAGAGCAGATGGGAGCTGCTGCCAGGTGAGCAGTGTGTGCTCAGAGGACGTGCAGCCTGAGCCAGTGTGCAGCAGCCATGGCCCAATAGCAATTGTGTAGGATTTTATCCCATACACATTCACCATGGAATGGCTGCATGAGCAAACATCCATTTTAGATGGGAGGCAAACACATTTATTTGTGTGTTGCAGGTTTTATAGGCCTGTGCTATTACACTGAAGCAGATAACGTAGCAGCATGAAGTCTAGCATATAAAAGCCACTTAATACCTTCTTGCAGATCTTAAATTGTTTGTTGAACTCAGTTAAACAGACTTATCTGAATTTCTAAGAGACAAGTCAGGCTAAAATCTTGTTATAATTAGATGTATATATATGCACAGTATGAGTCATACAGCTTGATAATTCCTTCTTGAAGGAAATGAAAGCCTTGACAGCTGTGTGTATAGAAGATGAGGAATGGAGAGTTATTATGTATTGATTGGAATATCTTGAAATTGCAGTGCTTCAGGGACAATAGTTAATTGTTGCAAGAGAAAATTTATGGCTATTAATTCATACTGGATGATAGTAATAAAGTGTGCAAATGCACTGCTGCCACAATCTGAAGCGGCAGCTTTACTTGCTCAGTGTGGGATGTGACATGCATTGGAGCCTTCTCAGGCAGAGAGCAGGGCTGTTGCAGCATGGTTGGTGATGGAGGGGTAGGACACTGTTATTTCAGCCAGCAGCTGGATCTGCTGTCTGCCTGACACACTCTCCTGAAGCCTTTCAGATTTGTCCTTGCTGGGGAACTGCCCAGTCAGTCCTTCTGAGCCCATCCCAAGTATCTGCTGTGGCATCAGATGTTCCATGAGTCTGAGGATAGTTGGGCAGCCAAGGCTTTCAGGTGCTGGGTATGTGGCAGTAGGACAAATGCTACAGCTCATCTTAATGAACATGCCCATGTCCCTTGAAGAGAGAGGGGTTTTTTTTCAGTACGTTCTTCTGTGATAACTGAAAACTTCCCTTCTCTGCTTTCCCTCTCAACAGCAATAATTTAAGTAAACTACAAATGCAATTAGTGGAGTTTCAGGTTTTCTAAGATCTTCCTTTTTTAGCATTTTTTTTTTTTTTTTTTACTTTTGGAGATAGCACTCCAAAAAATGTACTAAAAGCTTGGTATAATACTAAGAAAAAACACTAAGCTTAAAAATCTCCTAATTGTTTCAATTGTGCTGAATTGCCCTTTTACAAGGAATAGTAAGCAAGTTCTTAAAGCAAAAAGGTCCTTCAGATATACAGCTTTCACAAGCAGAATCTATAATTAAAAATCTTTAATTCTTCATTATTTTTTCCTCCCCTCAGTTCTTATTTATCTTTTTGTGGAGAGCCTTTGACCCTAGAATGGAGAAAACCAGACAGACATCACTCAGGTCTCCTCTTCTGAACCCTGATGCTACAGCTAAAATTGTAGTCATACGTTGCCTTCCATATGGCAATTTTGCAAGTTTTAAAAAGGCCTCAAACACCATTCTTCTCTGCTCCTTCCTTTCTTCATGTCCTGTAAGACTTGCTAATCCCTACTTTTATTCCACCTGTGTGATTCATATTGTTTGAATAACTTTAATTTTACTCATGTAGCACTGCAAATATTTAACTCGGCTTTGGTGATCACAGTAAGCTGTCAAGTCTAGAGAACTTGGTGTCTAGAGACACTGTAGTTCCCATTATCAGTCATTCTGCAAATATTCCATGCAGCAAAGGAATTGTTCCCACTTTAGGTATTACCTGTTTACCAGCTGACATTTAGTTCCTGGATAAGTTGGCTCTGGTTGTTGTTTCTTAAAAAAGAGAATAGCTGTAATGTGAAGTTGATTGGCCTAAGATGGGAGACTACTGAAGAGAAAATAAAAGTTGTGTTAAAGTGTCACCAAGTAGAAAATTAAAATAAATTAGAGGAGTCTAATCTTCATCCTGTTGGAAAATATTTGCAGAACACTGCCATCCAATTTCTAGCAAAAAACCCCAACAATTTAGAGAGTTATTAGGAAAGCTCTTGAGTTCCTGTAAGATGAAAGATTTAGGTATTACCTAATGTGTTCAGTGAAGCCATACTGAGTAGAGGTCCCAGATCAGTTTGTATTCCTTAGTATCTTGTGCTTATCTAATGCTTGTGCATTAGCTCCCCTGGTTCATTGATATCTTTCTTAGATGCTCTTTCTGACTTTAGTATTGAAAAAAGAAAACTCAAAAGGAGGAGCAAAAAAGCAGAGGGGTGGGAGAACTCTAGACTTGTTTTGGTCCCTTGTCTCTCCTCTGATTTAGGACCTAATTCTGCTCTTATTTCATCTCACTTGCATAAATAAAGCATCTTCCTTGAATGCATTACAAGTCTTGGGCAGTATGTAAAGTTATTTGTTTTATGATTTTGTGGTACTGGTGACTGCTTTGACTTTCTGGAAGAATGAAATGAGCAACTGTGCAAACTTTCTCTTAGCTGTTTCTGTAGACAGCTCTGAATATACAGAATATAGTTAACATGGTTAATTCTAAGTGCCTTTGCTTTTGGGGAATGAGTCTTGATATAGAATAGTGTTTAAAAAGAGTGTATTTGCTTTGGATAATTTTGAAGAAAAGATTGTCATGCCTTGATGACAAAGGATCTTTTGGATGATTTTGAACAAGTGACAGCTGGAATTTTTAAATGCCTCTTGGCTGTAGGATACAGCAGAAGGACTGTGCTTTAAACTTTGCAAGAACTCTAAGTATGTGTAGCATTCTGCAGATTTAATTGATCCTTGTGATCTCTCAGCCAATGAATAACATGACCTGTGGATTAATATGTAATAAACCTCTACTTGCAGGCTCTATCGTTTTTGCCCATAGTTCAGATACTTTTTGTAGCATTCATTGGAGCTACAGCTTCATTTTAAGAAAGAAGAGGAGTTGTTTCAGTGGTGCTGTACTGGTGCCAGTGCTGGAAGGTAACATGCAGAGGCAACCTGGGCCTTTACAGATGTAAAACCCAAGCACCAGTAGAGTAAGTCCAGCATTACTGAAAGTATCTCAGAGTCCTCTGCTGAACTGTTTACTTTGTATCTTTTCTGGAATGGTCTTGGGTTTTAGAACTGGATATATTTAATTCCAGGAATGTGTGCCTTGATGACAAGAATTATTATGTGGTATAAAACTAGAGGTACCTATTGCTATTATTTGTTTGCCGTTTTTTGCTGCTTTTGTCATAAGACTGAAGTCCAGCCAGCAAATATCTGTGTTATTTCCTCTGTTAATTTGGTTGTTTGGATTGTTTAGCTTTTCCCTTACAGGAATCATTAAGAGTCAGGCCTTGCATATATTTACCTCAGGCTCAAGAGAAAACCATTCATCCAGAGCCCAGGGATTTGACCTCTAGAGAAGAGTAATGGTAACCTTGTCTGATGCAGCAGTAGTTGCACTCCCCATTAATGACTGTGTGAGAATTCACTGTAGGACCTGAGAAGAGCAAGAGTCGTGGCAGCAGAAGTAGGGTTTAAAACAGAGTGAGGAAATAGCTCAGGTGTTAGGAACACCAGGCCAGTCTGTAATGTAAGAAGTGAGAAATCATTCCATTTCATTGGCACGGTTTTCTCCAGCACTAAATTAGAATGAGTGGACCATGAGATGTCTGGTAGGGCTGTTCACTGTCTGTATAGTGCTTTTTCACAGAACTGCAGAATCACAGGATGGCTGAGGCTGGAAGGGACCTCTGGAGGTCATCTGGTCCAACCCCTCTGCTCAAGCAGGGCCACCTAGGGCTGGTTGGGACCAGATGCCAAGGACTGTCATAGAATCACAGAATGCTTTGAGTTGAAAGGCACCTTTAAGGATCATCTGGTTCAAACTCCCCTGCCATGGACAGGGACACTTCCACTTTACCAGGTTGCTCAAAGCCCCATCCAACCTGGCCTTGAACACTTCCAGGGATGGGGCATCCACAGCTTCTGTGGGCAACCTGTGCCAGTATCACCACTCTCATAGTAAAGGATTTCTTCCTAAGACCTAAATCTAAACCTACTCTCACTTTAAAACATTCCTCCTTAGCCTTGTAAAAAGTCTCACTCCATCTTTCTTGTAGGTTCCCTTCAGGTACTCAAAGGCTGCAATTAGATCACCCCAAAGCCTTCTCTTCTCCAGCCTGAATAAGCCCAATTCTCTCAGTCGTTCCACACAGGAGAAGTGCTCCATCCCTCTAATCATCTTGGTGTCCTTTTATGTTTCTGTTCTTGAGAAAAAACAGAAAAATTGTTGCAAGTTAGTAGTGCTTTGAAATATTCTGTTAGTTCTATCATTCCTCATTAAAATAATATTAAAATAGTAAGAACTGTGGCAAATAGAGATAAGGTAAACCTCTAAGATGCAAAGATCTGTTACTGTGTATTTGCTTACTGGCAAATGGGAATATTGACTTAATCTTTTGGGGTTACAAAAACCCAACCAACTAAATGTGTACAGAAAGACAAGTCTATTGTCTGTGTTTTCCACTTCACTGCACATGAACACCAGGGCTCAGCTAGGAAGAGTTCAAAGTATCACCTTTGTTGTTGCATGCAGCAGGTACCTGCTGAAAAGAATCAGGCATAGGCAGTAGGGACTTCTCTTACAGACAAAAACTGGGAAGCTTCTGTTTATATTCCAAGATGAGTGTGTCTTTAAGAAGAACAACCAAATCTCTTTGCAATATCTTTTTGAAATTATAAACAGCCTGATTCTTTAAAGTGTAAAACTTTGGCATGTGCTTCAGATTTCTTGTATCAGAATACAATTTTTAGCTTTTTCTTAAATTATTGTGACAAAAAGAGAGAGGCATCTATAAATTTGAATTTTAAGTACTTGCATGTGTTTATGTATCTGACAAGTTATATTTATAGCTTTGTATATGGTACTACATGTAGATCTTGGGCTTTCTTATTTCTGTGTCACTTGCAAAACGATTCCTAGTACATCTTTGATCATTTTGAAATGCAGTTATAATTGTTTTTATAAACTTGGTTCAGTGCAGACACTTCCCTTCATCTCTTGATTGTTCATAATAGAATTTTTAATATACTTGTCAACACTTCAGCCATATTTGGTCTATTTTTGCACTCTTCACAGCATATGGACTGTCAGTTTCAGTTTTGCTGGAACAGTTCATTTAGGTTCTCAGTTTACTTTATAAAAAGTGATTGAGTGCACTCTCAGAAAATGCAGTTTGAGGCTTGACAACCAGCTCTACCTCATCATTTCTCTCTGATATACAAGGCATCATAATGTTTCATCTTCAAAGCAGTGTCCTTTTCCCTCCGGATTTATTCTCTTTAGAGAAGTACAATGTGTCTCTTCAACCTGAGTGATCCTCATATAAAAAGCACATACCAGCTTACAGAATTGAAGAGACCCATTCCTGTGCCCTTGGTCCTGTCAAGAAGCACAGGCACCTCTAGAAGCAGCCATGCCCTGATTAACTGAGAGTGCCAGACTAAACCAGCTGGATTGCTTGAGTGGGAGGGAGTGTCTGCCCATATATTTTTTGAAAGAGTTGCATGAGAAAGGAACTAAAATTAAGCTCCTATTTCCAGTGAGGGCTCAATGTAGATTATCAACTCTGGGAAAGGTGAGTGAGGGTCAGAAAGATGTGAGCACCATCATCTATTTTATCAGCTAAAAATGTCTCATTTTTGTTGAAAGGATTCTGTAGACACTTGCAGTGAGCTTGGTCCAACAAGCTGAAGAGTTGCAGACTCTGGTACCCATCTGTACCTTGTATGTGAGATTTGAGTCAGGCTGATTAAAGGTAGGTGTTAACCTGACATCTGTATGCACCAGTAGATGCAAAATCAAATCTAAACATTGTACATGTAATAAGTAAGTTAGACTGTTCAAAGTAGAGCTTAAAAAGCTTGTAAAAAATGATGGTGGTGGTGGTAGTATTTGGGAAATGTCACACCAGTCAAACCCGTTGTAACTTTAAGGCTTCATGTATTATTTTGTAACAAAAAAAAGTGTGTTTAAAACTGAAGTTACTTCACAGAAGTTAAGACAAAGTATATATTCTTTACCTTGTTTATATTATTTTCCTTGGGAACCCAATATTTTTGTGAATTTCTTAAAAAGAGAAAATACTTCAGTCCTAAACACAGCTTGATGTGCTGCACATACCAAAAAAGTCCATTTAAAATCACACAAGGGGGCCTGGCTTTCAATGACAGGAGGCAGGAAATTTAGTGTTCTGACTGAAATTCCATCTCCAGTTCATACTCTTGCAGCTTTGTGTTGTGGCATATGTGGTGTGCTTGACCCTTTAGTTCTTTCTCCAGCAGAAATGATACAGGTCTCCACAGGAGTTTCAGCTAAGTCTGTCTGATTTGTAGCTTAGCAGTTTTGAGTGCTGAAATATCAAAAGTCAGCTTTTTGGAAAGGATATAAAGGACCTTATTTGAGTCAGGTGATATTTCAAATTTTTTCCCCTACATCTGATGCTTACTTTTTTTTTTTAATGAATGAAAGCTAACCATCTTGTCTGACTGCAGTGATCAAAGACCTGGATTTCCAGAAAAACACTTAGCAGAACATTTCTTAAAATCTGTTTGGGTAGGCTGTACCAAGTTAGTCACAGAGAATGCAGGGGCCTTCAGTTTGGTAGGAAGTTACGTGCTGCTATACCTGGTCACAGCACTTGTTCTGGGGACAGAAAGGTGGAATTGATTCTCAAAAAGCTGTAGTAAAAAACTCAGTTGCAGGAAGCAGAATGCTGGCAAAAATGTTGGCTTCTGAGGACACAAGCTGGCCGTACAGGCACTCTCTGAGGAGGGAAGTGTTGGAGGTCAGTTAAAGGACAAACCTACTGTGGGTTGCTGCTGACCAGATAAATGCAACACACTGGGGACATCTCTCCAGACCAAGTGTGTGCCTTTACCAAAAGCAGGTAAGCAGTGAAAGCTGTGTGAGCCCTGCACTGTGCTGAAGGCACTGTGAAACTGCCAGATGCATCTGCACTGTGGTTAGGTGGGCAGAGAAGGGTGGGTTCTCACAAAAAGAAAGTTCAGACGTAAAAAGAACTACAATCAAAAACAGTAAAGAATCCTCATGTAAAGACAGGAGGCAAGACTTTGAAAGTAAGAGTCTAACTTGAGGTGCACAGTCTGTATTTATGCATGCAGGTGCTGGATCAGAAGGGATGAACAACCACTTATTTCAGTGAATGTCTGGACGTGCAAGCTTTGGAATTCTAATCTTTCTTAAATGATTGTTTATGAGTTTAAGATCTCCTAGTTAAACCTCCTTTTCTCCGCATCCTCCCCTCCTCTATTTTTCAAAATTAAATCTTGGCTGTGCAGACTATTCTTGGCTGTAATTACTTTTCCCCCCTCTCATAGGAGGATGATTGATTCGTATTATCACTTCAGAGCCTGTAACAGGGCACAAGCAACTTCTGTTCATTATTTTATTTGAGATAGGTCCATCTACATCTGTTGTGTTCTGAGGAAAGCTTACTAAATGTCTTGCTGGTGCTAACCTCTTCCTCCTTTTTAGAATGTCTCAAGTATAGAGGAAGGATAAGAGGCAGATAAATGTTTAACTGCAAACAGCAAGTGCCATTGTCATTCCTTCTCTCCCTTCCCCCCATGTGTGAGGCACACACATGCGGGTGGGTGCTCTGTGTGTGGGTTGTTTGGGTTTTTTTTTGGGAGGGATTTGTAATATCTGTTTTGACACTCACTGTAAGCCTGCTGGACCATTTGCCATTGCCTCAAGCGGAAAAGAAAAACATTTTTGAATTTGAATCTCTAAAATTTTTTGATTGTGATTTCTGAGATCCTGGAAATAGGTCTAGGTTAACAAGGGTGAGAAGATGTAAGCTGCTCTGCTGTTATGGCATGAGGGGGAGAGAGGGGAGGAGAACTGAATACTGTCTTGAGGGCTGGATTTTCCTCTGTTACTTCTCTGTATGAAGAGATGCAGTCCAGATGGGTGATGCTGGCCACTTAACTTTTTGCCTTGGAATGTTTTTCTTACATATTTGCAGTAAATTCAGTTGGTATGTAGTGCTTTTGCTTCCTTCCCTGCTCTTCACCCTGGATCCCAGGAAACATATTCTTGAATTAACAAGTATTCTGTAGTTTCACTTCCCCACTTCGCTTTACTTATCAGCCATCCAAAACATTCAGAAACTGAGTTGTACAAGAAAATTCCTTTAATGTTTGCTTTTGCACACCTCTATTAATAGAGGATCCTTGTGCCTTCTGTAATTGCCAATAAAGTGTTTGAGCACCCTCAAATGTAAATGGATGTGTTGAGTGGACGTGGGAATGTTGAGGCTTGGAAAAGCACTCTGAAACAGCTCAAAAAGAGTATTCCTTGTGCAGAATTTAAACAAAGTTTGTACTATGAGAGGTGTTCATGTGCTATAACTTTTGCTCTCAGTAGATCCTTGTAGCTATTTTACAGACTTCAAAAAATGAAGCAAATGGGTTATTTTTCTGCCATCTCACAGGCATATAATCTGTGGGCTGCTGCTGCTTCCATTTTTGTGGGCAAGGTGAGAAAGACCTTATTTAAATAAGAGGCTTCTTGTCAGGGACTGCAGCTTCTCGGCAGAACTGAGTGTGGTATGTTCAAAATTCTGACAGTGTGGATAGAACCTTCTGCTCTTAACAGAAGTGTTGTTGCAGAGATGCTGTTTCTCTTGCCTGTGTCAGCAACAAGGTACTTTCTCTTCTATGCCTGTGTGCTAATTTATGCCGTATCCCAGATTCTTGTCTACACTGAAACTGGGCTCCACTTAGTATCCAAATGGTTGTGACTTCAGATTATAAATGCAGGGGTTTTTGTTAGGCTTTCTTTGCTTTCTGTTTTTTTTCTACTAATATAATTACAGGAAAAATGGTTATCGAGGTCAGTTTGTATAGATATACTGGGAGTGTTTTCCGGTTCCAACAAAATAAACTGATTTCCTGCAGCATTTCAAACCTGAGTGTGAGTGAGCGTCCATAAACCTTCCTTCATCCATGTGGCTTGCAGTAGTGCATTGTTGCTATGTGCCTCAGCTGAAGCCTTACCAAAAGAATCTGTTTCTAGCAGCAGGCAACCAAGTGAACATTACATTTTGATTGAATGAAATTACAGAAAAGGGCTAAATTCAGCATACTGACCATAAGAGCTGTTGGAATTAGAGAATTAAAGGAAGGCAGATCCTGCTGTATTCTTTTCCATGCCAACGCTTGAATGTTTGGAATGCAACAAATGGTTTTCATTACAGCTCCTTCCTGAGTTAGTGCATGTTAATTCTTGTTTGCCCTTATAAAAGAAGCCATGCCTGTACATGCCTTTTCAGAAGGAGGAGCCAATGAATTAATCAATGCCACAACTGGCACAGAAAAAGAAACAGAGGTAGATTTGTTGCATTTCTTGGCTTCTGGTTCTGAGTTCTGATGAGTAACCAGGCTATGGCACTTGACAAAGCTGACCCTCTCCTCTGTGAATAGCTGGCACCTTTTAAAGTTTATTCTAATCCTGTAATGGTTAACACTTCTAAAGAAAATACATAATTTTTTAATTAAAGAACTGAATTGTTTGTATTGGTTGAAAAGCAGAAGAGAAACTGACTTTAGGTTACAGATTTTTTCCTTTGGTTTTCAGGAACTGAGGAGCAGGAAAGTAAAGGAGCCTTTAGAGGAAGACTTTTGGTTTTACTTCTGTTCTTTCAATCAGGCTGTTTTTCCAAGCCACTTGTGCCCTTCTGATCCCTCGTGAAAAAGTTTGAGCTTTGTTCTGGAATGTGTTTGCTTCACCTGCATGTTCCCTTTCACTACTTGTGGTTTCCTCCCTGATAGCATTAGCTGACCTGCTGACCAAAAGTATACTTGCACAGCCCAGGTTCAATATCCAACTTGTTGTGTTTCAATGTTTAATTAATTTTGTTTGATTCAATTAGTGCATTGGCTATTTAATGGAAATGGAAGGTTACTGCTCAGGGGTACTTGGGTCAGATGGTTTTGTACATTTTTAAATTGTAGGATTTTTAACAAGTGGAGGTCTAAGAACCAACTTCAAATTAAAAAATAAAGGTCAGTTTAATCTGATAGTCAATCTCAGTGTATCAATTTGCAATATCTCATATTGTAGTCTTGAACATACTGATACTGTCTTTCTTTTCTAGTTCTGCACAGCTGAAGCTAATGAAAGTTTGTGGAAATAAGAATTTCCAGTCCTTCTGCTGTAGCTAATTATGCCACTTGTGACAGAAGGGTACATTAGCTTGTGCAGAAGCCAGAAGCCTTCAAAGTAGTCACTTAGAGACTGCCAAGTGTGACAGAGACTGTTAAACACATGAGAATGAAGATTGGGTTGTGTCCTCCTTGAAACAGGTGGTTTAAAACTGGTTGTAAACTTCTGCAGAAAGCTTAGCAAAAAGCTCTCAACTTTCTTTGAGGCACGAGAGTTAACATCTTACTTCCAGCATGAGAGATGATACAAATACTCAAGCTCTGTCTCTTTCTTACACTCTTCAATGCCTTTGTCAGCAGTGTCTGCAATAGTATTATTTTGCTTTCCAGGTCCCCCTTCAGAGTACAACTGCTTGCTCTGGCTTTTGCTCTGTCTCTCTTGCTTCTCCATGCTGAAGGTGCTACTGCCACAATTCTGATTTCTCTTTCCTCCCGTGTCTCTGCCTGTTTCTTCAATGGGCTTTTGCAGTATATTCAGTTGTTGCTATCTCAGTGTTTGTCTTGTAGTGTTCTGAGTCCCTGGAGCTCCTACTCTTTACTTACCTCATTTGGTGTCACCTTAAATGCACTCTCCACACCTACTTTTCTTAGCCACTTAATGCCTTGTCTTTGGCAACATTTGGGCTACAGTACAGGGGTGTCTTGTGGTTATTTGTTCCTTTTTAAAGGGCAAGCAGTGACATTTAAAGTCATCTAAATAGCAGGCCGTTCTTTTTTTCTGGCTTTCCTGTACAGTATCTGTTGGCTTATTTATATCAGACCTACACACTGTAACAGCATTGGTTTTCAAAATAGCATTGAAAAATCTTTGCAATTCCCATCAGCCTTCCCCTTCAGACTTGGCAATATTTGAATTTCTTGTTTTTGAGAAATAACTGCTGGAATTATGTGAATCTGATGTGACCTTTCCTTACAAGCTTCTAGTTCTCCTAGAAATGTTTCAACTTTTATTTTGAATTTTGAAGCTAAAATCTGACAGCTGAAGTTGGGTATTATCTGACAGCTGAAGTTCATTATTAGTCTCCTGAAATGAAGCATGTAATGCTGTGTTTAAGTACCATTACAGGCTGAATTTCTATCCTTTTTTCATGTCATGTGCTTGAGCCTGATAATGTGACTGCAAGTGTGTTGTAAGGCAGCAATCCTGTTATGCTGGTTTTAGGTTAAAGTGGCGTGTTTCCCTATGCCCTGACTGTTGTATTGGAAGGAGTTCTATACTGCTGCTTCTGCCTTTCATAGCAGTAAACTATAACATCAGAAACCTCTTCAAGGCTCTGTGATCCAGAAAACATCTGTGTTTGGCCGAGCTTCTGAGTAATTTGTCTTTCAAAGAAGCTACTGGCCTTTTTCTTCATATGGTTTGGGAGAGGAATAAGAAATGCAGTTTTGCTGAACTTTTATTCTTGCAACAAAAGTATGAGCTCTTACCTCACATTTCTTTAAGAAATAATATTTTTGTGGACTAAGATGCCAAGGTCTCAAACCAGCATTCAATGTGCTGTCTTAAGCTGTAGTAAATGCAAAAATAAACAACCTATAGCTGTTACTTTCAGACTGGCAACCAGATAAACTGGCTGTTGGTATCCAGTTACGTGACAAAAAGGTAGCAGGAGGAATAATGAGTAGCTGTTTCACTGCAACCTGATGATACAGGTTTGAAAAGGTCTGAGCACTGCTCCATTTAGTTGTGATGTCTCTAAGAAATGTAGTGCCCTTTGCTTTAATTGTTGTAGCCCAGTTAGATCTCTGTTCCAATTGCTTGTACACTTATGTGATGGCTGTTGTTGTTGTTGTAGTAGAATAATGCTTTGAGATAATGTGTGTGCTGTAGCCTTACTGTACCAGTACTGTGTCAGGAACAAAATAAAACCCAGTGTTCTCTTTGGAAGAGGTGCATTTACTATCCTTCAGGATATTCTTATCACACAGAGCTGGTTTGTGCCAGTAAGAGATTGAGAACAAGTATTTTTTTCTTCCAATTGCACTGGCAATTAGGAAATAATGTACATAGTTTTGTGTCTGTCCTGAAAAGGCATTGTTGAAGTGCTCTGAAAAAAATAGGCCATCAGGCTGTCTGTTTGCATGATCAGCCTGAATGACTGGAAGAATTGGATTACTTACATGACACTGAGGGAGCACTGAACTCTGGGCAGTGCTTGCCTTAGGGACCACTGAGGACTCTGCATGCACATATTACCTGATCAAACCTGAGATCAACTAAAGTCTTAAAGATGTCCATAGGAAAATCTTAATTTGGTTGTTCGCTTGATGATTAGCCTTCTGTGCTTCATAGGCAGACACAGAAATACAGAAATTAGGGCCTCTAATAAATGAGGGCTGTGCACTTGCTGGGTGGCAGTTTTGGTAGATTTTGTGGATGTGCTGGAAACAGGCTTGACTCTTGTTTTTGTAGCTCATGGATGCTGTGTCCAATGTGACTCTCAGCTGTCACCCAGCCCACGCTAGAATCTAGTCCTTGCAGTTGAGATGGGTGAATGACCCTGCAAGCCAGTTTGACTGGAAGAGTGCTGGGGGAATAGATGTATTGGATGCACTTAACTAATCTGGCAACAATGGATCAAATCAGTAGGCTGCTGTATTGAAAAGGAAAGCAAGAGCATGCTCGATATAGTAGCTAGCTATTGTCCCATTTCAGTGTGTGGGTCAATACTCTTATGGGCTGCTTGTTTATTAGCATTTTTGGAGCAATTTCTGCTCACAGTTCAGAGAACAGGAAATGGAAGCTGGGTCAGTGATTCCCTCCCCCTTGCACTGTCCTGCCAATGAATTCAAGTATGGTAGTGCTATATGGATGGTCTGCTACTGCCCTGTCAGAAAGGTGAAATGGTTTGGGATAATTGCTAAGTGTCACTTTATAACTGGGCTATCCAGCCAGGTGCTTTGGTGCCTTCTGTTCCAGGCTGATCAGTAGTATTCTGATTTGAACACAACTGGATGAGAAGAGCTGTTCACACTATTTTAAGGAGGCTGGGAATACATAAGATGTTATTGTAGAAATCTTAGTCACCATTTTTTCCTTAAGCATGATAGCAACTTATGATTTAAAAGAAAAAAAAGAAATCTAATTTTATTGAGCATGCTTTTTTTTTCTTGAGTGCTGGATAAGGTCATCTAGCTCCCTTAGGGGTTCAGATAAAAGAAATGAGAAAGATCAAAGCTGGAAAAGTTCAAAGCAGCATTGTTTCCAACATCGAACCAGGTTGGCTGCAGCTCTAGTTGGGTTGAAAATCTCCAAGGATGGAGATTGCATAGCCTCAGAGTGACCTGTTCCAGAGCTGCTCAGCTCTCCTGGCACACGAAGTCCCAGCATGAGGAGCAGGTTGTTTTGGAGAGGCGGCCTCCGCCCCGGCTGCGCGGGAGATGCGCGGCTGTGCCGGGGCTGTGCCGGGCCCGTTCCCGGGAGATGCGGGGCTGGGCCGGGCCCGTTCCCGGGAGATGCGCGGCTGTGCCGGGGCTGGGCCGGGCCTGTTCCCGGGGGATGCGCGGCTGTGCCAGGGCTGGGACGGGCCCGTTCCCGGGGGATGCGCGGCTGTGCCGGGGCTGGGACGGGCCCGTTCCCGGGGGATGCGCGGCTGTGCCGGGCCCGTTCCCGGGGGATGCTCCGTGGCGCCCCCTCCCCGTGGGGCCTATGCCAGTTACAGTCGGGTTGTGCCCCCTCTGCCCCAGCGATTTTGCCTCCTTAAATAGCCGGGTGTGGAACCCGTGTATCTGCTGAAATTCACCAGCAACGGGTAAGCCCGAGCTGGACGGAAGAAGCTGTTTCTTGGCGAGCTGTGAGCCCCGGACTTACCAGTAGAATCCGGCTTATGTGTTCTCTCCTGGCTGTAGCACAGCCTGAGGAGATGAGCTATATCCATCCACAGGGTCTGTGGTTCATGTCTGCTCTGTGCCCCAGGCTCCAAGACACAGAGAAGCCCAACAAAATACAGGCGGATTCCAAGTTTCTGGAACAACCAGAGCTGCAATTAGGATTTTTATTTTAACATGATGATGGTGCCATGTTTTGTCCAAGTGAATGACAGAGGAAAGTCGCTTGAGAGAGAGCTGGAGAGCTGTGTGGCCCGGAGAAGTGAAGTTGGTGCAGTCTGATGAGTGTTACATGTGTGGGCCAGGCTTGGGAGCGAATTGTCCTGTCTGCTTTGCTTGGATTTTCCTGACAGAAGTCACTGCACTCCTGCCAGGTTTTCCTTCTGGAGTGAGCTACTCTTTTTGTGTGGTTGCTGGTGAAGGATTGGGGCTGGGAGCGAAACAAGAAGCTACTCAAACACTGTGTAGAGCTGCATATGGCATAAGAGATCTATACATAAAGCATAAGCTGTGTTGCTGTAATGATTATTCAAGCTGCCATGTCTTAACCTTGGGTTATATTACTTAGTATCATTTAGGTGCTGCTTTGTTTCACTGCCCCCTATAGCATTTATATTTTACTTAATGTACTTTCCTTTCCTTTTCATAAGGGCTGCCATTTGATGGGGTTGATGTAGTACTGAACACAGTGGGAATCAGATTGCTGATTAGAACTTGTAGATACAGCAGTGAAAAAATAGAACTTACAGCAAGACATTGTAATAATTTTCTTTGATGCTGTTTCAGTTTAGGGAATTGATATCTGGGAACTTGATCAGGCTCCATGACCTACACTTGGATACTTAGCTCTCTCTTTGTTGATTTTTTCTATATGAGAGCCAGCTCTTCATCCTTTTTGCCCTAATTTTCCTCAAGCTGAAATAAGAGGGTGATATATTGTGTTTCTGAAGGGTCTAGTCTACTTAAATACCACGGAGTTAATACAGTGGTGGCTGTTGTATGCATCTTTAACATAAGGGCATTGGTACAAGTGGTGAAGGGAGACATTTTCAGCCTCTCTTGATCTGCAAACTTTGTGCCTGCCAAGCCCATATGAAAAAAAGAGGTTTTAATGTGTAACTGAGCTGAGGTCACTTGTTGTAATGATGAATTTTATATTCCTGACAAAATATCAAGTTAAATAATTAACTACAGATGTTGTTTTGTCTTTCCAGTACATCAATTGTGGTAACCTGGAACAGCTACTAGATGGTAACCAGCATCTGCCCTGGACAGTGAGGGTGAAACTGGCATATGACATTGCTATGGGCATCAGTTATCTTCACTACAAAGGCATTTTCCACCGAGACCTTACATCCAAGGTACCACTTATAAAACTAAAGGAACTTCTTAGTAAATGTGCTGTAACTGATTGTTGTGGTGTTTTCCCTCCTCCAATTCCATGTAGAGAACTGCTGTTATTTAAGGTATGATCCATTTTGAGAAACAAATTGAAATGCAGTTTATAGAACTAAAATGTTCCTCAAAACATGTTCATAGTTTGTATGGAAATGAGGGAAATGACTATCCTAAAGGAAGGTCATCCCTTAAATGAGTTCAGATTAGGATTTGTCAGAAAGCAGCTGCAGAGTTTTTTAGTTCTGAATTGTGATTCAGTAAAGTATTTAAATCCCTGGATAATTAAGCACAGCAATCTAACATTTGGAACAGGTTAATCATACAAAGAACCCAAACTGAGGAGATTATTACAAACACACTTTAAAATCTCCTTGTTGCTCGTTTCCCCTGTATTTCACAAATCTTCTTCTGTAGGAAGAGTGACCTTTCCTTTCTAATTCTGCGTTAACTGCGGTGCACAATCCTGGTTTGTTTCCTTCATTTTTAAAGTCAATAAGATCAAAATAGTTTGCCTAAAATTTTCAAATTTGAAATTTCTTCCAGTGTAGTATATCAGTGGCAGAGTTTTCAATGGATGTAGATTTAATTTTTTTAATTGCTTTGTTGACAACTTGCACGAATTTAGTTGGCTGAAATAACTAGATAATTCAAGCTCAGCTAGAAATACTGACATAGGAGCACTAAGCTGTGTGAGCAGATTGTCCCAGTATTCACACTGGGTCTTACCATCCTTTGCAGCCTGTGCTGAGGGCTTTGCTGTCCTATTGTCTGGTGCTAATGAGCTGGTTTAAACTCACTGGGGGTCTGCAACATGAAAATACTTCAAAACCGTTCTTGAGAAGACTTCATCATGTCACTTCAACCTAGAAAAATGTAATCTTAGTCTAAAAGGAATTATTTTTTGAGATTAGAAACAATTTTTAAAATTGAAACCACAACACAAATGTGTTTGCAAATGTGGCTACTAGTCCTTCATCCAGTTTTAGGCTTTTCCTTAAAGCTACCTCAGTACAGCATTAAACAGATGTAGAATGTGCATGTAATCAAGGTGAAAAAAAAAAAGTTCAGCTGGTAGATGAAAGAAGTATTTCAGTGAAGTCATAAAATACTTCCTTGGTTGTTCTTTCAAGTGAAAGGTGCTGTATCCTGTAAGGAAGAATATCAAATTTATGAAAAATGCCTAAACTTGGAGTCGTGTCACTTTGACATGATACACTCAGAAAGCTCCTTTTCAGTCACCTTGGAGTGTGGGGATAAGAGATGCATAAAAATATCTGAAAAGACAACTTGGTGTTCCCCTTTCTTTTTCAGTTCAGGATGTATTTTAGTGCATTGAAGAGCAGAGTTACTGCAAGGAACCAAAGTAGCTTAGGAGAGCCCTGTGCCTGCAGCATTTATCGTAACACATTCTGTGATGGTCAGTCTTACGAAAATCCATTTCCTGGCATCCCTGTGAATGCCTTTGTTCCAAGCTTCACATAACTGTGTGTCATTCTCCGGAGCTGCCCTACCAATGCCTCAATGTTATCTATTGTTGAATGCCAATTGTTTAGAAAGCTGCACCCGCTGGGAGGGGTTTGTGATGTCCCAGCAAGAGCAAACTCATCAGAGGCCACAGGAAGTGGTTAAAGTTATTTAAAACCAAACAAGCAACAAATCAAACCCTAAACTTATTAGCAGTTATGCTGTATTTGGATGGTTCTTAGCATGAAAGTTATAGTATCTGTGTGGATCACATTGGAAGCTGTCAGCTTCCAGAATAATACAGAATATAGTGGATGACAGCTAAATTCTGTATTTTTCAATTTCTTGGGGATTTTTTTTGTTTGTTTCTTAACTTTTTTTTAATTTAATGTGATGTATGCACTTTCCTTGTTCTGTTTGGGAAGGAAGTAGATGAAACACCTGGCCTTAAACACTCACCTTAAACAACTAATGAATCTTATTAGTGTATTAAGGTATTGGTGAAATATACCTTAAAACTGAATCTGTTGGGCAAACTACTCTTCTTTTGGGCAAACGTTTCCCCTGCTGGCTGGCTAAGTTTTAAAGAAGTCACTTTATTCCAAAGCAAAACAATCAAGATAATAACCATAGGAAAAACCTGTCACCAAAATTTTCAAATCTCAGACTGTGACTTTTGGCTACAGCTTGAAGAGATGCCTTGTCTTTTACCAGGTTTGTGCTGGTGATAGGATGAGTTGTCTTCATTTTTACTAATAAACAATCAGTGTGTGAGCAAGCTGAAGGAAGATGTGGTGGAATCTCTCCTTGAGAGAGAACTTGGGGAAGTTCAGTACTATTCCGTATTGTCCTTCTTTCTTCAGTAAGCTTCATTAATTGATGGGATGGCTTTATTATTCAAATGAAGGCAAAGCCAAGGATTTAGACATCTGCAAAAGGCAGAACAGACCCTGAGTTTGCAGGGTGGGAGAGTGGAGCATTTTTCTATGAAACTTGCTGGCCTTGACTGAACTGTGAACGGAATGAAACTGAGATTGTAAGAATGTCTCCATGCTTACCTGTTACACTTAAGACAATATCCCACTGCAAACTGTCCCTCTACTATACAAATTATTTGTGATTAGTCTAGACCCTTTCTGTTTCTGGCAAACCTCTAATTCCTGCAGCTTCCTGGAGTGGATGGCGTGATACATAAACCTGACTGTGTCAGATATGGCAGCAGAGTTGTCTTGCTTTTAGTATCCTATGTGTTGATCTAGTTGATGCCTAACAATTCAAAGGAACAAAAGTTTTCATCCCCTGCCAATCTAAGACTGAAATAGAAGTGTGTTGGGCCATTAGTATTCAGCAGGGTGATCTCGCTTCCTAGTTGCACCACGTGGAGAGTAGCAGAGCAGCATTGATACTGCAGGAGGCCAGAGGGAAGAGCAGCAGAGAAGAGTAGATGTAGGTCACTGTAGTCGATGTGACAGCCCCCGGGGCTGTCAGCCCTCATATCCCCCGGTGCCCTTCCCCATGCCCTTCTGTCAGGAAGAGAGGCAGCGCCTGCTGGAAGAGCTGTGCTGCCCCGACAGCCGCTGCTTACCCGTGTCAGGAGCAGCTCCCTGCCCGGGCTCGGGCCTTGGGCTGCTGCAGCTGATCAGGCTCATCTGCCCTGCTGGATAGCAACAGCCTGCCTGAATCTGGCAGAAGGTGCCAGTGGTCAGACTGGCCACTTGCAGCCTGCAGAGAGTAGGGGCGTGGGCAGGGTGACTTGGATGTTTTGTAAGCCAAGAAATGTGTTTCCGCACTTTTGACTTGTCATAAAAAGATTTACGTGAAAATTAGGCCATGGATGGGTTCTGACAGGCAGCCTTGTTGGCTCATTCCCTGTCCTCTATCCATATCACCATAAGCCCCATAAATTGTTTTTCATTTGGGCCTCACTGAATATGCAGAAGGAGGATTTGCATCCTGGAATCATAGGAGCTTTCTTCATCTTTCAGCAGTTGTTGCGGAGCTCTGATTATGAATTCTAACTCTGAAAATCTTAGTCATAGAAAATGCAATCATTAAAACAGAAATCACACTGTGAAAATGTTTCAGTAGAAGCCAGTGAATTGTGATAGAGTTTTTTTGTCATTCTGACTTGGGTTTGCAACATTCTAGCTGTTGTAACCTACAATTGAAATAGCAGTTTGGGAAGGCACTGGGAAGAAGTGTCCAGCCTGCAAAAAGAATATAGCAAAATCCCTTTGTGCCTCACCCCTCAAAACAAATGTCTTCCTGCTAAAGAGAGTTTCTTCAACACCTTGTTTACATTGTATTTGCACTGCATTCAAACCCTGCTCTGGAAGCACTGTTGATTTCCTTGTCAGCTTATGCCAATGACTGCCCTAATACCAGGGCATTATTCTTACAGTGTTTCTGAGATGAGGGAGATGAATAAGCTCAGCCTTATTAGAACAGATTAAAAGCAAGAATATTGAGTATATGTTTTAAGACTTTGTTTGGAGTATTTGCATTTTACATATTTAAGTTCAAAGCAGTATGCTCACTGACCTCAGAGGCAGTTGGAAGCATTACAGCACTTATAAAATAGTCAGGTTTGACCCCTGGAGGCAGAGAAAGCACAAGATTAGTAACAATCTGTGAGAGATTTTGCTAAAGTAGCTTCCTTGTTACAGAATCCTTCTGTGATGCTGAGGAAGGCCAGAATCCAGATCCCAGGGCAACATTGCCATAGTCTGAGCCACAAGACAGAAGAGCTTCATTTGCTGGCCAGGCTTTCTTTTTCATCTCTTCTCAGCCTTTCTGTCACCCTACTGTTTCTGTGGGAAGAGTGGTCAGAGTCCTGAAAATAGTGGTCCAAGTGTTTTATGCACAGCCTCAACTCACCATCAGCATGAATCCATTGTGTGCACTAAAACACATGGATGCCAGGTGGAAAACTGTCTGTGTGATCATGTAATTAAGGACATTACATTAATGTGCATGCATATTAATGCACATTAATATGCATTAATATTAATGGGGGAAAAGGAAAGTTGTAGAAAGTTTTACATACCATCTTTTGTGCAGTATTATTTTTTTGATGTAGTGTTTGTTGTATGCAACTTTGTACCAGTTTTAGCAAAAATGGGCAAAATGGCATTATACACTTCATTTTAGGGTTGGAAGCTTGAGATTCGTGGTAAAGATGTCTACTGCTTTGGTTATTAAAGTAACTAATACAGAGAGCGTTTTTAATTTGGATTTGTTGCTACTGTTAGTTAGTATTGCTAAGACACATCTCATGTTTTTGCTTTGGCGGAGGAATTGGGAGGGGAACAAGAGAGACTCCTTGGCAGTGAGAAGTGAACACCCAGGAGTCTGCCCGTTCCTCCAAGACCAATCATTCCTACTCTGTTCCTGTCCAACCTTTCTGCAAGTGTACAATGCCAGCCTCTGGTCAGGCATTTCATCCTTGTTCATAGGCCTTTTCTCTTCTTTTTGCTCCCAGATCCTGCCCCCAACCTTACTGATTAAACTCCTTACCTGGCTGTATTTACTCTCCTCCTATTGCTCCTGCTCGGTGCTTTATCCAGTCTATCTTTGTGTTGTGGTCTTTTAGTATGTTTAGCCATTTCTAGCTCTCCCCATGTTCTGCTGCTCCAGGTTAGCTCTGATCCCTGCCACCAGCACCTGTTTGCTGTACATGCAGTTCTTCTGTCCTTGTAACAATATTTGGGGTTTTTTTCCCTGTCTCAGCAGCCTTGCTCCAGGCCCTGGTCTCAGTCCCTGCCAGTACCTGGCTTGGGCTCATCCTCTGTCTTGTCACCTTAGTCATGCTCTCAAATTCCTCACACAGCATATACCTGTCCCAGTCTGCTCTGCAGAGGTGGCAAAAGGAGCATCTTACACAGAGGTCTCATCACATTTCAAGTTGAGAACATGCCAGATTCAGTATGATGCCATAGGCTGATACTTTGATGATTTCCACTTTCTTCCAAAAAACCCACTATGAAAGCTCTACATTAAAAACAAACAGGCAAACCCCCAAACAAATGCCTTTTAGTTTTGCAGAATTATGTATAATTGAAAACAAGGTTTTATAATCAATAGTAGGTTTTGAGCAGTTTTGGGGAACTTTGTGAGCTCCATTGATGATAAAATCTGTGAAGAAATTCTAATCTCTAGGCACATAAATATAAACACACATGTGTATGTGTGTGTATTCCTGCCAACATCTGCTTTCACTTCACAGTGTGTAATGGCTCAGTCTTCTCTCACTGAGAGAGGAGCAGTCTCAGTTACTAGGGGACAGAATCATGCATGTAAGCAATTACTGTGGATTATCTGATGTAACATAAATTCACTGCCTTTGGGCTTGAAAGTGACATGCCCTGACTTCCTA
This sequence comes from Climacteris rufus, assembly GCA_013398175.1. Classification (NCBI taxonomy): domain Eukaryota; kingdom Metazoa; phylum Chordata; class Aves; order Passeriformes; family Climacteridae; genus Climacteris; species Climacteris rufus. The sequence continues at coordinate 456,036 of VZRZ01003758.1, read as the reverse complement.
CCTTGTATGCTGTTTGCTTCTTTAAAACAAAATAAACCCCAGGCAGTGAACAGCACCTTTGTCTGATGAGTCTCACTGGTGCAAGGTCCCCTTTGTGCTGGAGTAAGCTCTTGTCTGGATATTTTGCACTGCAGGGGATGGCTTGCACTGAAAAAATTAGTTGTTACAGATGGCTATTTCTAATGATAGTCTCAATACTGAACATTTACTGATACTTTGGGAACCAAATGGAACCTTTCCCTTAAGCATAATAGTTTGAAAAGTGCATCTAGTACTGTAAACTTCCTGTTACCCATTTAATTCTCAGTGGTGTTTCTCCTAGGGGATAGCACTTTTAAACCAGCTGATACATCTCAATTGGCCTTTAAGCATTTTGACTCGGTAACAGTCATCAGAAGGTTGCAAATGACACTGCAGTAGCATTTCTGTGTTTTCTGGAGTGCAGTAAAGTCTCTGAGGAATTTAGCTTGTATGTAGTATCATAAAATGAAACTTATGGGTTTCTTCATCTAAGCAACTTATTTTTAACTCTGAAACTCTTGAGTCTATTTTCATTTTTGTTTATGTAAAAGGAAAAGTAGAATATTGCATTCGTCTTAGTAGGATTATGCTGTGCAAAGCAGATGTTAAGCTCCTGTAACACACAAAGGGGGCTTTATGTTCTTTCACATCTGTCTGCATAAACAGCTCTGTTAACTCTTTAGGACCCGTGTGCAGAGCTCCTTGCTTCTATTAAGAGACTGCCTCAGGAAGGACTGATGAGGTCCCTGTTTTGGGGGGAAAAGCCCCTCAAGAACTCAGCTGAAGTCAAATCCTGCCCTCTTTAACTGTGTAAGGTGCCAAAGGAAAGAACATCCCTGTCTGTAGAGGTCCAAAAAGAAAGCTTAAAAAGGCCATCAAGTTGTATTGCCTTGCAGTTTATACAAATAGTGCAACAGTAACTCGAGCATTTTCTCCAAGCTGGTGTTGTGAAGCTGCTTGGCATTTCATTTCACAGGCAGTTGTTGAGAGGGTCTTTACACTAAGGAGGGGTTTGAATTCTTGCATCTTTGAGCCAAAATCCATTGAGGAAACTTCTTCATGCCACATTGATACACTTTTTTTTTTTGATAGAAACTGAGAAGTGTCATTTTGTTAGAAGAAATAGAAGAAACATGGTAGTATGTACTATTGTACTTTTCCTACTAAGATACCACCTCTAGATTAAATTCAAAACCTCTTTTCAGCCTTTTAGTCTCTAATGAAGCTCTGTCCCTTTTTGATCTTGATTCCTCTTGTTGGTATAATGTGAACTCTTCTGTCTTTCATTGAGTGCACATAACAAAACCCACTGTGGTTCATGTCACCTATTTATGAATTGCATCTTGAATCTGGTAACTCAATTACCTGTGCTGTGGGTTTGGCACTGTGTTGTGTAATGGCATTACTAGGGTGGGAAGGGTGGAGAAAGGAGTATGGTGGTGCTGTGAGGGTTAGCCTTGACCACCTGGAGAATCTCAGCACAGAATGCAGCATCACCATCTGCACAACCTTGCCCTGAATGAGCAGTACAGGCTGGAAAAGTGACATCTGACCATGCCAGTGTATGTAGACGGGGTTTACTACTGATTTTGCTAGGAATAGGCTTTCATTCTTTCTGGATTCCAGGAAATTGGTGCTTAGCTACGTAAAAATTTGCCCCAGTTGAATTAACTCTGTTTAGTTTCACTACAGTGAGCATTTGTAGTGACACTGAAATTTTTTTGTGTGGTGCATTGTCACCTGCCTGTGGCTGATTTAAGTATGAATAAAGAAGTCACTCTTGTACTGGAATATGTATCCTAATGAATTTAAATTCACACTCAGGATTTCTTCATATGCAAACAAAAGACAAGGGTCCACTAATGAGAGAGAACAGTTTAGCTTCCTTCTTTATGTCATTTAACATTGTGCAGCCCACCACAGCAGAGCAGCTCATCAGTACTTTATGGCAGGAATGTTGCCCAAGGCTTTCCCCCAGTGCCTTTTCCTGGTGTGGAGGCCTCTCCTGCAGGACCTGTGGCCCCACAGCCGTGGGGTGTCCGTGCTTTGGGTCTCTCCAAACACTCGCACTGAAAGGGAGCCTGGCTCTGCTGTGGGCAAATCCTGCTCGTTGGGGAAGGGGCTCAGAGCTGTCAGGCAGCATTGGTTTAATGTATGATTTATTTAGGAATAACCTATTTGTATAATAGTTCAGTGCTGTACCTGGAAGCTGAGACTGCCTGGGGCTAGGTGGGGGGTAGGATTGTTCAGCTGGGATTGGTGATGTATCACTGTCTAACAGGATGTGATTAGATACTGGTAAGAAGCTGAAGAAATATTTGCTGTCAGGATGATGTTTCATGTAAGCTTCCTTTAGGGATCAAAGCAGCCTTGTAAATTATTGCAGATCTTAAGGTCGGTAGATATGTTTCTGCAGATTTTTAGTTATGTTGGGAATAGTTCTTAGTTGGGATTTAAATGTTTTCCTGAAATTTTGGCAATCAGGGATTGCTGGAGAAAAACAATAATCCATAAACCCCAGAAGGTAAAATTAAGTCTCACTGTTCAAAAGGAACAGAATGTAAACAGTCAAAGTTGTAATGCAGAAGGAGATCTAGATTTTAAAACGAGTATTTATGAATCGTAGAGATTTTTTAAAAAAATGTTGAATTAAGAATTATTTTTAGTTGCTGAGAAATCTATGGCAGAAAAGTAAACCAAATTTTTTTCTGCATAAAATAGTATCCGCTTCCTTGAACACTGCAAAATCTTTGGTTTCCTCGTGGACTTGTTTCTGTGTGGTACACAATGAAATTCCACTTGTCTGAATCATTTGAGTAAGATTTTTCAGTAAAGTTTTATCCTTCTCAGTTTTAAGTCCACTTACAGTGACCAAATGTTTAAAGAGAGGCGAGCTGAATGAATGCACTCTTTGATAAAAGATAACAAAGCCAGCAACTGAGAAGCTTTGCTGCTCTTTGGGCAAGCACAGTTGATTTAACTTGGTACATGTTTATGAATCCCCAAACTAACTGTAGTTCTTATACTTGAGTCATGCTAAACAAATAAAGCTTTGCATCTCAGGAACCTGGCATGTGTTTCAAGAGGCTGGCATGCATTTTCTTTACATGATCACAGGAGTGGCTTGCTTAACCTTTTAATTGGCAGGAAGAAAACTCACTTCATGGCCTGAGCCACAGTCGTCTCTGAATAATATAAACAGTGATGACCTGAACTTGATCTTTTAGACAAGGGACTCACTTTTCTTGGGAGTTGCATTATACAGACAAGCTAATGCTCTGGGGTCAGCAAGGGGCTGTTGAATATCCAAGCACAATAAAGCCAGAAAGTGTTTCCTGCTGTTTAGCTAATTAATGCAGGGTACCACTTGGTAGGAGTCGGCAGTGGGTTTGCTGCCTGTCACTGCCATTGTGCTGCCTGCAGGATACACAACAAGGCATGTGGGAAGGCAATGAATTCTCTGTCTTTTTCCACCTATTGCAGGACAGAACAAAATGCAGGGAAGTCAGCTATCAATTCATTTGGTGAAATAGGAAAAGATGTGGTACTGGAATGGTCAAAGCATATTTCTTGGGGTTGCAAATAAATAACAAAAAGAAATCGATAATGCCCTGTGTGTGATGTGATGCTGCTAGAGCAGAATTATCTGTGTGTGTCCTTAAATTGCCCTCTATCCTGACACTGGAGGGCACATGTGAAAGGGAAAGACTGATGTTTTTCCCTATTTGACTTTTCTCTTAAATTATGTTTTATGATGTACCCTTTAAAATAAAGACTTTTGAGACTCTAAAAGCACATATAACTTGATCACATCTTATATTTTCTGATGAAAGCATTGAGTTCCTTTTCAGTAGTTAACATAGCAAAAGATGTAAAGGTGTTTAGAGTCTGCCTTGATCTTGTATTCTCATCAGGTACAGACAAATTGTAAATAAAAAATGTAAGGTGTCATAGTGAACAGTATGTATTGCATATTTGAGCATAAGGGAGCTAAATCATCTTAATTCTTGTTAAAACCTAGGGGGGTATGTGCTGCCTGTGGCTGCCTGCCTTCTCAGCAAGTTTTTAAGTGGATTATTAGCTAAGTGGAAGGCTGTTTGCAGCATCTTAAGTTTGACAGGCATGTGATTGTGCAGGGGGAGGGTGGGGGAAAAGGGTTATTGCTCTCTGACAAAAGCCTCACGTAGATGAATGTCTTCCAAACTACATTTTGTAGTCTTGTTTGTTTTATCTATTTTTAATCTGGAATGTTATAGAGGTTTCATGCCCAGATAATAAGTCTTTTGTTTGTTTTTTGTTTTGTTGTTTTTGTTTTTCCCCAGAACTGCTTAATAAAACATGATGAGAATGGATACTCAGCAATAGTTGGAGACTTTGGTTTAGCAGAGAAAATTCCTGATCACAGGTACGTGAGCTAATCTAAATGGAGTGAGAGTTGCAGTACAACTGCAGGTCAGAAACTCTAGTGAGCCAGATCCCTGAGACTGTTATTGCACTCTGATACAGAATTTGCCAAAATTACCCTCAGTCTTCAGTCTGGAACTGAAGGCTGGATAGCCAAAATGTTCCAGCCTTAATTACTGTCTATTTTGATATTTAGTGGTGACATTTATTCTTCAGAAATGTTCCAGTCAGTAGAGGATTTGCTCAAGCTTTTCAGTAGATCTTTTAAGCCAGTACTTGGGAATTTGGGGTTTAAAATAACCCCAAAACACAACAAAACAAACACAGAAATATTTTCCAGTGTTCTGGATTGGGATGATTTTGTAATAAATGTAATTTTTTATTCCAAACAACTTTAGCTTCTTTCCATTTTCATTGACAATATTCCAGCATTATTCCTATTTAACCTCTGGGTTAGTTGTTAAGATAAAAAAAAATTTTAAAATAAAATAAAATAAATTATAAAATTACTGTCTAACAGTAGCTTAGCATTTTACTCTTCCTAGGATGAAATTATAATCTTAACTCATTTGAGGAATGCACAGGTGACTGTCACAAGCTATTGTCACAATTGAAAATAGTCCTTTTGTCATCCCCTCATTAGGGAGATCAAGGACAAGGATTTCATTGTTCTCTCTGTATATTGACTTGTGTATTTCAGAGTATTCTGACTCTGAAATGTGCTGTCAGATTTTCTCCAGTGTGTGCTTCTGCGTAAAAGAAATAAAAGCCTTCCAGCACTTTTGACTGCAAAGAAAACAATAAAAGTTGATCTCAGCTATGCACAGTTTTTAAACTGCACATATCCTAAAACCATGTCTTGAGAGGTCTGAAGGCTTGCATTAATATTGGTGAAATACTGGATGTAAAAGCTTGACTAAGTGATCATCTTAATTTCCAAACTACTGATAGGTACAGCCAATGTGTGTCTGGTCGCTGCTGTGGAGCACCCTGTGAGGTGCTGAAAGCTTCACTGTGTTCAGATGAACACATCACAAATCAGGAAGGCACTAAAGGTGCCTTAAAGTGTCCTTAATACCCAGCTTTGGGATGCCCTGAAAACTGAGAGTACAGTTCAGGTAGCTTGAGTCTCAAATAAGCAACATAATGTAATTGCTATATTAGCCACTGTTTTGGTTTTATTTAGTCTTACCTCCATTTTAAAAGCAGCTTTGTTCTTTCCAGTTTGCTGGTAACCAGCCATGCTGCTTTGAGTCCTTCAGAGGCCTTTTTTTTTTTTTAAACAGGTGTTCCTCTAAGGTCAGCTGGGTGACAGGCTGGAGGCCTTCCTTAAGACCCCAGTATTCAGTCTTATGGAAACTGCAGATTTTTCAAATTGGGCCTATTCTGATTACTTCTATTTTTTCCCTGTTAAAGGATTCATCTGAGAAATCCTGATTTTTTAAAAATTTTTTTAAATACAGTTTGCAAAACTGCTTTATTTTAGATACAATTTGACTTCATTCAGAGCTGCATAAACATGTAGGGATGGATACCTGCATATCTTGCTGGATGAATTGACAACTTGGCATCTAGCCCAAAACTGATGCCCACAAACCTTTTTATGTGTAGATGAAGGAGCCAACTCTGCCAAGAGTTGGAAAATAAAAACTATTGAATGGCTGTGACCTTAAAATAAAATATTCTTTAAAAGTTGCTGGACACTTAAAACCTGGAAATAAAATATGAGTAATTGATTGGGAAGATTAGTAGCAATGCTTGAGCATTTAATTAATGGTTCTTCCTTCTCTCCCACCACCCCTCTCCATATCTGTATAGTGAGAAATTACCAGTTGTGGGTTCACCCTTCTGGATGGCACCAGAAGTTCTCAGAGATGAACCCTACAATGAAAAGGTAGGTACAGGATAAAAATGCAGTTAGTTGTCAAGTGTTTCTCTTCAGTAGCTGTATGCAAGATTTGGAATGTCCATAATGTAAAAACTATTGAGATTTTCACTTGTGATGTTTCTGTACTTGGTAGTTCGTTCAGACTAAGGGAGAATGAGAGTTGAATAGCCAATATTTTTAATTCAGGGAGTGTAATCTTACATGGAAATAGAATTAGCTTTAGGGTTGTTCTGTTATTTTATTTCCATTCTGGAACACCCCATATGCTGAAATATGGTGTAATGCCTTGTTGACCTAACACAATTTAATGTAACCAAGTCTCATGAGAAATGTAGTGAAGTTGCTTCCCTGACCAGACACTAGTGAAATCAGGGTAGAAGTAAAAGGTCTGTATGTAACCTTGCTCAATTATATATATGTGTGTGTGTGTCTGTGTGTATAAATATAAAAAATAAACCAGCATTTTTTTAAAAGTAAGATACCTTAATAAAATAAAATGTTCTCCAAAGGTATTTCTAAGTTTTTCTGTTTGTGTCATTTGGAAATGTTTCCTTTAGAGGACGATCAGATCCCACTGGTTTTTATAAACACTATTTTCAATCAATATCTTCTTACATGGGATTTTCTCCCCATTACTTCAGCCCTGCCAGTGCAGCTTTTCTGTGATAAAGATCACATCCTGCACCTCTTTATATCTAGTAGTCAATAATGTGTTTAATGGTAGTACTTTTAACTTGCAGGAAAGCAGTAACTACCTCAGTAATGAATGTAATAATTACCATTTCAAAGCTTTTTAAAGAGTTTCAATTGACCTAAATTAATAATAAAATACCCAAACCTATGGTGCCACATTCTTCACTAACCCTATAGCAGGGAGGATTAAAGAGGAAGCAGCTCTCATACCTCTCAGCATGAAAGGTGACATATAAGCCAGCCTGATATGTAAGGGATGAAGGATGCAAGCTTCTGCTCTGTAGATTTGTATTCCACATTTTCCTAAATTTTATTGCATGAAAAATTCAGGTGGGTGGAAATCTGAGGAACTGTGCAGCTCCAGGGGTAGTCATATAAGTGATTACTAATGTCATGGAAATTGAGGCTGATATTCAGTGTTATTAGATATCTCAAGCTTTGGGAAGACAGTTTTCTCCAGAGGTACTGAACCAAGAAGAGAAAAATGTATTTTTTCTTAAAAATAGCATTAATGTTCTGGATAAGCTGGGATCATGTGTATACTAAACCTGTTTTTCTAACCACAGTGATATATAGGCAATGCCATGTTTTGGCTATGTTTTTAATTATTCCCATGTGTAGGACATCAAATAGAACTTCACCATTCTTTGTACAAGGATTTTTAATTTTTAAAACATTTTTACACTGCTGATTTTAGAGTGTTTGGTGGGTTTTTTCTTTTTTTCCTTCAAAGAATTTTAAACTTATCGTTGCTATTTTTGCAACAAGAATGCCTTTCTGTGAGCATGTGTTTGTTCACTGGAAAATGTTGGCTTTAATGCAGTTGCTTGGTGTTGTAAGGCTGTGGTGTTTAGTTGTTCATGATAGCCATTTGGGCTAGGGAGAAACTCAGTGTCTGATAAGAACACTGAGTATTCATAGCTGAACCATGTGTCTATTAATTTTTCTCTCTCTCAGGCAGATGTGTTCTCCTATGGCATAATTCTGTGTGAGATTATAGCAAGAATACAGGCAGACCCAGACTATCTCCCTCGCACAGAGGTAGGTGCTGATGTTTGTAACACTGGTGGGAGGTGGTGAGTCTGCCATGATAAGGGCTTGGCCTTTAGAACTTCTGCCACTGCTGCCAAAGATAGGATGAATTGGTGTTACATTAAAAATAGCCTGTAAAAGGCTTTTGCTCTTTTATGCTGTTGTTGTAGGAAGCTCCATTGAAGACACTCTCAGAGACTTTGTGCAGCTGCAGTCCTCATGGGAAATCCCTTCTGCCCCTAACTGGCAGGACATCAAGAGCATTGCAATGCAAACTCTTCCTTTTGTGGAGTGATAACTCATGCAGACTTCTTGCCAGGTTCAGAACAGGGCACTTCTGGCACATTGCATAGACTAAGCAGCCCCCCTTGTGAAAGGGGCAGGAGCTGTGTTAACAGCAGCTAAAATAATCTCACCCTTATTTTTGTGTGGACTCTGGTGAGCACTTTGGATCTGAGCTTATAATTGACTTATAGAGCAGCTCTTGGTCCTCTGTGGGGGCTCTCTCCAGTTGTCTATCCCTCTCTAGTTCTGAAAATGGAAAATTGTTTAGGTCTTGAACTGCAATAAATAAAAGATTCTTTTTTAGTCTGCCCTTCAGATTTTATGGACATGCACTTAAGGAACTGGATAATTTGGATTACCAGTCTGAAAAGTTAGCTGATACATTTTAACCGATACATTTCCATCATAGCAAAGCTTCTGGTTTTACAGCAGGCTGTTAATTTGCACTGTGAAAGTCACCATAGTGAAACATCACAGTATAAGGTATTGTTTCTAAATTTACATGGGCAACATTTCAAGTGCAATGGATTGCATTTGAATCCAGGAAGAAGGATGGGCTTTGAAGTCAGCCCATTCTCTTGCAGGTATCCTGTATCAGTGATCCCCACTGGGAACACTGCAGTTTGGAGTGTGCATGAAGTTTTCTCAAAATCCTCTGTTATGTTGATGTTAAGAAGGTGTTCATGGTTATTCTTGGTAACTCCACATAGGGACCCTCTAAAAAGAAGATGCTTTGAGCCAGATAGCAGACCTGATTTATTTCTTTATAATTTGTTATCGTTTGTACAGAATTTTGGATTAGATTATGATTCCTTCCAGCACATGGTGGGAGACTGTCCTCCTGACTTCCTCCAGCTGGCCTTCAACTGCTGTAACGTGAGTATCTTTACTTGAAGGGGGGAGGCCTAAACTGGAGTTCTCTAAATCCCTCTGGCTTTTGAGGATAAAGCTTAAAGCATTTACAGAAGAGACTTGAAGAGCCTACCTATAGAAGCTGTATACCTTCTGACAACCCAGGAAGTCCCTTGCAGTTTTTATAATCATTCCCTTCCCCTTGCAAAGAAATCTGTCTTGTGTTTTTGGAATTTTCTGTTCTGTCATGCCAAACAAACAGGTTGGGCACACTGAACAGCTTCTTGCAGGCTGCTCAGGCTGATCAGAACCAGTTGAGTGCTACTGACACTGGCTAACCCTGGAGCTGACAAAATCCAGCTGCTGTTGTGTGCAGACCTACAGAGCTATGAAGGAAGGACTGAGTTGCTCTCACAGACAGAGGGGACAAACAAATCAAGAGCAGGCAATAAACTACTCTAAAGTGTCTATATGCTGCCTTTTGGAAAAGAAGTTTGACATCCAAATCCTTAGCCTGTGTCATAAAATCCAAACTTGGACCAAAATTATTTAAGATCTGTAAGGGTATAGGCCATGTGCTGGATGCAGAAAATTTTCTGGCAATTATTCAAGTAAAATTGTGATCGTGCTGGATGCCTTCTTGGCTCCTCATTGTGAAAATTCCAGGGAAGTAGATCTCTTCTGTTGGTTATCCTGCAGCAGAGTTGCTAGTACCATTGTATAGTAAACTTGGCTTGTATGAAGTAAGAATCTGAGCTTTCACCAGATTCAGCTGAAATTGGGAATATCCAGTTTGCACAACTTGAGTTGAGGCAACTTCTAAAAATTTTATTGCACAAAACCTTGCCCGGGACTCACAACCCGGCCATGTTGGAACCAATGCCAGCACTGTCCCCAAGTGAGTGCTTTTAAGAAAAGTCTCAGCTCTCTGTGGTTTTGATGCTTATTTTTGACCTGACCTCTCTCTTTACTTTGTATCAGTACAAGTGCACATGCTCAAGGAGAGCATGGTATAAAGGTGCTGCTCTTGACACCACATAGCATAATTTAATTCTAAAAATGTTGGTGGCACTTACTGTGGACGAGCTACTTAACTGCTCTGATTTCACCTTAGTGCTGCAGAGCTTGCTTCACCTGAACAGTGGTACATCTGACTCATGTTTATGAAGTGTTTTGATTATATGAGCACTAAAGGGTTTGGTTAGAGGAAGGATTTGACTTTGGAAATCTCAACTCCCACCTGCAGACTCCAGAAATGGTACCACATGGTGCCTGGTTCAAAGCAATTTTTCAACACAGAAATTCAGAGTAAAACCACTCATGAAGGAAGGGGCAGTGACCTTATATTCTCATGGAAGAATTTGGTGTTCTCAGAGAAAAAGGGTTTTCTTCTACTGATTATTGTCAAATGCAGCTTCCTGTATAATAAATGTCCCTTTGCTGAATTGAAATGGAAATTACTGTCTTGTGATCCAGCCATTAATATGCTGATTTAAGTGTGGGGCATGCTGGCACTCACATACCACTCACCTAGTAAAAGGAAAAAGGGGATAAACAGATAAGGCTTTATTATATCTTCCTAAGCATGCTGTGCTTCTCTAATAGGTGATCAGTGTGGTAATTTGGTCTTAGACACGTTTATATAGCTTTTTATTTAATAGGTCAACAGGGTGTGAACTGTATAGCCCAGCTGATTTGCTGACCTAATGTGCAAAGCCCTGGAATTTTCTACAGCCAGGAAATGTGTTTTAAAGCACCCTAAGAAAAGCAGTAAAAACTGATATGTATGAGCAGTGGATTACAATTTCTTTATTTTATTGTTATGAAGTGTGGGGGTTTGTAAATAAGCATCTGCAAGGAAGGCTCCCCAACAATTATAAGCCTACTTGTGGGAATATTCAATAAACATAATCATAAATGATCATGCAAAAAGCTTACCAGCATGAGCTGAACTGTGGGCAACTGCTGCTTTGAGAAATTTGAGCAGATCTGGACTGCTCAGGGATGGAAGAGGCAAATACTGCTCTGAGTAACTTTTCTCTACTACTCTGCTACTCTTGTCTTGGATCTTACCTAGCCCAAATTAAAATAGCCAGAGAGCTCTTTTTATTTCCTCTAACTTCCTGTAGCTTGCAACAGCTCCCTAAGCTTCCCAAATTAGTAAGTTTGTCAGAGTACACTGTGTGCTTCAGTGTTGCCCCTGCCCTACTCTTTCAGTGAAATAGGGAATGCAGAAAAATATGTTTTCCAATGCCAGGAAATTCCAGCTGCTGTATTAGAACAATTTTCTTGCTTTTCTTAAGCTCTTCAAGTGTGGTTTGATTGGTTGGTTTTTATTACTGTACATATAAATTTTTAGCCCTTTAGCCCTTATTGCTGGAAGGTGTTCTGGCATTGCTGATCATACCAGTTCTCTTCAGAAAGATCCATCTTGTACAGCCTACAGGGCAGTGTCAGGGAGGTCTTTGGGGTTTGTTGTGTACAAAGCACCACTGTTCCCATTGTAGAGGTGAGATCTGTCTGGGCTTGTCTGCTCTAAAAAAACCTTTAAAAGGCTGGAAACAGGAATCAGGTCAAGCAAATTCTTTGTTATTACTGGAATGAAGTTAACCTTCAGCTGCTGAATTAAATGTTGCTACCTACAGTAGTGAAGCCTGTAACATATACACAGGGTCAACATTCAGAAGGATGAAATGCCTTTGAAGTTACTGCTTAAATGAAGCTGCTTGCTCTGTAGTACAATGTGTTGGCCTTTGTTTAGAGATCTATATCTGCTAGAGTGAATAAATAAATACATACTGAAATACAGACTATTACATATTGATGAGCAGGGGGAATATTTTACCTGGGCAAAGATGGAGGGTTTTTTTCCTAATGTATTACTTTGTCAGATTATGTAACCAATCTTGCTTCCTCACAATACAGACCAGTACCCAGAGTAGTATGGCTAATTAAAAGATGGAAAATTACAACATTTTCTACTTTAAAATCAGCAGTGCCATTTAGGTGTGTTTTAATTACAGTCACATGGAGATGAAAGAAGAATTACAAACTTTTAAAGACTGACACAGCTGTGTTGTTTTGTGTAATCCTTTTGAAATAACATTGGTACATAATCTGTTTGATAACCAGAGTCCAGAAAGAAATCCAGACCCATGCAAACTGTTTTGAAGAAACCAACCCCCTTCACAAGCCATGAATCTGACAGATTCCCACCTTTTCCATTTAAAATCCTCTTCATAGAATGTTTACAAATTGACAATTAAAGGTGAGAGGTATAGTAGAATATTGCTTTCCCCCTTCTTTACATTCTTTTTGCAATGACAACACACTTAAAACTGTCTTGAATTTCCTCAATTTCTTCAGATTGTCCCTCTGTCTGTCCACTGTGTAAGCAGAGCAGCATGGACAAACCCACATGGCTTTATTTGATTTGTGTGCATTCACAGATGGATCCAAAGTTGCGTCCTTCGTTTGCTGATATTGTCAAAACACTGGAGGAAATGTTAAACCGCCTGAGAAATGAGGACTCAGAGAGAGACAGAAAGTTCTTGAACCTGGACAACAGTGACAGGAAACCAAAAGGTAAGTGTCTGTATTGTACAAACATTGCTGCATGTTAATAGCAAAAGGAGACAAAGCTTCCTTTTTTGAAACTGGAATTTTGGCTATATATGGTATTATTTCCAGTTTATGAATGATTTTACTCAGACCCTGAAAATGATTCTGGAACAATGTTATACACTTTGCATTGCCGAGTGTCCTTTGGTGAAAAAACAGCTGTTTCTTAAAGTGCCTGATAAGCTTCTGTCCCCAAGATCTCAAGAGGAAATTTAGGGTTCATTTGGGAATGGTTTTCTAAGTTGCTAGTAGTATATGAAAATACATCAACTTTTTATTTATCCCTGCCATACTTAGTACATATACACAATTTCTTTGGTGTATGTTACATGTAACATTTAGAGGCTTCTTAAATTCCCTTAGGAGGAAGAGCACAGAAGATGCAAGTCTATTATAAAGTACCTAGAAATACTCTGAAAGACACGAAAAATACGAGTCCCAGGTCTGCTTGGGAATGTTGGCCTTGAAAGGTTTTCTCTAAAGCTGTCTGGTGCCACCTGGTGTGGGGAGCAAACTCTTGTAGCTGGGGGTCTATTCTGACTTGGGTGTGTTAGTACACTTCTGGCACTGGGAATGTAATAGTACAGTAAAAATAGTTTCTTGTGTGTATATACAGATATGTAACATATGTACATACCTATCAATCTATAATATGGTCATAGATTGAAATAATTCATAGATGGAAATAATTATTCTCTACTTCAAACCACATAGAGTTAATGCATGTGGTGGTTCTCCCACACTTGGAAAGCATCTAAAAGAGGTGTGAGTTAAAAAGGAAATTTGTTTGTTTAGGTTTTTTGCTTGGTTGGGTATTTTTGTTTGTTGTTTTTTTTCTTTTCGTTTTTCTGGCATTCTCCCTTTGGAGTACATGTACAAAACAGGCACTTCTCAAAGAGGTGTTTCATGCTGTTCTTTGACTTGTGTAGTCTTTCCTATGTGGAATGTCTGCAGTCTAAACCATGGCAGTATTTAAAGGGAAAAGTGAAAATCCACGTGCTTCTTATGGAAATGGTAATCAAAAGGAGATATCACTTTTTATACCCATTTGTTATTGCTCTAACATGGCTCTTCAGAGGCATCTTGAGAGCCAGTGACAGATGCATGTTCCAAACACTAAAGAAGTTAGCATCTACCATTTTCCCATCCTGTTCTAGTGGTACAGCTTTTAGTTATATATATGTGTGTGTGTATGCAATGTGTGCAAATACACATGCGTATGTACAACTTTTAAACTCCTATACCTTAGGATCAGACTTTCATATACTGGATAATATACTGAAAGAAAGCTGGGATGGAATGATTTTAAATCTGCATGGTACAAGGAGGGGTATTTATTTTGGTCTTAGATGTTTCCCATCAGGGTGAAAAAGTCCCAGTTTCTTTGGCAACTGTGTTTTGTACTTGTTCTCCTTTATGGTCAGTAGCACCAAGAGAACTTGGGCAACCTCTGCTGGAAGCCAGAATGATAAATCTAGAGACAAATTGTTCTTCTGCAACACCACTCTGTGCCATCTCTGCTATGGCAGTGCACTGGCAGCAAGGAGGTTTGAAGGGGCTCTAAAATACACTGAGGAGAAGAGAATGGTGTACTTGTGTTTGTGCAGGAACTTAAAAGGAAGGAGCAGACGTGCTTATGGAACACAGCTTGGAATTTCAGCAATGCAGCTTTTTTCTTTACAGTTGTCATGAAGGCTCTGTGAGTGAGCGAACCTACAGTTATGTATAGCTTCTTTAAGCTCAGAGTGTTTCTCTTTTCCTACTCAGGATCAATTGACAAAGGACCAGGAGTAAAGCGTTTGAGTTCCTTGGATGACAAGATCCCACCCAAGTCACCGCGGCCGCGTCGCAATATCTGGCTGTCGCGCAGCCAGTCGGACATCTTCTCCCGCAAGCCTTCCAGGAAGATAAACGTGCAGGACCCCTACTACACACCAAACAAAGGCTTAGGCCGGAAAGTGAATCCCTTCAGTGCCCGGGAGGACCTCAAGGGGGGAAAGATCAAATTCTTTGACATGCCAAGCAAGTCTGTGATTTCCCTCGTGTTTGACTTGCATTCTCCAGAGGCAGGTGGAGGCCTGAAAGCCAGCCAGTCCCAGTTCCGGCAGACATACAGCACAGACTGGCAAGAACTTTCCCTTCTTCCTGGGAGGAGATGCAGATCACTTCCACTCTCTCCTGAATTACCACATAAGGAATATGGCCTGTTTGGGGGACTGTCTTCAACTGTTGGCAGGTGTGACCCGGCCCAGTTGGGTGCAGAGGTTCGGCAAAAACTCTTGAGTAGCACTAAATATGGTGTGTCAGAGATTCCCCCCTTCCATGCCAAGCCTCACAGACCAGAGTTTCTTCTTGTATCAGGACAAGAAGAGGATATGGACTGTTCAGATGGGCCAGTGGCCCAGGAGGAAAATGGGTTTTGCCCTGTTGAGAACACGTGTGCAGATCCAGCATGTGATCAACCATTAGTGCTGGCCCAGTCTGGGCCGCTATCCTACAAAAAGCTCCCAATTGAGAATTCCGTGAACTCTGAGGGACATGGCTCCTCACAAGTGTTTGCAGGTTGTCTCCCTTCTGAAGAGATGGAGGTAGAAGATGATCTACTGAAAATTACTCTGTTAGAGTCTACAAAGCCTCTGTTCAGTGTTAGTCCTTCCAGTGAGCTGAAGAGAGAGGCATGGCCCTTCAGGGAGCAGGATGGGGACAGTCCTGCCCTGTTGTCTCAGACCTCCTCCAACATCTCAGCAAGTGGCAGCACAAAGTCAACATGTGACATATGAAGAGAAGGCTCAAACTGAATGTGACCTTGAGGGAACTGTTGTTCCCAGTTGCTTAAACTGTGTTTTTCTGCAGTGCTGGGCTTCACATTTGAAAGAGACTCAGCGGATGTTGGAAGCTGGCTTGTCAAACAGATTGCTGCAGACAGTGTCTGAAGAGACTGATTATTTTATAAAACTTTATTTCAAATTGTGCTTATTCCCTTTCCTTATTTGTATTAGGAGGGGGAACTACTCCAGCCAAAATGGCCATGTGGGTCCCACAGCCCTTCCAAGAGGCAGCAGCCAGAGCAGGCACCAGGTAAACAGTTTGACCTGGATTTCCAACATGGGGCATTTTAAGGTCTTAAGCTCCATGAGGAGTAGAAAGAATGACCCTTACATTTTCCCTCTTCCTCTAACTGACCAGCTGTTCTAAGCCACTGCAGATTTTTCATTAACATTCTGCATCAGTGCACGTGAGTTGGAGCCTCTGTTTTAGAAATGGGCACAAAAGTCTTTCAGAGCTATGTTGAGCAGATAGGAATGCTCTCTGGTCCCAGAGCTGCTTTGAATGCTGTTGTAGCATTAAACAAGCTCTTCTTTCAAAAGCAGCAAAAACAAAACCTCTCATGCTGGTCACAATCTGCCGGCTGAGTCACATGACGAGTACTTTGCAATTAACAAGAAGAATCTGTTCCCTGGTGTTTCGTTTTCCCTTGGGATTTAGTAATGATGTTTAATACTTTAGTGCAGGGGAGCTCTCTTCCTTGTACAGCTCTTCATGTACCTCAGCCCAAATGTGGAGGAAGATTTGCCTAGGGTACACAGAGGCATATTCCAGGCATTGTCATTTCTGGACTTCTGAAGAAACTGCCACGGAAAATATCAGTTGTACCAAGCTTTTGGCAAGGGTTGGGGTCTTCTCTCTGAAGAGCTGGAAGGACATCATGATCTGTTTCTGCAGAATAGTTAAATACAGTAGCTACATCACAACTGACTATTAGCCCTAAGCTAGAAGGGTCACATTCACCTCCCTCTCTGGTACGACATCCCATCTCCCTGATTTCACTGCACTGTCACCAGACTGCTTGACAGAGGACAGGGGTCTCCTGCTCAGGGGAAGTTGCCAGCAGTGTTGTAGCCCCACAAGTGCTCTTGGAGAGGACAACTCACAGGAGCGCTTTGAATTGTCAAACTGAAGAAAATTAGCTTGCCCCAAATTAACTTTTTGTTTCATCTACAGAAAGAAGCTGCTGTCTTTATTGGCTTCTCCAGTCACTGAATAGGACAGTGTTTTAATTTTTTTCTTTTTTACTTCCCTCCACTAGCAGGTACATGCGAAAAAGCAGCAACATGAGCTTTAATGCTGCTTGCTGGAACCAGCATTAGTGATCCCTGCTCTGGGATATGGTGTATGGGAAAGCTTGTTCTGTGACCACGTTTGTGCAACATCCTGCCCTCTTCCACTGTCATCATCCCAACAACGTGGGATTCTTTAGATTTTATTTTATGGGGTTTTTTTAACCTGTGTTATCATTCCTAGTTGAGGGAAGCATTGTATGCCTGCTGAGCAGATGGTGATGCAGTGGAGTCCAGAATTTCATCCACGTAGCCTGTTACACTCTTCCTGCTCTCTTGTAAGGATGCATACTGTAAACTAGTCTCTGATGGAAGCCAGACTATTTCTACTCTGCTCCCATCTCAAAGAAAAGACAGAGAAAGCCTTTGTTCTTTTTTGGTTGAGATGTGTATCTTTCCAGAGGTGCAGGTGGCTATTCCATGAGTTACAGGTATGACTTCTTGTGAAGTGTGTGTTAACCTGAGCAGCAGTTCTCCCTTTGCAGTGGCTGCTGTGAATTAAATGAGAAGCCCAGTGTTGCTGAGTTATTTAGCACAGTCCAAGCCAGATTAGGCAGCTGTTGGCAGTTTGAGAGAGAAAATGCCTGTGCTCACTAAGATCATCCCTTTTGGCCCACACCTCTCTGCCTCTTGAAGGTGCTGATCTGTAGAGTAGTTTCTGTCTTCTGTATCGTGTGTGCAGAGTGCAGAGCAGCTCGTATGGCTGGCAGTGTGTGTGTGTAACTTCCTTTGAGGACAGAGAAACACCAGAACTCGATTGCCAGCGAGTTGCCTGCCTGGTCCCTGATTGCTTTTGCTTTTTTTTTTCTTCTTCTTTTTGCTACAGTTGTAATCTTCTGGGAGGGAAACAATCAGCACCAGCTTCTGTTGTCAAAAGACACATGTAGGTGTGTGACTTCAGACAAACAAGCAATAACAAATAGTTTACTTTCGGATCACCAGGCTGAGGGAAGCTGTCCAGCATCCCCCAGCAGCCTCACTGGAGAGCACACACACACCCCTGGCCGCCCTGTGGCTCGGGTGAGCCCTGGCTGTCAGTGCTGACACCTCATCGTGAAGCCTGTTGCCCTCTCTCACACTGACTGCACAGCTTGTGCAATCGGGCTTGGGGTACCTCCATGGCACCCACTGCAGTGACCCCATCTGCTCCCTTAAACCACTGTCTCTTACAATGTTTCCCTGCCCTGAATAGCTCTTACAAAGTAGCACGGCTGAAATTTTATTTTCTTAAATGTTTGCTCTAAGCACAAGCAGTTGACATGCATTGGGCACAACTGTCAGCTTTTCTGGCTCTCTGTACTGAGGTGGAGATGTCAGAAATAGAAATGCCAAGGATGAGCAGCTCAGGCCTTTCCTGGACCGGTCTGCATGGGAAGAGGCACTTGTATGAAACTGGAGTAAAAGGTCATTTTAAAAATTGCAAAGTGGTTGCTGAAACTCAGTGTTTCCAAGGGTCTGGATGCAGTTGGAAGTCACTACATCTCATCCCTTTGGCTGTGTAAAGCTGAATCTAGGTTGCACCTAGTAGCTCCTAGGTTTTCTGCCTACCTGCGGTTGCTTTCCTACAGGGGGACATTTTCTGACAGCTACTGATGAACATGAATTTGAACATGTGGTCAGGAAACTCCTTATTTTATAGTGATGTGACAAAGTTTTATTGTGATTGGATTTTACCGTGATTTTGACTTTACAGGAGCGGTTCTTGCTCTTCTAAAGTACTTTCTACACATTGCTACACATCTCCATGAAGAGAGCAAAGATGTTGTTTTAATTCACTTTAAATCTATGTTGAATTCATTTAAATGTCTGTTATAAGCTATTTTTGTTGTGGTTGCAGGTTGATAAAATGCAGCCAGGAGAATGCATGTGAATTGCTGCCCCTCAAAAGCAGCACAGCCAAGGGGCTGTAGCCGACTTGTACTTGTTGGAGAGGCATTGATGTATTATCTGTAACAGAACATTGGTATTTTTTGCCAGTACAACTAAAGACACTTGAATAATTCCTGTTTGCACTTAATGCTATTGTTTATATTGCATGTCACTACATTTCTATGCAAAACAACCTTTTTTTTGGGAGGAGGGGCAGCCAGATATTTGATTAAGTATAAAGATCTTTGCGAGATGATCTATTTTCGTATTTATGAAGGAGTTTTACGTCTTAATATTTTGCAGTCTGTAAATAGCTCAACTTGTAATTAAAGGCTTAGGAAGAAGTTTGTAGCCTGTGTATAATAGTAAGTTAACACTGCCAGAAAAAAAAATCTTTGCAAAACAACTTTTCTAATATTGCGGATATTTATGAATATGTAAAGAAAGCACGTCTTGTTTTTATGTTGATTGACCTTCTGACTTTTTTGAACTATAGAAATGGTGTATGTTTTATTGGAACTGCAATAAGAAGTAACCAAAGATGAATCCACTTAAATATTTTCATAATTTTTTTCTTGGTCAGGTTTTGTAAACTTTCCCAACTTGCTTTCAAAATAAAAATGAAATCAAGGCCTGAGTCTTGTGATTAAGGGGACAACTCTAAGTTAAAAAGCTGGATCAAATGCTTATTTAAGCTACAAATGCCATTAATACCTGGTTTGAGATCAATTTGCTGTTACTCATTGCTGAGTTATACACAAGAAAAACTGTCACTTAGTCAGTGTTATTTCTCTCCTGCATCTCACTGAAGTGTTCCACTATTAAATCCATGAGACTCAAGGACTTTTTTTTCTGCTCTGTTTCAGTGCTCTGAAGAGTAGGCCATAGCTTGTGACCTACCTGATAAGACGGCTTTTGATAGCAAGCAGCAGGGTGCTTGCCATGGTGGCTGCTCTGTTCTAGCCCTACATACTTCAGTAGCACAGGAAGCTGTGCAGTTTCGCAGGATCACGTATTAGGCTTTCAGCCCCACTCCATCTCCCCTTGGAAGAAGCCTGAAGACCTGCTGTGGTTCTGCATGCAGTTAGCCTGCACTAGCATCAGCTGCCCCATTTGAGAGAAACTTTCTCCTTCCCTTCTGTCCTGTAGGAGCAAAGGTCTCATCTGTACACGCTGTAACCAAAGGTGCACTTCTCCCCCTTCAGCCCCACCCCTGCCTTCACCTCCCACCAAGGGAGGTAACACGAATGTAAGGAACACGAATGTAAGGAACACGAACAACTCCAACTGGGAGCAATTTAATCGGTCAGATGTTAAAACAGAAACAAGAATAGGAAACCTGTTCCCCTTTTGGCAAGTTCTTGATAGAAGAAAGAACTCCAAAACTTGGAGGGGAAAGAAAAGCCCAGTTTGGTGAGAAGTTCTGTAGCTCTATGCACTGTCCCAGGCCAACTTTATCTTCTCACTGTGAGCTTTGGAAGATTTAGAAAATGAGCTCTTCACTATTTGCAGTGGCACTGCTTTCCCACTGAGGTACAATTTATTATGGCAGTCTGGCAACCAGGGCCCTGCACCAGTGTCTGTGTTTTTCCTTTGCTTGATCATCCAGACATAAGCCATGATATAGCCGGTCATGAACGCGTCAAAGCCAGCTCGGTGCGTGCCCCCCTGGGAAGGAGGGCCATGGCTTTCCTTTTCCTTCCCTGCAGCACCTGCTGCTTCAGTCTCAGGCATGTCTGGGTGACTGGCTGAGCCCATTCCAGTGGGAACATCTGACTTCCTCTCCACTTGGTCACCGTTCGAGGCATTTCCCTCAGCAGAAGGGCTCAGGGCAGCTGCTACCTGGGCAGCAGTTCTTTCAGTGCTCCCCACATTCTCCTCCCATTGTGTGCCGGTGTCTGACCTGACCTCTGTTTCCATGTGCATGGAGATCTCCAGTGGCCTGCCCTCTCCATTGGGTGCTCTCTCTGCCAGCCCTGCAGCAGCTGCAGGCTCATAGCAGCTCTGTTTCTGGGGTGGTCCCTCCTCCCCGTTCTGAGCCTGCTCCATGGTTTCCCCGGAGCTTTCCCCCTGGAGCGCTGCCACAGGCGCTTTCGTGTTCTTCCGCTGCCTCCATCTCTGCTTCCGTTTCTTTCGCTTCTCCCAAAGCTTGTCATCCTCATCAATGATGAGGTCAATGTTGTGAGACTGTGGGCACTTCACCCCTTTTGGACACCAGCCATAGGCCTAGGGAGAGAGAGGAACAGAAATGAGGTGTAGCCTCCATCTCTGGTGAGCAGCCGCAATCACCATAGCAAGGAGGAGAGCTCATTATTCCCTTCCACTGAGGGCTTGCAAGGCTGGATCAGGAACACTGTCCAGTTACAGCTCCACAGCACACAGGAAAGGAGCTGCCAAGGTGCAGCACACAACGCATGAGGAAAGGCCAAGGAAGGAGGGTTTGTTCTGCCTAGAGAAAACAAGACTAAGGGGAGGAGGGTAGCTAGATGGTGTCTGTAGGCACCTAAACCAGAGGTTATGGAGAAGATGGAGCTAAACTCTTGTGAGAGCACAGGGAGAGGGGACCTGGTAACAGGGGAAATTATGAGTAGATATGTAGGAAAGCATTTTTCACAGAGTGGTCAAGCCCTGGAACAGGGGCCTGGAGTTGTTTTGTAATCTGTCCTGGCACAATTTCAAAATTTGCCAAACAAGGCTCTGAGCAACACTGAGTTGGTGGCTGGATGAGAAATTTGCAGAGATTTCCCCAACCTATGTTGTTCTGTGACAGAATGTGCAACATCTGGAAGAGCTCCTTTTGTCCATGAAGCACCTGAAGCCAGTTATGATGTGATCTGATGGGCTCTTTGCTGCTGTAGCAGCACGAAGATGAGGTGCTGTGGATCACCCTGTGCTACAGTGCCAGAAGCTACAGACAGGTAAGAGGGTAGAGGTGGCATTTCTCGCTTGTAGGACAAGCCAAACTAATGCAGATCTTGCAGCCCTCCCAAGACAGCAATGGGTACTGTAACTCACAGCATCCCACTTTTTAGGGCTATAGAATCTTTGGGAATCTCCCTGTCAAGGAAGCCTGTAGGGTTCTGCACCTCCAAGCAGAGCACACTATTGCCCTGTCTGTCATGACGCCACTTGCAGCTTGAAAACGTTCCTTGTACTGTGCAGCAAGCGAGGGGAAGTTCCCAGGTGCTTTCCTACCATTTCTACCTCAGGCCACACGTGCCTCTTTGCACGGAGGCAAGAAAGGAGCGGGGATTCACGGTACTCACCGAAAATTTCTCACAGACAGGCACCTGCTTCCCCGCCCCGGCGCTGTGGCCGTCGTCCTGCAGCGAGCAGTAGCGGTAGTCGATGTACCGGGACACGTTGGCAGGGTAGTTGCAGAACTCCACTGTGAGGTGCTGCCCACTGGAGTCCCTCAGCTTGCAGTTCTCTCGCTTGCTGGAACAAGAGCAGCACAGAGTTGCTCTGGGTAATGCACTGAAGGGACCAGGGCACGGAGCAAACTGCTCTCCACCAACTCTCAACCCCATGAGTTTCCTGCTCTTGAGCTCCTGGAAAGAAATTCAGTCCTGGGAGAGCAGCTTTAGTAAGTAGTTGCTTCTGTGCTTATTTAAAGGTTGTCTTTTCTTATGCTGACATACAGGAAGGGAAAAACAGCATCTCTGGTGAAGTTATGGGAGAAGGGGACATGTAGTTTGCTTTTTAACTATAAAGGGCACTACAATATCTCTTTGCCTTTATAGTGAATTGGACAAAGAAAAAACACCCCAAAATGAGGTACTCTGTAGACCATCCAGCAGTCACCACTCAGGCAAGTTAAACCTGGGCAATACAGATGACAGAGTTTTCATCTCATGAGAAAAGAATCTGATGGCTGTTTTGTCCTAAAAGCCCATTTAAAGGCCCAAAACGTTTAGAAAGCTCCACCTAATAGAATTATGGGTCAAAACATTTAAGAGGTCAGTTTAAAAAGTTTTTTTTATCTTGTCAAAACAAAGCACTCTCATGTTTTGGGAACAACCATCTTGAATGTTTTCAGACCTGTCAAAGTGGCATTTCCTGAGATAAAACAGTCACTGAAAATACCATTTCTCCTCAACACAGAGCATGACTTGAGCTTTATGGAGATCCCAGGGGCTGTATCACTGCCAGGGGCTTGTTTAGATTGTGTGGGGCCTGCAGAATGCAGGGCCAGACAGTGAAGCACACACACGTGTCCTGAACAAGAGCACAACTCTCACTTGGAAGGAATTGATGGGAGTTGGAGCGGGATGCAGGTGTGTGTTGAGTGCAGGATGTGTGACAGAGCTGGTCAGTGTCAGGAGTGCAGGGAGCACCATCCTTTAACTGCAGTGTCCCTCACAAAGCAGTTACAACCAATGGACCCTGCATGACAGCCATGGTTTTGTTTGCTCTCCAGCTGCATTTTAAGGGTCTCTTTTCTATGTGTGTTCCTGCTGTGACCCTGTGGCACTGTTGGAGCAGAGCCAGGCAATGACTCAATTAGTTCTCATTTAGATCAGGTCACTGTGGTCAGTCTTCTGCTGGCAAGTTCTCTTTCAGTTACTGCTTATTGAACAGATAAGGTGTATTAGAAAACAAATCCATTCTAGAAACAGAAAAACACAGGGCAGAGTCACCTGAAAAGCACCTTTCTACAGTCAGGGGGACAGTGAAAGGACACAGCCCCTCTGCCTGGAAAAAACCCACTGACTTCCCCTTTGCCTTTCCTCCTGTAGGCTCTAAGTACCAGAGTGCTGCTCACCACTTCTTGTAGGCGTACTCCAAGTAGGAGGCTACAAAGCGAGTCTCAAACTCCGAGGCGTATTTGGTGTCGTATATTCCTGCTGGGAACATCTCGGACAGGTCGGCGGTGAAGGTGCCGAGGCTCTCCGGGAGCTGAGCATAGAAACACTGGTACAGGAAGACCAGGTCGATCAGGCCGTTGTGGAGAATGAGCGGCTTCTTCGCCCGCATGAGCTCCAGGAACAGCGTCCGAACGCTCTGGCTCTGGCTCTCGTTGCCCTGCAAGAGCAAGGATCAGGCAGCCTTGGAACCCTGAGTTGCCTTTGCCTTGGGGAGCCCTCAGAGCCTGGGGCAGCAGAATCCTGCCCACAGCTCTGACTTACTCTGAGCAAACAGAGACACAGATATTTGGAAAAGCAACTGCAACAAGTGACAACCTGGGTATAAAGCAGCATGAAAGGGATAATGCTGCACTCAAGACCCCAATGTGAGTCCACTTTCATGCAGGAGTGGGGGGGAAGCCAGCACACTCCTGGAAGCCTGGAGCAGCCTCAGGTGTCAGAAGTGGAGTGAATTTGTACCTTGTCGTTGCCCTTGTGGTAAGGGATTCCCTGGGAATACTGCTTGTTAAAGTCGAAGCCGTGCTGCACCAGGAACTGCACCGACTGGGGTTCCACAACGTAATCCTCGGTGCAGAGCAGCGTCAGGTTGTAGATCTGGCACAGGTACGTGTTCTCGGACTGCACAAGGAGAGCGTGCAAAGAACGGAGGGACACCTGTCACAGGGAATTCCCCGAACAGCCGCGGGAATTCCACGGGACGCGGGGGCGTTTAGTCCCATCTCCCAGCGCATCCCGGTGCTTCCCTGTTCCCTGGGAAGGGCTAACAGCAAGGGGCCGCACTACGGCCCGTGCACGCACCTTCTCCGGGAGCTGCTTGAAACAGGCGACGCCGAGGGACAGGACAGAGCGTGTCCTGGCGGCGCTGCAGACGGCCTTGTACCGCTCCTCGATGCCCCTGCCGGCGGGAGAACGGCCCATGACGGCTCCGGCCTGCCCCTGCCCCGGCAGAGGGCGGCGGGCACCCGGTACAGAGGGATGCGCCCACCCCCCGCCGCCCCACCGGGCACTCACGGGCTCAGCAGCGACTTCCTGGCGCCGAGGCCGCTCAGCTCCGTGTCCACTGCCACGAAGGAGGCGGAGCGCAGCGCCAGCACCATGGACGGCCACAGCTCCGCCAGGTTGTCGCTCTGCACGTCCACAACGGGC
>VZRZ01003758.1:409633-430783 GCA_013398175.1 Climacteris rufus | reverse complement strand
AGCGCGGGGTGTTCTCTCCGGGGCACGGGCTCCCAGCCAGGGCAGTCTCTGGTGCTTGCTGGGTCCTCGCAAAGCCCGGTACTCGGTGCGCGTCCACCCAGCAGCGGCGCGGTCGGGCTCCCGCCTCTGCTGCGGTCCAGCCCCGCAGCCCTTCCCCGTCCCCCACCGTCCGGTTACTCCACGCCGCTGTCCTGGCAGGGGCCGCGGCTCCGGCACCTGCTCCGCCGCCGGGCTGGCACCTCTTCAGCGACCCGGCGGAGGTCGAGTCCCTGCGCGGGAACCTGCTCGCTTGGTACGACCGATGCAAGCGGAACCTTCCCTGGAGGGCACTGGTAAGGGGAGACATCGGGACGCAGGGATGAGGAACTAGCTACTCGGCCTTAAGGGATCCTTGCTGAAGTAATGATCACAGTGTTTTTCCCTATACGATGCATCCCTACTTGCATGGAAGTGCTCCCAGCTAGTCCTGGCAGTTTTGTGGTGGGTGGCCTGGAGCCAGTCCCTAGATATGAAGACTGAAGCAGGGCACATTTCTCAAACATAGCCTCCAACCAGGAATAGTCTGGTTGTCTTTTAATCCTGTTTTGTTCTGCCTCTACAATACCCTGCAGCAGTGAGTGCTGCATGAAAAAGGTTTTCCATGTGTTTACTTTAAGCCTGGTGGAAGTTTTGGTTAGAGCTCCTGCCTCTTCGGTGCTCGGCCTGGCAGCAATGGCTCGAGGGTGATTGTCATGCTGAGGGTGGGCATCAGCTTTACAGGAACGTCTGTCTGAATGGTGCTGGGAACTCCATGGCCCTTCTGTGGGATTTACACCTGCCTGCAATTGCTTCCTGTGCAGATAGGCTCAAGTTTGGGACAGTTCTCTGTGGGATTTTTGACCTCATAGGTAACTGTCATTGTGGGATATTTCATCAGGAAGAAAGTTCTTTGGCTGTCTGTTGATTAACCTGAACTCAGAACTTCTAAATGCTTAAGGAAAATATTTTTTTTCTTTTTTTGCAGATTGCATTGCAGTGTTCAAAACACACCAGAAGCTGTTTTATTTTACACGCAGGTCCCCTCTGCAGTGGGGTGCTGTGTCACCTTGTTTCTCACACTTCATCATCTTCTCTTTTCAGGCAGCGATGGAGCCGGATGCCAACAGACGGGGATATGCAGGTGAGGAGCAGGGACTGTGCCCTCTGTGTGCTGCCCCTGACACAGATGTGCAATGTGGCACTGTGAGGTGTGGCTCCAGGTGCCATCCTTGGAACAAGCTGCCTGAAGTGACCACAAGAGCCCCTGATTCCCTTTACAAGGCTCTGAGGGGTTGGAGAACCCATCTTGGACTGGATGAGCTCCTGTGGGGCAGCACGTGGGGAAGGTGAGGGGTGGGAGGGGTTTCCGTGAGCTGGATGCTGTGCAGTGCTTGTAGCCAGTGCTGACATGGCCACAGCAGGAGGTGTGGGTTACATTGGTGCCTCTGCTCTGATCTCTGCCCTGCTCCTGCAGTGTGGGTGTCTGAGATCATGCTCCAGCAGACACAGGTGGCTACAGTGATCGACTACTACAACCGCTGGATGCAGGTGACTGCTCCTTCCAGTCCTGTGTCTCCAGTCTCTGCAGAGTCCTGTGCCCACAGGCTGCCCCTTTTGGAGACTTTGTCCACTGCCTGTGGCAGATCTGCAGTGGCAGAGCACAGCTCTGCTTGTCCCTGATTTGTCCCCTTCCTTCTGTCCTGCAGAAGTGGCCAACACTGCAGGCTCTGGCGCAGGCGTCCCTGGAGGTGAGCGCTGCTGGCACCGGGTGCTCTCCCTGCCCTGTGGCTCTGTTAACACCGTGTTCTGTCTCTTGGAGCAGGAGGTGAACGAGCTGTGGGCTGGGCTTGGCTACTACTCCAGAGGGAAGCGTCTGCAGGAGGCAGCAAGGAAGGTGCTGGTGTGGCGGGGCATTTCCCAACCCCTCTCTTGGTGCTGACGATGGGGGGCATTTCCCAACCCCTCTCTTGGTGCTGGCTCATGTCTGCCCTGCCTCGCTGGGGCTGTGCTGCTGGCACCAGGCTGCACAGGCTGGGATCCCACCTCCCCGAGGGCAAAACGAGTTGTCTGCACACATCCACCCCAGCTGCTTCCACGACCTTGGCCCCCTCTCTGCCAGGTGGTGTCTGAGCTGGCTGGCCAGATGCCCAGGACGGCTGAGGACCTGCAGAAGCTGCTGCCAGGCGTGGGCCGATACACGGCGGGAGCCATTGCGTCCATCTCGTATGGACAGGTGAGGGCTGGACATCAGTGGACACGTCCCCTCTCTGCTACCCAGCCCCACTCCTGGCAGTGTCCTGCTGCTGGGTCTCACAAGCCAAGGGCTCCCCAGGGCTGTGCTTGGCTCTCCCTCCACTTTGGGGTGCACTCACCCCCCACCCAGACCTGTGGGTCGGCCTCTTGTGTGTGTCCCTGTCCATCCTGGGAGCACCCCAGTTCCCTTCCTTGTCTGGAGCACATCCCAGCATGGTAACCCCAGCTCCTGGTTCCAGGCTACTGGGGTCGTGGATGGGAACGTGATCCGGGTCCTGTGCCGCCTGCGATGCATCGGTGCCGACTCCAGCAGCCCGGCTGTCATCGACCGGCTCTGGTAAGGGGAATGCTCTGTCTCTGTGAGCTGTGGTGGTCATGCCTAAGGGCAGGATCACTTAGGAGCCATGAGGAGCTGAGCCTGTGAAGGGAGAGAGGCATGAAGTGTGGGAACTCTTGGGAAGCTGGTGCTGCTAGGAGTAGTGGAGAAAGGAGCTGTGTTGCCTGTGCATACCTAGGAGCATCCCCCCCGACAGGCAGGAGGCAGGCAAAGGTCCTGGGATCTCCCCACAGATCCCTGTGCCTCTCACTGCCGTTTCTCCAGGGACATGGCCAATGTCCTGGTGGACAGAAACCGCCCAGGGGATTTTAACCAAGCCCTGATGGAGCTGGGGGCAACTGTGTGTGTGCCCAAGGCCCCGCTGTGCGGGGAGTGCCCTGTGAGGCAGCACTGCCGAGCACGGTGCAGGGTAAGTATGACCTCAGGACATGACCCTGAGGGTTTGCCATGAATTGGGACAAGGTGGGCTGGTGGCTGAGCCTGTCCTCACTCCTGTTCCCCCTTGCAGGTGGAGAAGGAGCTGGCCTTTGCCTCTCAGAAGCTGTTTGGAAAACCCTTGCCAGTGCCTGATGTTGAGGACTGTGGTAAGCACGTGGGGAGATCCCTGTTGTAGCTCCAGCTCTGGGCCCTGCAGCAACTGTTACATTGGTGTTTGCAGGTGTTGGGGACTGTACCCTGTGCCCCCCAGCCACAGAGCCCTGGGACACCAGCCTGGGGGTGACCAACTTTCCCCGGAAAGCAGCGAAGAAGCCGCCGCGGGCGATGCGAACGGCCACGTGTGTCCTGGAGCGGAGGGGCTGCCGTGGGGCCCCCGAGTTCCTCATTGTGCAGAGACCCAGCTCGGGTAATGGGGCTGGGCAGGAGGGGCATGAAGGCACTGCACAGCCCCTTCCCACCTGCAGGAGGAACAGAGCAGCCTGGGGGAGGCACTGGTTGCTGGGGTGGGGAAAGGAGCCCCTTGGAGCTGTGTTGAGGCTCAGTGTCCCCAGAGGTGTCCCTTGCTGTCTCACATTTCTGTCATGCCTCCTCCCCAGGTCTCCTGGCCGGACTCTGGGAGTTTCCAAGTCTCTCGCTGGCTCAAGATCTGCAGGAGGAGAAGGAGAGGGAGGTGCTGGCTGATCACCTCCAGGCCTGGATGGGGCAGCCTGTGGCAGCCAAAGACCTGCAGTTCATCGGAGAGGTGAGCCTGGAGTTGGAGGGAAACAGTGTGAACCCCCTGTGCTCGGCCATGGGGGATGTAGGACAGAGGAAAAGGGTCTCCCTTCCCCACCCAAGCTCTGCCCTACTCCTCAGAGCCCTGGCAGACTTTGCATCCCCCACTGCCTGCACACCTCATACGTCTTTCCATTCCCCTCACAGGTCATCCACATCTTCTCCCACATCCACCAGACCTATATGGTCTACTCTCTGCCCCTGGATGGGGATGTGACCCTGGATCCTGCCTCCTCCCCATCCCGCTGGGTGACAGAGAAGGAGTTCCATGCCTCAGCTGTGTCCACAGCCATGAAGAAGGTACTGGACGGCACCTATGCTTTTCCTCCCTTCTCAGTTTTCCTGGGAAAGCCTCTGGCATCCCCTCAATGTCTGTGGGCTGTCCCAGCTCCAGGACCTGGCTGCTGTTGAGCTCTGGGCTCTCTTGTTCTTTCTTCAGGTGCTGAAAGCACACGAGAAGCAGCGCAGGAAGGAGAGCAGCCCTGGCAAGGTGAGCAAGGTACCTGGGGCCCCAGTGCTGTGGGACAGCTTCTGGTGCTGTGCTGAAGTCCCTCTCGGATTTGGGATCAGGCCAAGGAGCATCCCCAGCCTGTGGCAGGGGAACTTGACTGACTGGCACTGCCCCTGGATGCTCCAGAGGGGATCCCTGGAGGCTGTGGGGGCCCTTGGGGTTTGGTTTAGTGCTGCTGTGTCTCCTGCAGGGCTCCAAGCGGAAGCGGGGGGCAAAAGCACAGGGAGCAGGGAGCCCCTCCCTGGGAACACAGCTCTCCCTCCACGCCTTCCTCCGGGCACCGCCGGCCCCGTGACAGCACCTTCCACGTGGGAGACACCAGAGCCCACGCTGGGGTCAGTCCTGCCCGTGGCATGGGAATGGTGTCCCTGTGCTGCTGTGAGCCCAGGACACAGCACTGGCATGGTCTCCCTCTCTTCCCTTCCCCTGGCTCCCCCATGCGAGTTGCACCTGGATGTGGCCATTATGGTCCTGGGTTAATCCTGGAGCCAGACTTGCCCCTGCCTTGGAGTCCTCCTGGGGCTCTTCAGCCCTGTGCTGGCACTGCTTTGGCACAATGGGCTCAATGGGAGAGGAGTTCCTCTCCAGCAGTGGGAAAGCTGTGGCACATCACTCCCACAGCCCTGTGCCCTTCCTGCATCTCATCCACCAGCCAGTGACTGGGGATGCTGCTGCACCCTTCCCTCCCTCCAACAGCCCTTTTTATACATTTGTTTTTACTGAACCTGAGTCACAGAGTTTCTAATAATAAATCCAAAGTGCGTGAGGTTTTTTAAGCGACTTTCTGCCTCTACTGCACTGTGCTAAGCTGGGGGTGTCGGGCAGCTTGTGGAATGTGGAGATAGCCAACAGGATCCCCACTGGGGACGGCAGGGGCTTCTTCATTAATGCACCCAAGACCCCCTTGGCTGAGCATTAACTGCTGGT
The DNA here is from genome assembly GCA_013398175.1 of Climacteris rufus. Lineage (NCBI taxonomy): Eukaryota > Metazoa > Chordata > Aves > Passeriformes > Climacteridae > Climacteris > Climacteris rufus. The sequence goes on along the minus strand of VZRZ01003758.1, from coordinate 425,525 downwards.
GACCCCAAATAAGGTACCCAGAGCATCCCTCCTGTGAGGGCTGGCATCAGCCCCCAAGGGCTGTGCTGTTCCTGCCCATAGGCTGTTCCTCCCTGGGGCTGAACAACTGCCCCCAGAGCTTTTTGTAGGGTTTTATCCTCCTTTTATACCTTTTCTGTCAGGCTGTTCAGCACTGTTTGTGCTGACTGTGGTGCACCCTTGCAAAGACACAATGCTGGGGGCTGGCAGGGACAGGGCACGGTCCTGGTGGGGTGCAAGGGGCAATGACCTTAATTTAGGGAATGCAGGAGTGGGGACAAGCTCACACTGGGTGATGGAAATGGCCTTCTCATCCTCACCTGGTGCTTGGCACATCTAAAATGGGAAGATTAAAAACCCAAAGCAGTCCTTGAAAGTTAATCCTTTAATTGAGAGGAGCAAGAGGCCACCACCATTCACCCCACAGGACTGACTGTGCTCTGGGTGGTAACCAACAGTGAGTGTCTGTGTCCATGGCCTCTGGATTATCCAGTCCCCTCAGGCAGCCCCTCATCCCTCCATGTCTGGGGGTGTTGCACTGCCAGCACTGCTCCTGACCATGCTGCAGGCTCAAGTCTCAATAAATTAAGATAAAATGAAGGCAGAAAGTTTTTCACATGAAGCTGATAAATCACTGGGAACCCAGGGCAGGGGAGGAATCACCTCCATCCTGGGGGATGCTCAGAGCCCTGCTGGACTCAGCCCTGAGCGTCTTGCTCCCATGCTGAGCTGGCTCTGGCTTGACCTGGAGCCCTCCCTTGGTCCCTGCCCACCTGGGCCATGCCACAGGCACCCGCTGGGATCTCTACAGGGTTGGAGCAGAGAGGAGGGGGAGCTGAGGGGGAGGAGACTGCAGTGTTGCCACTACTGCTGCTGGTCCATGTAGACCTGCACAGCTTTCCACAGTGCCCGTATATTGCCCTCCCCAAAGCCCGGCGCTCCCCGGCGGTCGATGAGCTCCAGGAAGAAGGTCTCCTCGGAGAAGATGGGATGGGTGAAGATCTGCATCAAATATTCCTGCGAGGGGCTCTCTGGGGCATCAGTGCCCAGCTGGCCCTTGTCCCCAGGCACCCTGGTGTCCAGGAGGATGCCAAGCTCTGCCAGCAGGTGGGGGTCCTGCCCGGCCCCCCGGATCTCCTCTGCTTTTCCCCCCTGGCTGTAATACGTGCTGGGGGGAGTGAAGAACCGCACCCCCCTCTGCTGCAACGCCCTGGTCGTGCTGACGATGTCGGTGGTGCAGAGGCCGACGTGCTGGATCCCGGCCCCGCCGTGCTGCTCTAGGAACGTGTCCACCTGGTTGGTGCCACTCTGGGACAGGGACTCGGCGAAGACCAGCTTGCAGCCGTGTGCTGGGGTGCCCGGGGCGCTCTGCAGCGCGAGGAGCAGCATGCCCACCCCCTGCCCCCCGAGCACGTAGCCCTCGGCCAGCCTCTCCTGGGGGTTCAGCAGGAAGCGGTGGAAGCCGAAGCAGCGCTGGTACCAGTCCAGAGCCGCCCGGGCGCTGCCCCGGGGACATACGTACGTGATGTGGTCAAAGTGGGTGATCTTGATCTCGTCCCCTGCAGCTGAGGGGGCTCCTGGAATGGGCTGGAAGCCGGGCAGGAAGGGTCCCTGGTAGTGGGATCGGTCCAAAAGGGTGTGGCTGATGTTGCCCACGACAGAGCTCACCACCCCATAGGTGACAGAACCACCGTCATCCCTCAGCTCAGTGGGGGGCACCAGCAAGGAGCATCCCAGGCTCTGCAGCTGCTTGCAGAGCCCCGGCACGTCACCCACCTCGAAGCAGACATTGGAGGCCGTGCCCAGGGCGGGCTGGGGGTCTATGTCATAGAGGAAATCACAGGATGAGGTGCTGGCTGGTGCCAGGCGCTCGTTGACGAGGAAGATGGCAGACTGCCGGCGCAAGGCCAGCTGCCGGACACGCGGCGTCTCCCGCATGGCCACCGGCTGGAAGCGAAAGGTGTTGGCCAGGTGCTGGGCCCAGCCCTGCCTGTAGGGCAGGTGGAGGGAGATGAAGCAGGGGCGGCTCAGCGAGGCTGCCATGGGGGGACGGCTGGCCGGGCAGGCTGCAGGGAGGACGCAGGGGGTCAGGGGGGCTGCTGGCCCTGGGGAGAAGCCATTCCCCCACTTTGCACAGAGCACACGTGTGTTTGCAAGCACAGATGCAAACGTGGGTAAAATTGCACCCTTTAAATGTGTGTATTCTAAATAAGTGGGTCTCAGGAGCCAATTCACACTGTGCAAGGGCACCCACCTTTGGGACCAGCTGCAGACAGCTGCCCAAGGATTCTGAGCCACTCTGCCACCCCTCCGCTCTGCTGCCCTACCCCCTGCCTGGGGTCCCAGAGGAGGAAAGCCCTGAGCCCTGGATGCAGCCCAGCGGGTCCTTCTGAAGCCATGTGTCCTTTGGGAATGCCACAGGCAGGTCAGCAGGGATTCCCAGTGCGGGAGGTGTGCTGCACGTGTAAGCAAGATTATGGGGACAAGGGTTGTGGTGGGAATGTCCTGTACCAGGAACATGGAGGTTGGACTGGTAAACATGGAGCAACACACTGGTTACAGCTAAAAGACTCCTGTGCTGCCCCAGCACCGCTCAGGGGTGTCCCATGAACAGAGGGTGCAGTGGGGTCACAACAGGCTGATGTGCCCTTCCCCTCCCCAACAGGGACAGCGTGGAGCTACCACATTCCCTGCAATGACATAGCCCTAGGGGCACAGAAGAGAGACACTGGGGCGGGGGGGGGAAGACCTTCCCCACCCATCCAAGTATCTGTGACGCTCAAGGGCGAGAAAAGATCTGTCCATACCCCAATCGGCATCACCTCTCAGAGCATCCCACTGAGGCTTCCTGACCCCATGCCACGCACCAGCTAGCCTGGCCAGACCCCACAGGGGCGCAGCGGGCTGGGGGACCACACACCTGAAATATTCCCTCTCAGCTGCCCCCTCGAAGGAGATGCGTACACCGAGCTCTCCGTGCTCCAGGGCACAGAGCTGAGCCGGGCATCCCGTCAGCCTCGGGTGAGCCCCGCCGTCCCCTCTGGCATCTCCCGCTGCTCCCAATCAGCCCAGGGAGGAGACACCACGCTGGGGCCCCGCCGAGCACATGGGCAGGGGACGGCGCTCCTTCCCTCCAGCGCCGCTTCCCGCTGCGCCCCGCGGGATCAGCACCATTCCCGCTCGGCTCCCGCCTCCCCCGCTCCCAGCTCCCGCCCGCCACCCCCGTGCCCGCGGGGCCCCGCTCGCCCTCGGGCTGCGGCTCACCGGGGTCAAGGCTGCGGGCGAAGGGGACGCCGGGCAGGGCCGGCCCGGGGGCGGTTCAGTTCGCTCCTCCCCGGCATGCACCAGGCACGGCGGCTCGGGCGCGGCGCCGGCTCTGCCCGGGGTGGCCGCGGGAGCGCTCCCGGCGGGGACTGCCGGGGATCGTCCTGGGCAGGGCCGGCAGGAGGATGACGCTGCGGGTCATTCGTTGTCGGCCGGAACCCGGCACATGAATTCGGGAAGCGTGTCCCTGCTCGGTGCTGGGCACTTCTCGGTGGCCGGGGTAGCCGGTGGGGACTTGGGGGGAGCAGCGAGCGGGTGGGGTGACAGCTCTGCAGCAGGTCCGGTGTCAGTCATGAGATGGGATTGCTCACCGATCCCAACCCACGGCCCCATATTCTTGCAGACACTGCTGAGCCCCTCCAGCCCCCCAGCACCGATCCCATCTCTTCCTGCTGCTCGTGGCTGTTTTCAGACAAATCCCCCCTCTCTGTGTGTCTGGGATCGTGTTCTGTCCCCGCTGTGACTGTGGCCGCTGCCCTTCCCTGCCTTATCATGTTTTTGTACGGGGCCCAGGTACAATAAACTGCTCAAATATTTGCAGAGATGTCCGTGTGCTGCCAGAGTGGTGAGCTCCTCGTTTGATTGGGGGTTGGAATCCAGTGTTACTGTGATTTCCCAAGGGAGCACTGACACCACCGCAGCCCCACCAGTGTGGGGCTGGACAGGAGGCGTGGGACTGGACACTGGGGGGTTGCTGTGGGGCCACGCACAGCCCAAGAGTGGCCGAGGCACTGCACACCAGAACAGCACGGCCTTCAGGCTGACACCCCGCGGGGCAGGGAGATCCAGCACGCTGGGGTGTGAGGGAGGCACCATCTTTTTGGCTGCAGGGTGGCAGAGGATGCACAGGTGGCTCCCATGGGACCTTGTGCATGGAGGTCACCCCACAACCCTTTGGTGTACGCACTGCCCTTGGCAATGCCCCAGCCTTCCTGTGCCTGGGAGGTGGTTTGGAGCGGCTGTGTCCATCTCTTCCCTGCAGCACCGCCTGTCACCCTCTGGCGTCAGCCCGGCACCAGGCACCGCTTTGCCCTTAGCACGGCTTGGGCTGGGCTGTGGCAGCAGGACCCCGAGGCCACATGGCACCGACGGGGACAGTGCCTGCCTTGTTGCTGTCCCCGCGAGGCAGGCGGTGGCGGCCGGGGTGCAGTCCCCGCTCCTGCCAGGCTCTTCTCCTCCCTCCTGGGCGGGGAGAGTGGACAGGACATAAAAGGGAGACCAGGGCCAGCTGGAAGTCACTGAAGGCTGCTGGGGACGGGAGCGAGGGAGGACGACAGCGAGGAGAAGTGCGGTATCGAGGGCTCGTTCTCGCGGGGGAGAGGGCTGGGGATTGGGGGCACATCCATCCTGACCAGACCCTGAATCACCCTGCTCCCTCCCCAGATCATTCCCCCAGACCCATATGTTCCCCCATGTCCTTTAAATGTGCTGGGTGCTGGAGGGTGATATCTTGGGGTGGGCAGGGTTAGGGAGCTGTGAGAGGAAGAGGCTTCAGGCAGGTGTTGGGAGGCAAGGGCTTTAAAGGCTTTGTGGGGCGTTTTGTGGGGCATCAAGGACTCTCAAGGTGACCTGAAGGTGAAACCATCCCTGTCCCAGTGATTCCTTGCTGGTGGCTGAGACGATGAGGGCTCTATCCCTGCTCACCTCTGGGGCAAAGACAGACTTCTGTCTGGGGCTGGATTTATTTTGTGGGATCAGGGAAGTGGAGGAGGCCCATGGGAGGAGCTGCACCTTCATCTCTTGACATGTGGAGTGGGTGTTCACTGCCAGGGGAGAATGGGGTGCCCACAAAAGATGGCAGCAAGGAGCTGGGCACCCTGACTCCCCACCTCGTCCCCCTTTCCTTGCCCCCCTGGAGTGGGGGTCCTGATTTTCAGTGCCAGAACCAATCCAACACTGCCCACCAGTCCTTGTCTGCCCTGGAGCGGGGTACAGGGAGGCAGTTTGGGGTTGCAGTGGATCTGGGAGGAGAGAGTAAGACCCTGTGTCCCCCTGCCAGGGCCAGGGTCCGGGATGGGGCTGCTGGTGCTGGCCCTGGCCACCTGGCTGGGGCTGGCGCTGGCCTCGGACTCTGAGGGGGCGGCCAACAGCAGCCGGATCTGCCAGGAGGCCCCGGCATGGAGCATCAATGGCTCGAGCCCCATGGAGGGGGCGGCGGGGCAGGTGACGGTGGTGGCCCTGCTGAAGGCCAGCTGACAGTTCTGCCTGCAGCAGGCCCACAGGTGAGCCCCGCTCCCCCTCCCCACATCAAGCCCCGCCGCCTCAGGGGGGCACGGCAGCCCCCGGCCCGGCCCCCGCTGCCAGCGCCTCCCTCCCTCCGCAGCCTCGGGGGCCTGCGGGAGCGGCTGGCCCGGCAGGGCGCGGCCGCCGTCCGCTTCATCATCGTCAACGAGAAGGCGCCGCTGTCCCGCGCCATGTTCGGGGAGCTGCGGCGCCATGCCCCGCCCGGCGTGCCCGTCTTCCAGCCCGAGCAGGAGGACCCCGACGTCTGGCAGGTCCTGGGGGGTGACAAGGACGACTTCCTTGTCTATGACCGGTGAGTGTCCTCCCGACTGGCCTGAGGCTTTCCGGGGCAGCGTTTGGTGGGGCTTCCAAAATCTCCCCCCATGGCTGGGCTGTGGGGACTCCAGGCCACGACTTCTCCCCTCAGGTGCGGCCGCCTGGCTTTCCACATCCAGCTGCCCTTCAGCTTCCTCCACTTCCCCTACGTGGAGTCGGCCATCCGCTTCAGCCACAGCAAGGACTTCTGTGGCAACTGCTCCCTCTACGCCAACACTACCCAGGAGGTAAGAGCAGGGATGCTCGCTGGAGCTGGGATCCCTTCTCTCCTCTGGCATTGCACATCAGCAAAAAGAACAATATCTCCGTGTTGGGGATGGGCTCCGGATTGGCTGCTGCCCTCAGCCCTGGTTGAGAGGGAAGATGATGAAAGGTCTGGAATAAGGGCACTTAAATAGGTCAGAGCTTTCAGGTTGAAAAGGAATTGACTAAAAGGGTCATATCCCAGGTCTGGGAAAGCTAACTAGGACTGTTCTGATACAAGAAAGAGGCAGGTGGTGGACGCAGAGGTGGCAAGGCTCAGAGCAAAGATAAGGGTGTAGCTCTGAGCTTGGCAGGTGATTAGTCACTTCTCAGGAGAAAAATCCATCCAGAAATATTAAATGCAAAGTCCTTTTCTGGATTGCAGACAGCTTGAGCCAAGGGACAGAGGTGTAGAGTCTTGTGCCCTGTGTGCTCCAGCCCCTCCTGTCCTCCCTGTGTCCTGTGTCAGGACTGGAGAGCCTTTGCTCTGACCCACAGTTTTGTGTATGGTGGATGCTGCTTTGCCTTCATCCCAGCTCACAGCCATGCTCTCAGGCTTTCAGCAGGGCTCTGTGGGCATTCATGTACCACACCAGTCCTTGTGTTACTTTCCTCAGGTTAACAGTACCGTAGAGGCCCCTGTGACCCCGAGCCTGCTTCCTGAACAGGGGGGGATGGAGTCAGAGACCCCCATCCACCAACCCAAACCACCCCATCCTCACCACCACCACGAGGTCAGCAGTGAGAGAGACACAAACCCAAGGGAGGACCACAAACCTGCCACCCATGCTCACCACCACCACGGAGACCACGGCCAGCTCCATCACAAGGGCAAGAAGCAGAAGGAAGGGGATGAGCACTAAGCCAGGCTGGGCAGCCTTGCAGAACCCAGTAGAGTGCAGACCACCCCGACTCACTTCACAGAGGCACAGGAGGACTTGCTTTGGACTGCTGGTCACCAGCACTGCTGGTATAACAACTCCCTCCAGCATTCCCCATGTGGGTTGCACTCCTACGCTGTGATAGGAATGGAAATTCCCCTTGGACCCTGCTCAGTGCTGCATTTTCAGCCCCAGGTCTCAGTTCTGAGCCTTCCTCTGCCACTGCCTGCCTTTCTGTGCTCAATGAAGCCTGCTGTGCAAACCAGGAGGTCCCTGGTCACTGCTGGCTGACACTGCACGGAGCAGCAGGGTGGGGGTGGAGGGGCCAGAGCTGGGATGGGAGCAGCACTGCAGCACCCTCTGCCCATCCTGACACCCCTGGGTGTCCTGGCCAGGGAGCGAGGGGAGGGACAGTGTGTGCCCTGCAGGACGTGGTCCCAGGGGACTGAGGGCACGAGGAGCGGTGGGATGTTCCAAACCCTGTACCCTCATAGCTGTCCCATCCTGGGGACCCCCCAGACCGTGCACACGGGTATGTGCAGTGGTGGTGGGTGGCCGCAAGATGGTGGCCTTGTCCCCTCTTGGAGACCCAGGGGCTGTATCCAATGGCCACAGCCCGGTGAGGGCAGGGTGAGGATCCTGGGGTCTCTCCCGGGAGGAGGCAAGGTGGGAGGACAGTGTGGATATCCGGAGTACGAATAAAGCCTCTGTGAAATGACCACTGCTCAGTCTGGCCTGCGGTGGGCCCAGTGAGGGTGGGGGTCTTGTTCAGTGCCAGTGTGTGCTCAGGGCACAGGGAGGGACACAGGGCTGGATGGAGACTCCATGATGCAGCAGCCAGTGGTGATTTACATCCTCTGGGCAGGGGTTGAAGGGGTTGAAGACCGAAGAGACCCCATCTCTTCCTACCTTCTGGTTGCCTCCCAGGATGGGAGCCCAGGACATTAACACTGTGCTGCCAGGAGGACGTTTGGCTCAGCACCTCCATCCCTGGCTTGTAGGGGCGATGCTGGGGTGCCTGCCCCAAGCTGCTGCTCGCTCACACATTCAGTCCAAAGTCATCATGGGCATCTTGCCTCCAGTGCCCAGACTGGTCCCCACGGAGGGGCTCCCCAGCCCTCAGGCAGTCGGGTGCTGTGTCCCTGGCAGGCAGCCACCCCTGCCTGTCCCCTGGGCTGCCCCTGACCTGTCTCTGCACTTTACTCTGGCTCCATCCATCATTCCACATCTCTGAGCTCCGCACCTCCTCTCCCAACCCCCCAGCCCGAGTGGGGAGCAAAGAGATGTTTTTCTGCTCAGCGTTCCGTGGCACCATGTGCAGTGCATGTCCTGCTGCCGGATGCTCTGAGCTGGATTTCTGCACCCCTCCACCCTGTCTCTGCTGGAGGATGCTCTGCACAGCGACTGGGACAAGAACCAGGGTGAAAAGGAGCTGTTCCTCATGGGGATGAGAGCAATGGGATCACATGTGTCTTTCTCACCAGCCAAGCTCTCCCTTGGGGTACTGGCTGAGACCCTGCTCCCCCTCCTCCATCTTTTCTCCCCCTTCCTCCTCTACCTACTCCCAGTAGCCTGCAAGGGCACCTCTGTCTGCTGCTCCTGCCATCAATATTGAGGTTATCTTTTTCTTCTGGCAGCTGCTGTAATTGAAACAAAGCAGGCCGGGCCTCACGGGCTCGGCTCCTCTTGCTCATTTTGCCGGTGCTGCTGAGACAACTAATTCATCTTATCGATGCATGGTTGGCCTCTTTTCCACCAGACCCAGGCAGAGCCCTCTCCCCACCACAGCTGGTAGGAGCAGGCTGTGTTCCTGTGGCATGCTGCTGGGTGCTGCTCTGATTCTGCCTCTGGTCTTTGGCTTTCCTCAGCTAGGTGTTGGCCACCAGCAGGAGATGCCAGAGGAGCCAGTCAGGAAGAAGTGCAGCCTGGAAGAATGCTGATGACTTTTATCTCTTTCTTTTGCCTCTGATGCTTTATCAGCACTTGTGTTAAATTCCACATCCTTTCCCTGTGCAGCTCCTAAAGGTGTCCCTCTCAAGGAGGTGATAGGTGGTGAGTGGGGCCTCCATGGATTTGCATTCCCTTGCTGGTGACCAGTTCTGCAATTAGCCGTGGCAGAGAGAGGGATCCGTCTGGTGCTGTGTGTGTACTCCGGTGCAACTGCTACCATTTGGTTACCTCCCAGCAGACAAATTTCTGGCCCTGAAGGTTTGGGTGGGCATTTTGCTTTGGGTAGAGACATTGTGACGTGGGAAAGAGCTGTGACACTGTTTGGGTGAAGTTCCACATGTCTGAGTAATGGCAAGGATTCTGAGTGAAGCTGAACCTATTCCATATATTATTGTCCAAAGACCTGAAGGGTTTGGGCTGCCATGTTTGAGACCCCTGTGACATCAGTCTCCTCTGAAAGATTCCAGAGACCTGGAGCTCTGCAAATCCTGTGTCAGTGTCTGTACTCCTGCGATGCTGAAGGAGAGCTTTGGTGTGGGTGGGGTGGAGAAGAGGTGTTTTGGGGGAGCAAACAGCCTCTTGACATCACCGATGTCTGAGAGTGTGATGCTGTAAGTAGACCAGAGAGCCCCAAGGAATCTTCACCTGTTGGGGGGCTGGCTTAGCTGGGGGGGAGTCAAGGGCCAGAACCTACGGCTGACTTCAGGGCCTGGCAGTGCCATTCCTTGGTACCCTGTTAACTGTGACTGTGCCAGCATCCTGGAGGAGGGTGCACCATGGTACCCTGGTACCTGTGTCTGTGCCACCACCCTGGCAGAGGACAGATGCCAGTTCCACATCACATGGAGCCTTGGCCCTGTGTGTCGCTCCTGCCGAGGGCCAGGCAGATCCTCTGGGGAGAGAAGGAACAGCCAGTCCTAATGTCAACAGAGGCCTCTTGTGCAGCGATGCTGTGTCAAGAAGAGGAATGGGTCCCTCCTCCTCCGCCCATTCATCTGGCAGCCGGGGTTGGCGTGCTGCCAAGCCAGGCTGCTTTGGAAACATTTCATTGAGGAGGCAGCTGAGCCTAGGAAAACAGAATGAAAATATACAGAGGGATCACTGTTGTTAGGCAAAATAAATGCAGGCGGCTGCATTTCTGTCCCCCAAGTCCAGCCCAGCCGGGCCCCTCCGGCTTCTATGGGGTCAGGGTGGCTGTTGCTGCCTGGGATGGCAGCCATTTATCTCTGTTGTGGGCTAGGAGCTGAGGAACGAGGGCTGGAGAGATCATCCGTGGCTTTGGCCAACTTGCTGATGACCCTGGTGAAGAGGCCCAGACTCATCTTGGTGTAGCATTGCCCAAGGAAGTGGGACAGGGCACAGACAGCAGCAGAGATGAGCCAGCAGCAGTGACTCGTGTTCCCAGCAGTGACTCCTGTTCCCTGCATGGCCACTGGTGTGGGAGGCTGCTGGAAGTGATGCAGGGGCTGTGGAAGTGGAAGATTTTGGCCATGTTCATTCCCATTTCCCTCTTCAGCATCATCCATGCACAAGGGGGGATGAGGCCCCCCAGCAGGACAGAGTCCAGTCCCTGGGTTTTCAAAGCCCCATTGCTTGGCATGCCCCATCTTTTGTCCACTGGCAGAGGGAGAGCAGAGTCACCCCAAAGCAGCCCCCAGTGACGGAGGGTGGAGGCATCTCTCTGACTTCTGAGCAAAGCTGTGTTCAACAGCTTTGCCTCTCCCATTTTTTCCCCCTGTAACCTCTCTCCTTCCTCCAAAGGCCTTCAAGCCTCTCCATGGCCATTTGATGACCTACCAGAAACCCATCCCAGCTCTTTCCCTCCCTCCTGGTGGGTCCAGAGTGGTTTGGGGGAGGCAGAGCTGGAGCCCCAGCCCCATGGGATACCAAAGCTCTCACCCCTGCATTGCTTTCTGTGGCTTCACCTCCCCTCTTTGTCCACCCAGCACAGTCCAGTTCTGTTATTTATGACTTAGATCAGTCAGGGGGTTGAAAAAGCCCAGTGTGAGCAGACAAAGCCCAACCCACACTCTGGGACAGATACATCTCACCAGCCCAGCCCAACCCTTGCATGGATTTGCAGCATGGGGCAGGTGCCCAGGGCTGAGACTGGATCATGCACTGGTCCTTGTGATCATAGGAGCTTTGCTAAAATTCAAGCTCCCCTCTCTTGCCTCTCTGCCAGGGAAGCAGAGAGCAAGCTACTCCTTTTTCGCCGTGTGAGGAGAGATTGGCTGTGTCTCTCCCTATCTGCCTCTCCTGGAGACAGACAGGTTGGGAGTGATGCTGGTTGCCAAATCCTACTGCTGAGAATGGTCAGGAATGGTGGCAGCTGTGACAGTGATGGCTCTCACAGCACCTGAGGAACCACAGCTTGGGAGAGCTGCCAAAAGCCCTGACTCCAGCTTCCCACCCAGCTGTACCCTGTGATCCACTCGTGTCTCAAAGCCAGGGCAGACCTGATGCTAAAGGCTGACAGGACCATTGTTTACCCATTGTTTTGCCATCATTTATTCATACTCTTGTAGCCTGCAAAACGATTCCCCAGTTATTTTAGCATCCCTAATTAAGGGGAAGGAACTTCGGTGGCTGAAGGGAGGGTTATGGCCCAAGAGGGCGTTTTCTGCTGAGCTCAGCCCTGTGACAGCCAGACTGGCTGGGGTGGGCGTCTCTCCAGTGTGGGACTGAGTAACCTTCTGGAGCACTCTGTGCTTTCAGACTCCATGCTGGAGAGGTGGCTGTTCCTCCTGGAAGCCAAGGGTCTTTGCCCAGCATCTCCTCCGTGCTTAATTGCTGCCTGCACAGCAAATGCGTTTGCTGGAAGGGTGCTGAAATCTCCATGGCGAGACAGAGGCTCAGCACTTTGCTAATCTTACAGGGGCTGGGGGAAGGCAGCCCTGGCAAGCCAGAGATGTAATGTCATGTGTGGGTGAGAGAGGGAACAACAGCTTCCGACAGCCAGAACTCTCTGTCTGGGTAGAAGGGGAAATCTGCGTCTGCCCCATCCCAGTCTGAGCACATACAGGGACACAGGCAAGCAGAGCTGTTCCTGTGTCGATGTGAGAGTGAAAACAGGCATCCTGCACCTGATCTTGGAATTCAGCCTGTGTTTGGAGAGGAGAGATTGTACTTGCAGTCCTTACATTTCTCTTTTGAGTACACAGGCAATTGCAGTCACACCTGAAGGAGGTCTCTGAGCTTGTCCATTTTGTGAAGTTTCATAAAATAACTGGCTGGCCAGCAAAAAGCCACTTTATTAGAGTCCCTGCTGAAAGAGGAGCACAGCAATAACTCAGCACTAATGAATCAGTGGAGAATCCACAGGGGACGTGAACAGTTTGATGGCAAAAACTCTAACTCCAGCCTATGCTTTGTTGGAGACTTAGTAAGCACCAGAGAATCTAAAAATGGTGCTCTACTCCATGGGCAACCAAATCAAAGTGTTCCTCCTCTTGCTTGCAAGGCCAAATATTTAATAAGACAATGCTCTCTGTTTCTTCCTGGACTTTGGATCTGCGGGGATGCTAAGGAATAATTATCCTGGGCAATAGATCCCTCTGCTCCTGAATGCATTAAGGCAGGGGAGCTACAGTTACTACTCCCTGTGTCCTTTCTCTCCTGCCTCTGCTCTGAACAGCATCAGCAACACGGGAAAGGCAGAAACAGCCACACTTCCAACGAGTGCCATAGGCTGGAGGCTGTAGCAGGGAGCTTGGCTGCTGATAAGCCTGTCTGTGGCTGCTTTGGAGCAGCAAATCTGCTGAATGGCTGGAGCAGGAGCTTGGTGTCTGCCTGCACTCTACTATCCTGTTCCTTTCCCATTGTTGATGTGCCATAAAGCTTCTTCTGCCCTCGTATATCTTCTTCCCTGGTGCTCTCTGGGTCTTGCAAAGCTCTGCTGTCATCTCTAAAGGCTCAGGCAGTGTCACCCATGTTAGTGAGGGCACAGCATGGACTGTTCAGAGTCAAAGCAGTGTCAAAGTGCCATGGGAGCATCCAAAAGAGGGGAAGATGCCCAGGGAAAGGCAGTCTATCTGCTGAGGATGGGGTTTGGGCACAGTGGGGAGAGAGGAGAGCAGCTACATGAAGGTGTGCAGGAGGGAGCAGCCAAGGAGGTGACATCCCCCTGGGCTGAGATGTGGCACCAGCCATCACTTACCTTGTCTGCCATAAAACAAAACACAGGCATCTGGAAGCCCACGTAGGGCATCTCTCTCCTTTTCAGGGCCCTTGAATTTAGTTTCTGGGAAGATTAAATCAGTTTTCTTACTCCACAACATCTGCATCTTTAAGCTGGACTTCTGATTGAGTTGGCACCCAAAGAATTTCCCAGGATATTGCATTGCATTGCTGCCTAACTGTGGGTACAGAGCCTTGGGGGCTCCAGTCCCTTTGGTTAGTAAATTTTCTAGCCAGGGACTCAAAATAAAATGCTTTCTTGCAGGAAAAATCAGCACTTGATGGATAACACCAGCAATCGGGCCGGAAGGGCTGGGTCACAGCACAAGCAGACCCTGACCAAACAGCCTTGAAGCCAGGAGAGGAACCAGGACTGCCAGTGGCAGAGGCTCAGCAAATGGCCGGGCTCAGGAAAGCGTGCAGTGAATTATTGATGTACCTGGTTCCAGGCTCTGAATGAGCAGCTTCAGGGGCTGGGCGGGAGGCTGACATTTTGCATCCTTCCCCGGGGAGAAGAGATCTGTCCATGTTGTCCGGGAGGAGGAGAGCTCTCCCCCTTGCAAAATTCAAGTCAGTAATGAAAGGCACAGGGAGAGATGGAGAGGAATGGGGAGCAACAAATGTTCAGAATGAAGAGGGAGAGGAAAAATAGATTGGTTTGTCTTTGAAATAACATGCTAAGCCCCCAGAGACAGGCTGGCCAGTCACTGCACCGACCTTGCTTTGATTTGAGTCTGGATTATATGTTTTATGCAATGAAAAGTCAGCTCATTGGGAATGAATAACATCCCTGCTTGGGCTGAAGTCTAAAATCCTCTTTATTGGCACTGTCTGGGGACGACGTAAGTAAGGACGCTCAAGGTTGTCACTAGGTGAGCTCTGCAGCGACTGGTGACAGAGGGACCAGACAAGCTGGGTGCTGTGTTGCAGCTCTCATGCAGGCTCACCCTCTGCCTGAGCAGCCCTGGCAGCTGCAGGGAGACATGGGTGCCAACAGAAACTCTGTGACACCAGAGCCCACTGCTTCTGTCATCAGAAGAGCCTGAGATCCTGCTGGAGTGGTCTCTGCCTAGAAGGTGTGCTCTGCCTTGGGCCAGGAGGGTGCTTTGGGACAGCCCTGTGAGGTCCCTCTGTGCAGCCAGGGAGGGGCAGAGGTGGACAAGGCCCTTCTTGTCTCCCCAGGTCCTGTCACCCCGACAGCGAGCAGTGGTGATGTGCAAAATGCCGTGCTCCTGTGGCAAGTGCTTCCTGTCGCAACAGACGCTTTCAGAGAGCAAAATGGCCATCGGGGTTAAAGAAATGGGGACGTGATTCCTGGGGAAAATCTGTGTGTAAACAAGTCTGTGTGCAGCTGCTGCCCCAGGCCAGTCCCTGCCTCTGCTAGCGCTCATTACTTTGAACAAGACCAATGGCAGCGAGGAACACCTCAGCCTTCAAGGAAAACCTCTTCCTGACCTTCATCGATTAGCATGTGGCTTATTCTCTAAAATGGAGATCTCTCATTGCAGTAGCTCTGCCTGCTCTCACCACCTGCCTGAGACCTGATTCCTACCCTCTGTGTCCTGTGGAGGAGTCCTTGGGCTTGGAGGTATCTCATGGCATAGCAAAGGCGCATAATTATTTCCTGTTCCCTAATTGCATCGCCCTGTTATTCCAGGAAATGTACTCTTGCTCTGTCAGTAAGAATAAATAGGAGATCTCTGCAACAAGGGAGTAACCGGTAATGGTCTAGATGTGACTGAACTGCAGATAGGAAGGAATCAGTCTTGGATTCTCAAAGCACTGAGAATAATAACAATAAAACTGAACTCTGAGACCTGTGAGCTCTCTTCTTCCTCAAAGGTTTGTCACTTAAAATTAGACAGGACAAAAAACCAGGATTGTGTTCCTGGGGAAAATTTTGCGATGTGTCCCACTGGACACAGCAACAAAGACACCAGCCCTGGCAGGGTGTAGAGGCCCAGAGAAGTTGACTTCAGTCACAGCAGCCCTCTCCCCACCAGTCCTGCACTGTGCTGGTCCCAGGGGTGCTGCCGTCACCCTCTGCTGAAAGTAGAGGCTGGTGAGGAGTCAGCTCCCCGGATTTTGGGGTGCCAACTCTGGCATTATGTGCTGAATATATTAATATGTCCCTTTAGTACAACCCCACCTGAGAGCACAGCAGAGCTCCTGGGAGCCAGCACTGCCTTTATTTTTCATCTGCTCTCCCAAAGGCCGTGTGTGCCAGAGGACCTGGTGGTCCTTGTACCCGAGGACGCTGCCATAATGCATGGGACGAGCGTCTGCACTACAGGGCTTTAAAAGAAAAAGCAAACCCTGATGTCCACGGAAGGGCAGGGCACTGCTGACTGCTCTGCTACTCGATGTAAAGCCGTAGGTGATTTACGGGTGAGGCTGGGTGTTGATTTGTGGGTCAGACTGGTCGCTGGGACCGGGTATCGGCAGGAGCGGTCCCGATCCCGCCGACATCCCCGCAGGAGCGCTGCCACCTCCAGCCCCACGGTGCCCCTTTGTCCCGCCAGCACCGTGGGGACCCGCAGCCGCGGGGCTTTCCCTCCGGGCACGGAGGACACAGCGTCCCTCGCGCGTCCCCGTCCCGCCTGGGGACACGGCCAGGAGGACACCGGGCTGTCCCCGGGGCCACTCCCTCCCCACGGCGAGCGGCGGGCAGGTGCCGGAGGCGGCGGTGCCCCGACGCGCGGCGGGGGCGGGCGGGGGGCTGCGGCGCGTCCCGCCCC
>VZRZ01003758.1:313541-408861 GCA_013398175.1 Climacteris rufus | reverse complement strand
TCCCCCCCCTCCCCATCCTCTCCTGCACTTAAGCCTTTTGTCTGGCGCGGTTGTGGTTTGACAGGAAAATCCTGCCCCGGGGGCAGGGACCGCCGTGCGCTCCTCCGGGAAGATGCCGGCTTGGGGTTTGAGGGGGTGGGAGAGCGGGGGTGACCTCCCCCCGCCTCGGGGTTGCGTCCGCCCGGGGATCACCGGCAGCTCCCTCATCTTGGACTCCGTCCGTCCGGTCCGAGAGGGAAAATAAAGACCACCTCTCTCCTCTCCCCGAAGTGCCCGTGGGGGGTTTGTATGGAGGGCACGCAGCCCTGCCGCCCCCCTGGCCCCCCCAGCCGCGGTCCCTGTCACCCCTGAGCACCCCCACCCGCGCTCCCACGGGGCTCCCGGTCCTTCCACCGGGAGATGGGTTTATAAACATAATGCATCTCTCCGACAGCTCCTAGCATTCCTCTTTGTCCTCTCCGTCAGGGGCTTTCCCTGCTTGGAACATCTCTAGGGGTGGCATCAGCCCCCGCTTTCCTCTTCCCAGCCCCTGCCATGGGCACGTCCAGCGGGGCCGGCTCGGGGGGAGCGAAGGGAGCGGCGGGGGGTGACAAGTTGGGTGGACCCGCGGGTACCACCGGTGACCTGGCGTGATGCGCGTGGCGGGGACGGATGCGCTCGGCCTTCTCACGCTCGTTCGGTGTCGAAGGGGCCGTGGGAATGATGGTGGGAATAATGGCATCGTGTTTTCTCTCCATGGGCAGGTGGCTTTTGTGTGCGCTGGAGGAGGGGGATTGCCGGAGAGGAAATGTTCCTCTTCCCCTGTCCTTCTAGTCTCTGTCCCCATCTGAAATTCGCATATATTTAAAGGGAAACAAATTGGGATGTTTTACATAAAATAAGCCGCTCCTCGTTGTTATTGGAAGGGATTGAAATGCGCGTTCCCATTAAAATGACATTAGGCGAGAATTTGTTTTGCAAATGCGAAATGTAAATTCATCTTGTGCCAGGGTATGGCGTGAATGAGTGAAGGGAGGGTGGTTTTTGTTGTAAGGAATGGGTAGTTCGCTCTGTTTATTTGAAGAGCCGTTCTTCCTTTTGGGGAAAAAAAAAGCTGCTTAAAAAAATAATAAAAATCCCATTTGGTACAGTTTACATTCAGAAGAGCATTATCAAAACATTTTCCATTTGAGATGTGAGAATAGGAGGCAGCTGAAGAATTCTCCTCCCACCTCTGAGGACATGCAGTGAAAATTCCTGAAGCACAAAAGGTTTTTCTCCGAGGATATGATTATACCCTTTTTTTGGCGTGAATTAATATTTTGTAAGGGCTGCGTTAAGATGATTAATTATTCTGTTTAAAATACTGTGAAACTCAAAACCAAATAATTTTTTTAGAAGGAGAGGAGTAGCTCTTCAGGAACTTTAAAATTAGGGGGGAGGGAAAATAATAGCTTGCTGAGGGTGATGTTTTAATGATCTGCCTGCCAAGGTGTGGATGCAGTGAGCAGCTGGTGTGGGAGTGGGCGATAAGAGGTGACGGTTGCCTAAACCCAGGACTGGTTCTGTACAAAGGAATTTTCTTTTTAAATGAGTTTTTAAATTTATCTTTGAAATATGGCTTTGATGAGCCTTTGGCCAAGTCTGTGAAGGATCTGGGTGAGTGCTGGGATCAGGTGTGTGTGGGACACGGAGCAGAGCAATCCTATCCCAAAGCGATGTCCAGTGCTGGTATCCAGCATCCCACCTGCCCCATCTTCCTGTGCTTCCCGCTGCTGCTCTGGGTGAGCCAGAGAACAGGGAGGATGGCCCTGGCATTTCACATCCCCTGACAAGTCCAAACCATCTCCCCAGCTTTGAAATCAGAGCTCACACTCATTGTCCTCGGAGCCGTCAGCTTTTTAGATGAAGCAGCACGTTCTGGAAGCGCTCGCCGCCGAGTCGGGGGGTGATTTATGTCCTGTTTGTACAGCCCGAAAGGGGCGCGCGGGGTGCTCCCCATGGGAATTCGCCTTTGGAGCAGGGAGGGGGAAGGTTTGGGGCTTGGCTGTAGTGTGGCTCCGCTTCACATGGCGGTGGGTGGCTGATGTGGGGTCAGACACCTCTGTTTTTGTCCCCAGAGCAGCCGTGTCACAGCAGCCCTGAGCTGGAGCAGGAAAATTCACATGAAACAAAAGGCTGTGAAGGGCTGCGTGTTTATAGACAGGAGGCATAGCTGAGATGTCCTCCGCCAACTTTCCACATCCATCCTGTGGATGCCTCTGGAAGGTGAGGTGGAAGAGCTCCAGCCACCAGAGAGAGACACAAACACTTTGTGGCTACGTGTGTGTGTTTGCAATTAAGATAGGAACTTGGGAACCATTATGTCTTGGAAAAAACTAAAACCCCAACCCTGGCTTCCTTGATGCTCTCCAACACTAAATCAAAACTACTGTTCTCCTCTGAGGATCCCTTTAACGGACACCACCAGCTCCCGGCGCCATGACCTGAGGTTTGCACAGTTGAGATTTGCTGTTAATAAAGATCAGATGTTTATACAGTTGCATTTCTGACTCAGACCTGTGAAAAAACAGGGGTAGTACAGATGTGAAATTCCTTCTCTGTGTGGTTGGAAAAATCCTTTTGAAAAATTGAAAGACAAAATCCAGGAGGAATGGCCTTCTGGCGATGGAAGATGGTGTGGAGGGGTAAGGGTTGTGCTCCTGGGGACAAAGTGCTTCAGGCTCTGGCTCCCTCGTGCTTACAAAGCTGGCAGGTCTGAAAAAAACATATATGCCACATTATCAACCAATAATTCCTTCATGCTTAGTAAAACTTAAACGAGGCTTAAACCCTGATCTCACTGGAGTCATTAAATTGATTTTTTTTTTTTCCCCTGCTCAAAGAAAGATCTTGGATGCTGAACACAGGCATCTTTGTCTTCTTAAAAACTGCTTTATTATTATGTGTACAGATCCCGTCTTTGTGTGTGTGTGGTGTGTGGGTTTTTTTTCTTTTAATTTTTAGACAAATGACAAAAGCATGCAGGAAAGGAATGCAGAAATGCCAGGCTTAATATAAAGCATGCAACTGCACTGCATGCCGGGAATCCTAAAGGATACAAAACCTTTAACGACAGTGGTTAATTTTTAACAAGTTCACTTGCATAAATATTTATGAACAAAAGTTTTTACACTATTATCTCTTGGGTTTTTGGAGAGAGAAAAGACCTTTGGTGGATTTTGACAGTAAGCTGTGATCTGGCAGAACAAATTCGTGTTTCTCGCCTGCGCTCCCCACTATGGTATAATACGGTTTGCCCTCGAGTCGTCACGGATGCTGATGGGTGGGCAAGTGTCCTTGGTAATTTTAGGGGGAAATTCTCCTTTTCCACTGGTTTTACAATTGCTCATGAGAGGAAGCATCAAGCTTTGTGGTGTTCTTTAGGTTGTACCCAGCCGCTTAGGAACCTACACGGTATGTGCTCCTTCCCCACAGATAAGCTTTGTGCCCCGATGGGAAGGTATGCGCTCCAGCCATGAGTACATAGGCAGAATTTACTTTTGCTGTTAGAATAACAATGAAGGAGGCCTTTAAAATGCCCTGGCTTTGTAAACACTCAGAGGAAGCCTGTTTTTTTCAAACCTGCAATTAATTCTGGATATTTTATCTGATGCTTTGCAGGTCAGTCATGGGTACCTTCCTATGTTTCCTAGTCTGGTGTCTGTGCTGGACATGCAGGTGCTGGGGATTTTCTAACCCTGCTTCAAAGGCCTTCTGACAGAGGTTAAGCAAGACCTGATACCTGTAAATGATACCTGTAAATGCATTTTAATTGGAGGAGTTCAGATTTGGAAGCTTTTTATTACATTCTAGTTTTCAGCTTGTGTCAGTGTATATTTGTAATGATGCATGTTGAAATGCAGCTTCAGAGGTAAAAATACCAATGGGTTCCAGTGTGGTTGAAACCACTTCTAGCTTTTTTTTTTTAAAAACTGCTTTTAGGTTGTAAGATTCTCTTTTTCTTCCCCCCTAAAAATGCTCACTTTTAGACAAGCAGTTGGTTTCCTGCTGCTGTGACGTGGTACAGAGCAGAGTCTAAATTTATATCCAGTGGTGTGTTCCTTTATAGAGCTGCTTATTTTGGGGAAAACACTTTGATGGGGCTCTCTAGGGCCAATTGTGGTTGCTTTTGTTTTGTGTAAAGATTGGTCTCCTCCTGGCTCTGGGTTTAAGACTGTATCCAGTGGGAGCAGGTTTGGAAGGAACGCCATGGGACGTGAAAGGTTTTTTCAGGTTAAATCCTGGTGTCCTGTGTCAGAGTGCTGCTGAGGGAGTTTAGGTTTTCTGTGTCCTCTAATTTTTTGTGTGGGATGCTTGTTGTACAACATGTATCCAATTTGCTAATTAATTTTTACTTTGTTTTTCTTTACGGGTAGAGTGCTTTATCCCGCCCTATATATTAAAATATTTTAAACCACATGAAAGGAGCTGGCAGAGATTCATTAGCCCTATCATGATGGAAACTCTTGTACATTTTAAATATACATTAAACTCTTCAGGCTTCTAATTATTTTTTTCTTAACATATATAATTAAAACAAAGTATTATTAGGCATTAGAACTTACGATCTGTTTATTGCTGCTCCCTCGTAGGTGAGATATTTCTTGAACATGTTCTGGACTGTATTACAGAAACTGAAATAGAAGATGATGAAAACCATCAGAGTTTCTTGCTGGTAGTGCAGGGAGAGCTGGGATGACAGCTGGAATTTTAACCTTTTATTTTAAGCAGATTTATTTATTGGCTTTTTACTTTTTTTTTTTTTTTGAAGAGTATAAGCAGACCCTCTGAGGCTGGGATGTCTTTTTAACTAGGTGGTTAGTTAAATACTAACTTACAGGCCAGAGACCTGAAAAATAAAGCACAAGAAATACAATATTTTGTTTTGGCTGTAGGAATAAATAGGTTTGAAACATTTTTAGAGTATGACAAGTCCTAGTTTCTGGCTTGATCAGGCAATAGGAGTTTGCTCTCAGCTCATCTGTGCTTTATAAAGCTTAGCCCAGGTGAGAAGCTGGTTCTCTGCTTCCAAGTCGCGTGTCATTCACAGCAGATTTTAATTTTGCTCACATCTAGAGGGAATATTTTAGGAAATATTTAACTGTGCTAAAACTGCAATAACATAAACCACATGTGCCTGCTTGCTTTGTTTTTGAAGCTTTGTGTGAGGGAATGTGCTTTGCTGTTATTTGATGCTTGCTTTGATGTTAGATGTTTTATGATTAGTCCCTCAAACCTCAGATAGGACTTTTGAAAAACTTAAATGAGCTTGTCTATCCCATAGCTCTGTAAAGTCACATTCAGCTGTGAATTGTCCTGTGGTGTCTCAGCTTTCAATTTTCTTTGCAAAAAAAAGTTGAAAATATAATCTTGGTAGTATTATGATGGACGAGCTTGTGGACTTAAGTGTTTCCTTAGCACATACTGGAACCTCACCCTGGAGGAGGACCTGGTCCATGGGGGAGGTGGAGAGTACTTGGGGGTTCTGGGTTTATGTCCTGCTCTCCTTTCTCGATGGAAGATCTGCTCCCCTCTGGAGATAGCTCAGATGAACGGCACAGCCATCCTTGTGCTTGCCTTTATTTTTTAGGGGCTTTGCATTTAGTGGCATGGACTACTGTGTTAATAGTGATGCTGGTTTTGCGCTGCCACTCTTGAGGCTGGAGTGGCTCCTGCAGGTGAGGAGCTGACCGGGGTTTTCAGGGGGAGCAGCTGCATCTCTTCACCCTCTCAAGGCTGCCAAGCCTGGGGATTTTCAGTGTGAGGCCAAGGCTTGTTCCTCCATGGTGCTACTTTGTGCTTGAAGAGGCTGAATTTTCTTCTGGAGATGTGGGGATCATGCTGTTTGT
This sequence comes from Climacteris rufus, assembly GCA_013398175.1. Lineage (NCBI taxonomy): Eukaryota > Metazoa > Chordata > Aves > Passeriformes > Climacteridae > Climacteris > Climacteris rufus. Next base: position 402,991 of record VZRZ01003758.1, on the reverse strand, counting down.
CCCAGAGGTCTAAGTCTTGGAGTTTGTTTCCCCTGGCTGCTCTCTGAGGAGCTAACCTTGGGTAGGGCTTATTTTTTCTGGTGGGGTGGTGGAGGAGATCTGGGCAGGTGGGTGCTGGGATCACCTCCTGCCTTTGCTCAACAGGAGGCAGGTGATGGCTGAACCTGTCCATCAATCTCCCCATCTGTGGTTGGTGCCAGTGACTTTATTTTGTAAGCAAGTAGTGTGGAATATCTTGAAGGTGTTAAAATGAACTTCTGCATTTGATGCTGTCCTGAAGAGGTTGTGTCATGGGGTTGTCATACTCCTCCTGGTCTTCTGGGGATGAGAGGAGGAGAGGAAGGAGACTCCTCTGGGTAAATGGTTCCTGCCTCTGCTGAGCCTTGGTGTGCTTGGCATCAGCATCAATAGAAATTGATCTGTTTTCTGATGAAAACAAAAACTGGAAGACACCAAACCTTGGCTGTGCTAATAAGTGCAATAGGACAAATGTAGCTTCTGGAGCCAGGATGTGGGGTGGAGCTGGGGACCTCTCGCTGTCTGCCCACAGAGTTGCCAGGGCCCCGGAGAAGCTCTCCTGCATGCTCAGGAGAGAAGTGCTGAGCCCATTTCATTTTTCATTTGTATCCACAAGAGTTTGATGTATGGGCTTGACCCCCAACTTCTTTTGTGCCTTTGCAACAGGAGTTGGGAAAGGCCCTGGTAACATCTCACAGAGAGACACAAGTCCTGCAAAACCCCTTCTTGGGGGGTTTTGGGTGAGGAGCAAAGCATCTTTGTGGTTTTACAGAAAAATGTCCCAGAAATGAAACTCAATTTTTCAAAGGCTTTTTTTTTTTTTCAATCCTGATGTTTAAATATGAATAGATTCCACTTGGTTGGTGAGGTGGGTGTGTTTTATTAAATGCTGAGGATTCACCTGTGCACCACCACATTACTCTCCAAATGGATTTTCTAGCGCTGCATTTTAAGAGCATTTGCTTTTTTGTCTCAAGCTTACGGCTTAGGATTTTGTGCAGGATTGGGGTTAGTCCTTGTAAAACGGTGCATTTAAAGTAATGCACAAATTAATAAAATCCCGGGCTTTTCCTTGTCGCATTGTAGGTGCGTGTTGCCAGGGATTTTTCTTTCTTTCTTTCTTTTTTTTTTCCCTTTCTCATTAAAAACAAAGGCACGAATGTGCTTAGGAAGCAGATCTGCTGGGATGCCAGCTTGGAAGGGCTGCATGCGGATACATTGGTCCGGCTTGCTGTCTGGAAATGTCCTGCTGCTGTCTCCCTGGGTTAAAGTGGGACAGGGGGTCTGTGCCCCCCTTGTGATGCCCGTGCTTCTCACTGATGCCCATAATGAGCTGCCTGCACCTTGGCCACCCAGCTCCTTTGGCCGGGGCCGCTGATCTCCCTTGAGGCTCGCCCAGCAGGATGCGGCCCGGGGTCTGCCTGCCTGCTGGCCTCGCACCTGGAGACGGTGCCTGTGCCCCGCAGCTGCCGCCACGGAGGGATTGCCTGTGGGAACGCCACAGGCGTGGTGTCTGGGACCTTGGCAGGGTCAGGGCAGGCTGTTCCCCCGTTCTGGATGCTGACCAGTAGCCCTGGCCTCCATCCTTCCACTGATACCAGCACGTGGGTGCCACTGCTTGTGGCACCAGTCACAGCTCTTCCTCCTCACTGGTGCTGCGTGGTGTGGGCTGCGGTGGCAGGAGATTGGTGTGTCCTGTGTGGCTGCCTTGATGAAGATGAGTGCCCTGTCAGAGGGGTGGCAAAGCAACAAATGGGTTCCCAAAATAAATAAAATTTGCATTAATGAACTACAATGGCTTTGGGTGCCAAATTAAAAGAAGTGTGTCTGGAGGATGAAAAATAAATGTATTTTCTGTCTCACTCACTAGTTCTCGTCTCTTTTGATTTTCTTTATCATCAGAAAGACATTTTTAATTTTTTTTTTAAAGCCAGTTGTGTTTATTTTGGTAACAGTTCATTGGCTGCTCTGTGTACAGAAGCTTTCTCTTGAAAGTACTGAAACTATATTAAAAGTGCTTTTGGCTGTCATCTTTTATTTTGCTTCTCCTTCGTTCTTTTCCCAAAGCTGGGTCGTTGCTATATCAAATGCTCTGAAACTGTCTGGTAGCATTTTCCCTGCGGTGCTCCGTATAAACTGGAAATAAAAAGGGAAGAAATTGCAGGATTTGGATTTCTGCAGCTTTTTTTCCCCTCTGTGTGTGCGTGTGTCCCATTGAAGTCTGAGCAGCTGTCTCCATCCTCACAGCCCGCTGATGGCATGCACAGATCTGTTTCTTGTGATTAAAAGGAGAAATAATACCGCAGTGTTCAGAGAGGGGCTGGAGGGTGAGTGAGCACTCAGGGAGCGGCAGATCTCCTGTCCTGCCTGCCCCTGCCTGCTTGGCCCGGGGACCGAGGGAGCTGGAACCCCCATGCTTGTCCCCGCATCCTTGTGGCTTTGTGTCCCAGCGAAGGAAGCATCCTGTGCTGTTGGTGGTGAGCTGTCCTGCTTCAGCTCCTCCACGCCGGGGTGGGCTCCTGCATCCTGCACTGGCGACCTGCAGAGGCCCCGGGGTTTTTATTCTATTCTAAGGGTGTCGAAACGTTTCTGCGGCGCTGCAGCCGCTCGCTACCGGCGTGCTTTGAAAAATACCCAGCAAGTGTCGAGCATCTGTCTGTGAAGGGGGAGGAAATCCCCCCCCGTTATTATTTTCTCCCGATTGTCCTCGCTTGGTGTGGCTTTGGCTATTATGGGTTTGTAAAATAGAACTATATATGACCTTTTATCTTACAAGAAATAGGTTAAGCCATTTTTAAAGAAAGTGGTGGAGTCAGCAGTGCTGCTAAGGAGCTGCTTTCGCATGGTTGATAGGCTGTGAAGCCGCTCAATGGACTTTGGTTTCAGAGACAATATCTGTTTAAATTAATCTTTGTCAGATACATGCCACTGCAGACAATTCAAATTCCATTTGCTTTCTGATCTCATAACAAAAAAGCACCTTACACTGGTTCTTTTATCGGAAAATTAACTTTTGTCTGTGTGTCCTGGAAACAGGGGTGGCATAAAATCTAGTTAAAAGGCTCTGTTATAGGAGGATTCTGTTTCTTTGTACAAGGCAGACTTTTTTTCCCCCCTTCTTTCCCCTGCGTGCATTTAAAAAGAAGACGAGTGTTTGAGATAGATTAAGGAGAATGCCAGCAGATGGACCGATTCTGTTGTTGCTGCTGGCAACCATCTAAGCAGCCATTTTGAACAATGCTGATACCGGGGTACTGATAACACAAAGATGAGGATGGGATAAATATCCAGCTAGTCCCTTTCTCCCCGCCTGCTCCTCCTCCCTCCCTTTCACGACGCTGCTGCAGCCCTGTTATTAGAGAACCCGATTGTTTCCAGAGAAATGCTTCATCCTCTTAGCTTGGCTGGTGGATGTCTAGTGTTGCTTATCTCCTTGATTTTCCTCGTGGTTGTGGAGACGCTGGCAGATCAGCTTCTCCCAGGAGTGCCCACAGCATTGGTCCTAAGGGGAATGGGGTGTATGTTTGGGTGCTTTGCAGCCCTGATGCTCTTTTCTCTGCCACACTAAAGCACGGGGTGATTGATCCTTCCTTTTTAAGTGGAGACAGTTTCCTTCCATCCTTGCGTGCATTTTAAGTGCTTAATTACAAAGCGTGTGGGGCATGAGATTGAGATCTCCTTTATGCCAAAACAATTAGTATGGGGCAGTGGTTCCAAATTGAAAGGATCCTCTTTGCCTGGTCTCCCCTTCCCTTTCTCCCACTCATGTTGTTGGCTGGATCTTGGGTATCTGGTTCATGTTCACGTCCTGGACCTGGTTCATGTCCTGGAGCTCATTTTGGAGCTTCTTAAGGTCACTAGTGATAATCTCTTTGGCCTGCTGGATTTTTGGCCTTCTATTGCTCTGTCTTGTTTCCCAGCTCTAGGCAAGTAACCCTTTAACTGAGGAAGAAAACCAAACCAAGCTTCATGTTTTCCTAGCAAACAGCAGAAAGGCAGGTTTATGTTTTGTGGTTGGTCCAGGATGAGCATGGGGCTGTTCTGGGAAATCTACTGGGCCTTGTCGTGGGCTCATTGGGGTGCAGCAGAGTCCTGAGTGTGGGATCTGGAGAGTAGTCAGGGGAAGCTGTGTAGCCTTTAAATGTTTCTGGAGCTGAATGTGAGCAGTAATAAGCTGGTGTGTTCCTTCTGCCTTCCTTGCACGAGTCTGCAGCCCATGGGCTGAAACTTTCACCTGTTGATATTGCAGGACCTCTGAGAACTTTGAGTGAGGCTTTAACTGCAGCTTTTGGCCCAGTTAAAACTTATTTGGGGTTAAAAACTCTACAGATAAATCTCAAAGAAATCTGTATAAAATAGAATCATGGAACATATATCTAATTATACACAGTAATGAAACTTTACTGTAAAGCAGCAGATGTAAGGATTTAAAAAAGGAGCTGGGCAAGCATTTTATGGTTTCCCTTTTTAATTTGTCCCCTGCTTCTGTTATGTTTGAGGCAAAAGTTTTCTTTTTTTATTTCCTTTTGGGAAGTATCTTCTCCCTCTTGAGTCTCCCTTCTTTTAAGCCTGCGTTATTTGATCCATAAGATGTGGGCTTGCCATATTAGATGTACTCGCTAAAACAAGTGGCCTGCAAGTTGAGAAATCAGGCTGTAAACTCTACTTGGAAATGTTGTCATGGTGTGTGGGGAAGTCGTTGAGGTCAGCTGAGCTCTCTAAGGATTTGGACTGAGAAGCTGAGGGTCTCAGCACATTGTCTGTCTCAGAGGTTAACTGGCTACACTGACAGATGGTTTTAGTGCACCCAGGGAGCTCTAGTGCCTGTGTTGTCCCCAGCCACCTCCTCTTGTGGTGGCTTCTGCTCTGTTGCTTGACCTTGATTGTCCTCCTGCTGCATTAGATGACTTCTGGAGACTGGAAAATGGGTGAGGAAGGAGTGTCTGTTGTAAGCAGATACCTTCTAGGAAAGGTGATGCCTGGGACGATGGAGTGTGCTCTTCTGCCCCTTTGGCTCATGGTGAGGTCAGACCTTTAAACTCCTGCAGGTTTTGATGGAGAGGAACTGCAACCAGTGTGTGACAAAACGTGATGGTGAACTCCTGTGGCTTTTGGTGTGCTGCTTCTGCTCACTTGCTGCCTCTGTGGAAAATATTACTCACCAACAACAGGCACAAAGGAAGTGCTTGTGAGGATGACCAAGAACAAGCAGTGGAGTTTGGAGTACTTTTAAGCTATGCCCTCTCAAATGGTGCAGATTGGAGCTTAGCCTTGTTCTTTTCCAAAACCTCACGGATGACGTGGAAATATACCTAGCTTCCCCTTCCTAGAGGTCTCTTCATCTCTTCTCTTGAGTTTGTCTCCATCTGCTTCAGTTTCAAGGGACCCTATCCCACTACATAAAATTCAGGTTCTTTGGCTAAACCCCTCTCATGAATGCGTGGTAGGAGATGGCGTTTTTGAGATTGAGGAGTATGTTCAGACAGTGGTTTATGAGGCTGCTGATTTCAGCCTGACCACGTTGTTGGAGGCACATGGCCCTGTGCTTTGCTTAATCTGGAAGTTACTTTCTAGTGGCTCTTGGTGGGCTGCCTTCCCTGTGGGGTATCTCAGAGGCAGAAGGGAACTGGAGGTGTTTTACAGCTGGTGCTGTACTTGCTGGGAAAGGATGCAGAGGGAAATTGTGCTGTAACCTTTCTGTCCATGCTGTGTTAAAAAATTTACTGTAACAGGCTCTGAAAAATCATAAAAATTTAGTAAAACTAGACAGGATAAAGATGAATGATTAGTTGTTCCTGGTCATGGCTCAGATTCTCAACTTCCCCTATAGAAAAGAGGGATGTGGAAGAATGACTTAATGGGGATTGATGCTTTCCATGAATGATGCGTTCCCTCTATCTGAAGGAGGCTCAAGGCAGTGATGAGGTTTTCCCTTGCCTGCCTGCCTGGTTTTTGGCTTGTTTCTGGTGGCTCCCAGCTCAGCCCAGAGCCTGCGGTGCAAGCACTGTGGGAAGGCCTGATGCCCAAGAAGGTTTTTTTTCCCCACCCGTCCCCACACCCACACAGAGGTAAGCCACACCAAGGTTTCCTGGACTGTGAGGTTTGATGAACCATTAACCTAAAAATGCCCTGAGTAGGAAGAAAATGTTTCCAAGGTCTAAAAATCTTGCAAAGCTTCTGAAATGGGAATGGGAACTGTGGTTTGCCTAAGCAACTTTTTGTGCTTCTGGCTCTGCTGGGAGCTGGATCTGCTTTGTGGGTGCAAGGGTATGTTTGGGATCTTGCTGAGACGGGAAGGCAGCCCTCCAGGGCTGGGTCAGCCAGAGGGGTTGACTTCCAAGCAGATGTCCTTTTGGCGTGAGGCTCAGCAGGTTTAAGACAGGATGTCCCTGTTCTCCAGAGAGCTGAAAGCATTGAAATAAGTAAGAGGCTGGGAATGTCTGAATCCAGTTATGAATTCCTGGGGAAGAGGATTTGGCAATGGCAGGATGTATTGGTGGACAGGCTCCATGTTACGGTTGGGGGACAGCGCCTCTCTGTCCCGTGGGCTCTTCTGGGAGCCTCATGCTGATAAGGCAGCACGAGCCCTGTCCCCTGCAGGACAGTGCCAGTCCAGTTCCAGACCACTGCCTCCTTGTCCATTGCTTCTCCTGTTGCTGAATGAGGGGAGAAGCACCTCACTGGACGGGTGGGGCCTGTGGTGTCAGCTGGACACGGCTCTGTGGCGCTGCCGTTGTCCAGCCGTGGCTGTGGTGTGGTGTGTAGTGAAGTAGAGGTCTGCTGGCCATGGGGGTGGTCCAGAAGGTGGCCTGGTGGCTGTGGTGTGAGAGGAACTGGAGGATGGGGCTGCCCAGGGAGGTGGGCACAGAGACACCCGGGTGGGGGGAGGTTGGTTTTACTCCAGAGCTGTGTTAGTGGCTGGGACTCAGAGCCTGTCCGTCATAGAGTCCCAGTGGTCACATTCCTGAGGGCTTTCCCAGAGCTGCCTCAACAGCACGGGTGACGCTGCAGCTCAGGAAGGAGCTGTGACAGCAGGATCCTGACCCTATTTTCATAAATAGTAACAGTATCTCTAAAGGCTTCGAAGGCTTGGTTGGGAACAGAACGGCTGGGTTCCCCTTGTGTCTGGCAGTGGTCAGCAGCAGATGCTTGGGGAGGAGATTAAGAAACGGGGCTGGAGCAGAGGGATGCTTCCCTGGTGTGAGCAGCCTCTCCAGCCAAAGGGCTGCCCTGGCCCTCGGCTGTGAAATGGATGCAGAAGGAGATGGTTTGTGACAGCAGCCCTGGCCTCCTATCTCCTGCAGCACTGGGATTATCCCAGAGTCTCCTGGGGGAATAGCATCCCTGCTGCGTGGGCGTCAGGATGGCCCTCCCTGGCAGGGACCGCTGGCACTGCTCTGGGAGGCAGCAGTGATGCAGCACTGGTGAGGCTAAAGAGGCTGTTGGACCAGCACTTTTTCACCCCACTTCGATGCCATCCCAGATCTGCAGGCTGAGGTTTGGGAGAAGAAGCAAAGCTATTAAGAGCTATGGATTTAATGGGGTGTGATGAATGTGTAATCAAAAAACGTGCAGTAGCACCAGACTCTACTCTTTTCCTTTCTCATCACAATCTTCTTGTCGGTTTGACTTTGCTAAATATTTTAGCACTTCTCTAATTGTAGGACAAGTTAAATTCCCTGTGCTAATATTTGAACAGGGTTAGCGGTTTGGAGGCAGCTGCAGCTCTCTGAAGGGCTGCCTCGTCTCGAGGTGTCTGCTGCGTGTCTGGCTCTCTCTGAGATGCCCAAGGTTATCCGTTGAGGAATAGTCCCTAGTGTAGGGATATTTGCTGGAAAGAAGAAAAGCTCTTCAACCTCCTGGCTGCAGCTTTTTAATGTATGACTTGTTTGCTGTGGGCTGCAGTGGAATTTGTAGCTTGTGGAAGATGCATCCAGAGGATGTCCCATGAACCGCTTTGGATGGAAGTGCTGCTGCTTGGTAGCTCCTGAGGCTGAGTCTGTGAGATTTCTTTGCCTTGTGGGTTTTGGGCAGTGTTGCTGTATTTGGAATATGCAGCTGCTATCAGGAGGTTGGGTGAAAGGTTTTCCTTGGAGCTCAGGAGAAAGTGTTTATTCGTTAAAAGGGTAACTTGGGGTGAGAGGGAAAGAAAGAGAGGCAGCCTAATCTTGCAATTTATATATATTTAAAGATTCCCTCTGTTTAAGTTTGCTTCCTAGCCTTGATCAGAAGGAAATGCTGTTAGCTACAGAGTGGAATAAATCGAGGGCACCCTTATCTGTGCAAGATAAATTACTATTGTTTAGGAAAGACACTCCAGGGATTGAAGAATTTAATTAAATACACAGGGATTATGAATATGCATGTAAATTAGACAATCTAGATATGACATGGCTACAACTGCAGGGAATTGTTCGAACTTAAAAGTGTAATCATTCTTTTTATCGGGATGTGGGGATGGGTAACAAATGAGAAGATTCCCTTTCCCATTTGCCTCTGCCTCGGCTGGTCTCAGGTCATTAAGCAGTGGGAATTACCCGTCGCGGATCAGCCCTCCACGAGCCCGCAGAGATGATGCGCTGGAGCCTTTCTCCACCCTAATGAGCCGCTGCAGGAGCTGAGGGAGAAATGGGGGTTGCTGAGGGGCTGCCACTGCCATGACCCAGATAAGGGGTTTGGGAGGGTGGGGGATGTGGTTTGCCTTCTGCTGAGAGAGGGGAGGAGAGTGCTGTGGGCAGGGTGCACACTGCAGGCTTGCCGCTGGCTCTCCTGGTACTGCCGCCAGAAAGAAGGGTCCTCTCCGAAGGCTTGGAAGGATACATGCTGAGGTTTCGGAGTGTCTCCCTAAAATCACGGGGTTAGGGAGTGCAAATATTGATTGATCAGCTTTTCTGCCTTTTTCTGGTGGTTTCACAGGGGTGTCCCCCTCCAATGTGATCCAGCGATGTAGAAAGCAATTTGGAAAGCACAAAATTATTTTTTAGAGACTAAGATCACTGTGAATGAGAGAGGAAAGCTTGAAATATTTCTTAAGAGTCAAGACTCCTGAGGAATTTACAATTAAATGTGGGAATGTGCTTGTGCTGCCCTCCCAGCCCTGCCTGGGCTCTTTGTAGCATCCTGGTGATGCACTGAGCCAAAGCAGGTTCTTCAAAAGACATTAACTGCAGAATACGGTGCTGTCTTGAATGTGTTTAATTTGCAGCTCTTAGAGGTGGCATCTAATAACAATGCAGAGAAATATTTTTCCTTTTTTCCCCTGTGTCTCCTTTGTTTGACTTTACCTCCATCCGCTCGGTTTCATTGTTCTGGTAAAATCAGATTTCTCTCCTGTTTGAGTCCAGGACCTGCAGGTGAAGAAATAAATTGCTACAAGCTCCCCACCCTGTGAATGATTTGTAATTTTTAAAATGGGCAGTGAAACGTGGACATGATCTGACTTTGAACTTGACTAGTCATTAAAAAGAAATAATAAAGGAGAGACTGGATCTTGACTAGATTGTTTCCCCCATCTTTTAGTTTTTTTGCTTTTCAGTTGGCCGGAGCTGGATGAGATGGATTTGTTTTGATGGCAGGTCCCCATTGGGACCCCCACGAGCCAGGAGCAGAGCTGAGCCCCTAGATGGCTTCCCTGGGGAGCTGGGGCTGATCTGTAGGGCCAGGCCCAGGTCTGCTCTGGGTCACCCCTCCACGGGTGGAGCATCAGCTTCTCCCACCTTCTCCACCCCCATGGAATTGAGGGCTTATGGTAATCAGGAGCTCAGTCCTGTCCTGTTTGAGCCACGTGGGAACAATTCCTATTTATCACTTTTAAAAGTGGTTGATTTTCCAACCCCTGGCTCATGGGTTCTGATTAAAAAAACAACAAGTAAAGAAAACCCCCACATCTGACAATGTGAAATATTTAAAGCCTCCACACTGCACATTTTTTCCAAAACCTTTAGAAGACCTGCATTTTATTTTTGTCAAGGAAAAATATAATAGCAGAATATTTGTATGGGTGCACAAGTGCATAGAGACAGGTTTGAACCTTTGTAGTAAAGTATTTCTAATAAAAATTTAATGTCCTCAAGACAGTGTTATGGCAGCTCATTACTACTAAAGGTCATTTGAAGAGTATTGATCCTAAATGTTACAGCCGAATGTAAACTTTGACTGTTACAGTTATTAATGTGTATTTATGATCTATGGGATATGTGTAAAGGGAAAATGAGAATCTAAACGGTATGGTGAGCTCATTTGCTTCAGGATTGCCAAAGGCTGAGTTCATGCAATTCACCTCGGTTTTAAGCGTGTCTGTCATCTTTGTGTTACACAGATTGAACCTTATTTATTTTTATTTTTTTTAGCTGGAAAAATCCTTTAGTCCTGCCCTAGAAAAGGAATGCGTTCTTGAATTTTTGGTCATGCCCATGACACAGCCTGAGCTCTCTATCTGTGCCTAAATGTATATTGGACAGCAATGTTTTGCATTCAGCTTCCATGCTGGCACAGAAGTACCAAGGGCTGAACTTTGTGTGTGACTGAGTTGCAAGCATAAGTAGGAGCTCTGAGGACCATGTATCTTCTCTGAGTGTAACGAGAAGGTTATGCCACTGAAAAGCAATTGTGGGTTTTTTAAATTGAATTAATTAAAAACGTTAATGTTGTATACTGAGAGAACAGGTGGTACTATATTTATATTTTTGCTATACTGCAATGCACCTATGTTTGCACATCCGAGGCAGAAGGGCTGTATTCACAGGGAATTTTAAGGCTCTTTGTATTAAAAAAAAAAAAGAGAGAGAGAGAAAAATAGACAAGAAACCTGTGGTGGTAGGAGGAAGATAAACGGTGCTTGTGATATTTCAAAGTCACATTAATCTTTTTTTCTTCCCTTTTTTTTTTCTTTTTCCTTTTAATGTATGACTTTCTCCAGGGAAATTGTCTCCTCATGACTGCAGCGGATTAATGTGCACAGATCAGCTCCTGCATTATTTTTCTGTTTTGACAGAGTGGTGATTTTTATACGCACGTCCCTTTCTGCCAAGATTACAGCTCATGTTCTTGGAGTTTGGAAGAGCTCCCTGCCAAGAAGTGGCAAGGAATGGGAAGCAGCCGTTCCGATGCACGACGTTAGCAAGAAGCTCTCTGTGGGTGCGCAGGCTGTGGTTTTGGTGGTGAGCATGGGAGCCTGGTGGAGGTTGGAGAGGGTGAGTGCCCACAGCCAAGTCCTGCTGTTCCTGCTGGGACTTGTGGCACAGGGTACTCTTCTTGGTGCCCTGAGGACGCTGATGTGGTGGTTCAGTGCTGGTAGCAAGGTGTGGGCATCCAGTAGTACAGAGCAGCCAGTTGGATGGGTTTGTGACTGCAGAGTCCTTCAAAAGATACCGCTGCTCTTCAGGCTTGTTGATGTCAGCTTATTTATTTTTAAATTGCAGTTAAATACATGTTTTTCTGGTGAGCTCTGGTCAAGTTTCATTTAAACCAATACGTGACAGCTGAGCCAGCTCTGGCAAACCTATGTGGATGGGACAGGTTTGGCTTTTTCATCTCTTCCTGTGGCTCCCCCAGTATCTCTGGGCACAAACTTGACATTGCATTTCTGATGATCATTGCATCCTGTTTTTAATGGTTTGTCTAGACAGTGCTGACATAACTATGAAAATACTTTGGTGACCTAGTCTAGAATTAGTGCATATGAAGAAATCAACCCTCGCTTCTGATGTTTGCAATCAGTTTGAATGACTATACTGTAGCACAACTTGAGGGAGGCAGATTTGGAGTTGCTCCAAAGAGCAAGTCGTGAGCAAAACACATCCAAACAAACCCATGTGGTAAACATGCAGTGGATAGGGAAAACGCCAAAAGGTAGGTTAGCCACAGCTTGCCTTGGAGCTGTGTGACAGGTTTATGGAGTCTGGTGTAAGGCTGGAGTTCCCCCTTGGTTGGCCCGAAGTTTTTCTGGGAAGCTCATAACCCAAACTCTGAACTTGGGCTGTGTGATGATGTGCCCTGTGTTTGGAGAAACTTCGTCAGCATAAAAACAATGTGTTCCTTCCAAACATCAGCTGTGTTGTTGACAGTGCCTTGGATTTGGAGTTTGTAAACTTTGGGACCAGCAGGGTGTCTGGTCAGTTAGCTCAGGAATAGCTGGCACGTCCATGCTGGTGACTCGCAGCGGTTCAATGTCACTGGACTTCACTGGCCCTGGATTTGAGGCCACTTTCTGCAGCACTACCCCCTGAGGAGCTTGTGAGCTGCCTTAGATTGCTAATCCCAGGTATTTTAAGATAACATAAGCCTCCTGAGCTCTAGAGACTGCGTGGATATCACTACAGACCCCCTCCAAACAAACCTATGTCCTGTGGTTTGTTGATGTGGTGAGGGCTTGGACACCCCGGAATAAGGGTGTAACTCGGGATGAGGTCCTTGGTTCTAACATAGCAACAAAGCTGTGGGACAGGTTTGGTTTTGGTGGGAGTATGCAGTGCAGTCTTCATTGTGATTGGTAGCTTTTGAGAGCTGGATTGCTGCCCTCAGAGGGGACAACAGCAGATTCCTCCATTCCTGTAGTGTAAACAGGGAAAAAAAGAGCAAAATATGAAATGTTGAGCTCATCTGCAGGGAAATGAATGACATGTGTAAGGGAGTTGTCTGACAGAGTAGTACAAGGGTTCTGTGCTTCATGCATAGCTAGGCAGCACATGGAGGCACTTCCCAGATGTGGGAAAACTGTCTGCTGCCCCCATTTTTTCCCTCTCTGTGTGGGAACAGGAAGAGGTTTCCAGGCAGCGTGAGCAGAGAAGGAAGAAGAGGACAGGCAGGGTGTGCCCGGGGGTTTAGCTTGCTTTAGGGTGGGAGGAGAGGGGTAGCAATGCAGATGGAGCTGGGAGCAGCGCCTTGTGCCAAGGCTCTTTGGGGGTTTGTGGGTTTGTAGGCGTTTAGGATGGAGAAGTCCCTTTGTGTGGCAATGCAGTCCATCTTGTCAGCATGAAGCATTGCTTTATTTGCCCAGTGGCTGCTTTTATCCTTGAATCGTCATGTAGAAAACTCTGGAGCTGCAAGTGTCTTGGTAGAAAGGGGCAAGAGCAGGAGCCCATGAACTGGGCAGTGGGCATAGGGTGAGGGCCGGGATATCTGTCTGGTGTGCATTGAAAGGTGTCCCCACTGGTGTGCTGTGGGATTTATTGGTGCAAATGCCTTAAAATGCTCTTCTTACTCTTGTTTTGCCTGGAGAAGCCTCAGGGCATGCAAGAACGAAGAAGTATGGCCAGTGAAACCTGTGGATGTGACCTCAGTCTGGCACTAAGGAGAGCTGGGAAGGTCTCCCAGGCTGATATCTACAGGAAAGAGACATGTGTAGACTTTATTGGGGAGGGCAGCTAGGGATTTGAACAGCTTTCTGAAAGTGGAAAACACTCCTGCTGCAGGTGGATGGGGATTGTGCACACGGGGCAGCACTGATCCTGCATTGTGAGGGGGGATGTGGTGGGTTCAGGAACCTCGTCCTGCTGCCCTCCCTGCCTGCACTGGCTGCTCCCTGTGCTGGAGAGAGCAGCAGGGTGGAGGTGCTGTGCAGATGTGTGCAGGACTGAGTGTGCAAGGGCTTGAAGCCTGATGATGGCACGGTGACTTTGCGTGCCCTTGAGCTTTGCAGAAGCACCGTCGCAATAACCAAAGGCAACTGGTCATGACATTTCGAGGCCGGTGGGGAGCCTGGCCCGCCTGCCTGCTGCTGTTGGAGGAGGTGTTTCATGACTACCATTAGTTACGTGCTTGAAGAGGGAGGAAACAAACCTTTACTGAATTGGAAACCTTGTGAAAAGGTCACACTTCTGAAAAGCTGTGCATTTTAAGACTGCTCAGCTCTGCAAAGCTGCCTTTGAACTGGAAGAGTGGGAGTTTAACACCCTTGCGACAGCTCTGGGCGTATTAAACCCACAAAGCAGGAGCTGGAACCAGCCGTGAAGTTAACTCTTACCAGGTGCGTGGCCTCAGGAGGGGAGGGAAGCCGGTCCCTGGTAGGTCTCCACAGGGGAAGCAGCATCAGTGTGAACCCAGACCTTCTACCAGGCGCCAGAATATCCATTTGGGAGGGAGATGGTGCAATTGGGGTAAACTCCTGGTGTTGCTCAAAGTAGTGGACATGTGAGGATGTGGTTCCCAGGGAGCTTTTTCCTGGCCTTTCTTCTTGGTCTCTTTGGGTGCCTGTTCCTTCCCTGTTCCTCTAAAAAGCCAGCTTCCCAGAGTGCCAGCGCCATCTCTCCCTATGCCTTCTCTGCTGTGGCAGGAAGAAGGTTTGCTCACCCGGATGAACGATGATAGAGAAATCACTGTTTGTCAGTCACCCAGCTAATTAGCATAGGTAAAATGTTCATTACTGGCTATTAGTTTGAGACGGTAGGTGCTAATGGCCCCATTCCAGCAAGCAGCAGGCAGTTGCAAAATCCCGCTGGTGTGCAGAATTGATTGCTGTTGATCGATCAGTCTGGGAGCACCCGGCCGGATGTTTTGAAGAGGCTTTAATAGTGCTTATAGGGCAGCTGGTCCTTTCTTATCTTTTGGACTCTTTTGAAGCTTACAGATAAGGAGCCCAGGCCCTGTCCCTGCCAAGTCAGGACCTGGTCAGATATGCTGGGCATGGGTGCCCTTGCCCTCTCAGCTGAAAAACTGCCCTCAGTGCCTTCACTGGGAAGCGCAACAGGTAGCTTAGCCCACGGTCAGGGTCTCCTCACCTCACAAAGGGCTGTGAACTCATCAGCAAATGCATCCTGCATCCTAGTGAAGTGAGTGGGACCATCCTTAGCCACTGAGTTCCCTGGGTTGTCATTCTTTGCGTCCCTAGAGCAAAGTGAACTGAGAACTGCAGGGAGAACATTTGCTGCCATGGATCAGGGCCATGGTGTTTCTGGAGAACTTGGTGTTTCATGGTCATGCTCTAGCTAAAACCAGTCACCTGCTGCTCATTGCACTGGGGAGATGCTTTGGGAATGTGACATGTTCTCTTGACAGTGTTGTGCAGCTCCCAGTCCATACCTGAGCTAAGGCAGCAGTGAGCCTGCAGGTTTTCAGAGCAGTGTCTGAAGGCAGCAGGAGAACTGCAAATGCTCAACTGACCATCTGAAAAACCAGTTTCCTGTTGTTTGTGGTCTGCTCAGGCTCAGAGGATGAGTGACCTTGCAAATGCAGCATCCCACCTCCACCATGTAGTGTTTTCTTCCATGTCTGGTCCAAGAGAGACCATTGTTGGCATTCCCACTGGGTATAAAGCATCCCCTGCTGCCATGTCCTCTCGTTCCTTCTCAGCTGGGACATGGCTCAAGGTCCTGAAAGAGTGGGGGACAGTACTGAGAGGAACAGGAGATGCTGCAAATAGTACTCTGCTCTCGATGTAGCCTGATAGCTTTTTTGGTGTTGGTGAGAGCTCAGGGCATTGGGAAGAACACAAGGAAGGGTGTCTGAAGTGAAGACCTTGAAACCAAGAGGAAAGAAAAGCAAGGAGCATGGATGGATGGAGTGCAAGCAAGTTTGACCTCTGCTTGTCTCTGTTCAATATCTGAACCACTGGGCATCATGTCCAGAGGGACCTCTGACTCCTGTGTGTGAGCTGACGTCATTTTAATTAAATTGTGCCTACCTGGCTGGGTTCCTGCTGGCATAAGGGATTATTCTGAAGAGTCAGCTGGGCTGCATAGGCTCTGGTCTGACTGCTCCTTGTATCCAGCACAGGTTTTCCCACAGTACATTTTCGCTTCCCCACACCATTGGCAGTTGCCCTATCTTTTCCTGCATCCCAGTGAGTGAGGTGGGAAGCAGATCTGGGAAAAGGCAGGGTGAAATGCTCATCTCTGGGCACCCCAATAAATACTGCTGTGTCTGTGTGAGACTGAGACCTCTTCATGAGGGTCAAGCCATGGCAGGTGAACACTTCTTGCAAGTTAATAAATCAATGGTGTGCCTTTCCAGGCTGCATGATGCAGGCCAGGGAAGAATTCTTCGCGGCAATGAGTCACCTGTTTGTGGCCCTCTGGCAGAGGGACTGCTGTGCTGCCTCCAGTCTGCAGCCCTCCCTGTTCAGACACCATCGGCTGGAGAAAGTGCTGATGCAGCCTGCAGTGTCTGAAACACGCCGTTGCCATCTGCCTCCCTGATGGAGTTGGAGCGGCTTCTTTTTTTAACCTGAGTTTGCTGAGTCTTGACTAATTAGCTGCCTTTGGAATTTGTAATGTAGAAAAATGCCTGCTAAGTTTGGGATGGAGTGGGGGTGCTAGGGCACTGTACAGTCACAGGTTTGTTTTTTTTTTTAAAGAAAGAAGTCTAATTTGAGCAGAAACAGATATGCAGTATCAACAGATCGGCTTGATTTCTAAATCTGAACTCCGATGGCTTTGCTGTTTCCAAAAGCAGTGAAAGTGGTCGTTTCTCTAAACTGTGACCTGACCTGGTCCAACAGTTCAGTGTGTTTCCTTAGGGGAAGGAGGTCATGTCCTCTTGCGGGTTTGTGGGGTGGTGATGGGCTGGAGGAGTGCCCCCAGTGTGCCAGTTTGGAGCAGGTTGTCAGTGTGATGGAAATGGGTGGGATGTGAATGGGGATGTCCATGGTGGGCTCATACTGTGTTCCAGGTGAGACCTGGTTAAAGACTGTCTGTGTCAGGGTTCCCTTTGCTGAGGGTAGAGATGAGCACTTTGGGGGTGATCTGACTGGAGAGGGAGGGTCAATGAGCAGTTAGGACAGAGGGTTTTGTTGCTTTAGTCCAGAGCAGGACAAGATGAATCCCAACCGAGATGGCTCAGGGTGGTTGATCTTGCAAGACTTTTTCTGTCTGTATGACCCACAAGGGTGCAAAGACCCATCTCTGCTCCATTTTGTGATCCCTCAGTTAGTGATTTGGAGTGTGGTAGGGATGTTTGTAGGTAGGAGGAGAAGTCCACTTGCTGTGGGAAGGGAGCACCATTCACCATGGTGTTGGCCCTGGGCTCAGATGAACAGTGTGCTGAAGCAGCCTTTATTTCTTTGAAAGGGGATCAGCGTGTGAGGTCCATCTGGCACTTTAAACAACCATGTTTATTTCAAAGTGAGCAGGCTTTTTTGCTATTTGGGGTTGAATCGCCTGTTTGAACCCATAATAATTGTTGCTGCTCTATCCTGTTTCTCTAGACCTGCTGCTGCCGGTGGGCAGAAGGGCACTGCAGACTGGGAGGGTGATTGAATTGGTTTTCTTTGATTCTGGGCCTTCTGTCTGCTCTGGACATGCTGCCAAAAATTCATCCAGTCATATCTTAACACAGATCTTCAGCTCGTAAACTGGAGTGACAATTAGATGGTGCCTGGGCAGCAAACCTAATAAGAGGCCAAGCAGAGCTGATGTTTCACCCTTGCTAACAGAATAGCAGACTAGCTAGCTGAGACATCTCTTCTCTAAACAGCTTTGGCATCCAGACATTTCACAGCAGCTAAAATGGATAAGCCCTTCTCCATTTTGATCACTGGGTGATGTCCTTGCTGTGCTGGGGGAAGTATCCTGGAGCTTCCCTGGGAGAGCTGGCTGTGAGCTGCCATTGGGGGCTGATGCAGGTCTCAGCTCCTTTTCTTGCTGCTGCAGCCTGTGAGCAGAGGGAAGGTGCTCTGCCTCACTGAAGGCTTGAGAAGAAGAGGAACAGTCTTCAGACAACTGCTCTCCTCTGCCTTTCCTAAGGCTTTTCTTTCCTGCTTTTTAAAAGATCTCCTCCTGGATTTCTATGAGTAACTCATTCTTTTTTGGGAATGGACTCTTAATGTTTGTCCTGTCTCTCTGCCTTTAGGTGCTGGGTTCCTGGCAGAGCCTGCCTTTTGCAATCATGACCCTGTGTTGCAGGAGGATCTGTTTGATGTCCCTGCTTGCCTGGCATCTCAGGTGGCTCAGGGAGTGGGAGATCCTGGCCAATTGCTTAGCACTTGCCTGTTTGCCAGCAGCATGACAAAGGAAGAATTGGTGGGATCAGTGGAGCTCTGCTCCCTGCTGCTCTGGGAGGGTGGCCCACTGAAAGTCATGGGGGATATCAGGGCTTGGGGTGCTGTAGGAACTGAGTTCCTTTCTGATTTAATGCTCACTTGATGTTCTGATGTGTATTATTAATTGCAACCAAAGAGTTGAGGGGAGTGCACTTTGCCCTTAGGGTTGGGCTGTTTGTCCTGTTAGGGGTAGTTTGTCTCTGAGCTGCTTTATTCCCCATTAGGTGACTAAACAGGTTGGAGAAGACAGCCTATTCCCCACAGTCTTTAGCTGATGAATTTTGCTCAGGACTTCCATTCTGTGCCATTGGGCAAAGAAAGGGAACCCATACAAATGCAAAGTGAAAATCTTGTCTCCTGCTATTTTTGAGAACTTGCATGTAATTATGCATCCCTGCTGTGGCACGTTAGCTTAAACAAAACCTGCACCTGGCAGGAATATTAGAAGGCAAGAAGTTGCAAATGCCTCCAACAATCAACCTTTTGCAGTACCTTTTAGGTTGGCCTCTCAGCTGTTGAGTGGCTGGAGGTGTCAGAGGAACGCAGACGTGTTTTACTGATGCTCTTGTGGCAGGTATTTAGTATCCTTCTTTAGTTCATTTGTATTTTTATCGTTTATCTACTTTTTCCAAATTTGTATTTCTTGCTCCTCCCCGCTTCCTTTTCCATCTTTGCCATCTTTGTGTCTTCTGTCCTGTCTCAGTCGTTGTGGTCTGATGGCCTGGAGATTAGACGATCACCCTAATGGATCTGCAGAAGTAGTCAGGCTCAGTAAACCCATCCTATTTTCATGCTGTGGGGCTGCATCTCCACTGGAAAAACTTGTAGAGATCTGCAGACATAAAAAGGTTGAAGATCTTGTGCTCCTGTCTCTTTAGCTTCCCACGGTGACCAGTCCAGCTGGGTAGTGCAGGGAATAGTCCTGTTGAAAAATGGGAAGGACATGGGCAGCCTGAAAGAGCACGGAGGATGAAAAGTACCCAGCACATATGAAATGTAGCAAGGATTTTTTTTTCTGGAAGTGTTGTGCTTTAACCAGATACTGGAGCAATATGTTCTTTAAGTTGGAGAAGGCTGGAGGATGACCAATTCTCCAGGGCAGTCTGTGGAGAGCCTCTGTGGGTCAGGTTGAGGCTCATGATGGCCACTGTGGCAAAGCCCATAATGGGAATGAAGTGGAAGATACCCACTCTTCCTTTCCAAGCATACCAGTATCAGGTTGTTCCAGTTCTCCTCAGGGTGCCAGGAGCTTGGCTTTCTGCTTGTAATGGTTAATCCTGCTGTAAAAATCACTTTCTTGGTCGCTTGGGAGTTGGGATGCAGAAGTGTCTCCAAAATAATAGATGGCTTTGAAATTCAGAATGAACAAGTGTTATAGATTACACTTCTCCCCCTCTTTCTTCTTTTTGTCTAAACCAAATTCATATTGCAGAACTTTAAAAATATACAATCTAATCTCCCTGAAACCTAAACCCATTGATCTTTCCTGTAGGGCTTCATGAATGTGTTTTATTTTTGCAGTATAGCTGTCATCTTGAAGATCAGTGATTAAACTAAGGCTTTTTTCCCTAAAACCCCATTTTCATCTGCTGGTGAAGCTGTGGTGGAGTGTTGAATTGGTGCAGGATTCATAGCAACTTTTGTATCAGGAAGCAGAAATTAGTAGTGCTTGTTTGCCACCACATACCTACCTCACCATCAGTGCCCTTGGTAATGTTTATGTTACATGACCATAATGTTCTGGGAGTGGGGAGAAAGAAATATGTTTTTGGGTTGAAAAAAGGCTTGGTTGCAGATAAATAATTTTATTTTTCTGAAGCCCGTCCAAACAAAACCAATTTTTGAGCTATTTTGGTCTGTGAGAAAGTATGCTTTTCTCCTGCAGAGATGTAGATTGTGTGTTATAATACTCAGCTGATGTCCTCACAGGGACCAAATCACTGGGAAAGATAAGTCAATTAAATGCTGGAATGGAAAACCCTTGGGTGGAGAACCTTTGCCTGTGTGTGATGTGGAACAGCTATAAAATGCATAGAGGTATATTGGCAAACAGGGAAGGATTGCAGTTGAGGGCTGAGAAGTGGGTCCATGCCATTTTGCACTGTTAAGATGTCATCACACATGCACAAATCTGCTCATGTCATAAATTGGCCTGTTTGGTCCTTTTTCTTTCCAGGAAACTAAACAGAAGCGCCTATCCCAACCGCCAGTGGAGAAAATGTTTTTTTTTGTAGAGTTCTTGTTCCAAGCAGGAGAAGAGCATGTGTACAATGGACTGAATCTTAAGTTTGCACATTTGACACTTAGCATCTGTTCAGCCCACAACATGGCTGTGTAAGGTGTCTTGCTTAATAACCAGGGGAACATACCCAGTGCTCCCCTTCCCATCTCTTGGAGAGGACGTGGGGTACTTGTCCAAATAACAGGCAAGCTAATGTTTGGTGGCTGCAGAGGCTTTCTTCTTGTTGGAGCCTTTGCTTTTAAGAAGAATTTTCCTTGATTGTTCCTTCCATTTGTTCCTCAAGTAGATACCTGAATTCTCTGGTGTATGAGGATTTTTAGCACAGAACCTAGAGATGTGCTAGGCAGGACAGGTAGGACACTGGTTGAATTGATCGTAGTGATCCGTAAATATCACCTCGCCTTCCAGGTATTTGCATAAATAGAAACCAGAGTAAATATTTGTATTAGGATAGACCCTGCCATTATGCCAGCTGATGTACAGACTCAGGAAGAGATGATGTTGCCTGCCAGTGTCATCTTGGCAACGTTAAGTGGGTGCGAATGTTCCTATTTACCCTCGAGGTCTTGGGGTAGATTTCTTTTTTAAACGTTGTTGAATCAGTTGAATGTGGGGTGGTTTGGTTTTTTTTCCCTTTCAACTTTGAGATCAGAGTTATTTGCCCTCCAGATTAAAACCCAGCTTTGGAAATGAGAGTGAATTTATGGAGTGTGGTGCATTTTAATTAGAACGTTTAATTAGGAGAGAATTCATGAGAGTGGGTCTTGTTTTAAAACGATCAAAGATGTTAAATGAAAACAAAAGGGAAAAAAATTACAGAGAAGCATAAAAGATTTATTTTGGGTATCTTCTCTACCCATCAAAGAAGATCACCTTCTGTCCTCTACTTTTTGTTCTAAAAATAGCTGAGGTGCTGCCTGATTTCTGCAGGTCGATGTTGATCTCTCTTTGTAATTAACTATGAAAACAAATGGTGCAGTTGGGAGGGGAGGGATGTGAGTGTCAGCAGGCTGCTGAAAATCGCTCAGGTGTGTGAAATGGCTCCACCGTCTCACCGCCGACTGCCCTGGAAATAACGCTGTGGATTTCTCGCCTGTGTTTAATGTCTGTGTCGTCTCCTCAGCCTCTTGCTGACAGTTATTTTCCATGTGTGGCAGATTAATCTCCTGAGACTTCGGCCCATCTCCCCTCTGCGCTGCATTAGCATCTCCTTGCTTTTGGTGTCGAACCATGAGCAGTCAATGTGGGCATCATATTTTTCTGATGGACGCAAGGAGATGTTTTTCCTCACAAACTCCTTCTGTCTTGCAGTCTGCAAGCTGCAAATCATGCTAGGTACTGATGCCAGGGTGGAAGACTAACCTGCAGATCCATCACAGGGTTTGCTACCCTGATTCCTGCTCAGGTATGTGCCTTCACAGAGATTTCCAAGTAAGCTTAAAAGTCAGCATCCCTTCGCAAACCTAAAATACAAATCTCTATTTTTAGCACAGAGCAAGATCTGATGTCCTCAGGAAATGAAGTCACTGACTTCACTGCATCACCCGTTTCTGCCATGGAAACAGTTGGTGAATTAATGCAAGTTTTGCACAGGTTTAACAGCCATCCTCCTCTTCAGAGAGAGGGGTGGGAGGAACATTTTCTATTAAACTCAGAATTGTTGTCTTAAGTTATTAATTCCTTGCATCCTAATGTATTTATCTCTGGCTGCAATGAGGAGTGGAGAGCTTTGAAATCTTCTTAGCTCAAAGGATGCTTTCTGCACCAGGGAACAAAGAAGCAGCATCACTTCAGTAGGACACTACACGGATGTAAAGACTACTTTACATGCAGTGTGTGGCTGTGTATACATGCTAGAAGACTCCACAGAGCATGGTGGAGCCTTGCTGTGGTTTTGAGGGCATGCAGGTCTTTATGTCCTTCAGGAGATGCTGTGTGTGACATGGATTCTGTGTAAATAGAGCATACAGCATTTTCAGCTTCATCCAGGTGAGGTCAGGACCACCACTGGCTGTCAACAAGCTGTCCTGGCCGCTTGGGATTGAAACAGAATGAAGAGGAACTAGGATGGTGGTAGTGGAGGCTGTAGACCTTCCACACCAACATGATCTCCTCATCTGTCTTACCCAGATGTTATGGTAGGAAGGAGAACATTTTGTCTGAAAAATCCAGACTTCAGGACCTGGTTTTACAAGGAACAGGATTAGATTTGGGATATTTTTGACTCCTGAGTGGTTTTTGCACTTGGTTTGATTCTCTGCCAGCTTTGCAGTGTATCTCCCTTGACATCCCATGGCTCACAGAAGCATCCTGCGGAGTGCAAAGCACTCACCTGCCCATGGGGGTGAGTGATGGGGTGTTAGTTCAGCCACGTGGCTGTGAGCAAGGTCCTCTTCGGAACCTTTTCAGACTGTGTTGTGAGGTTGGCCACGCTTTCTGAAGTTGTTTCCATCTCCAGTTCCTTGGGCTCACTCTTGGCCAAGAAAACATCAAGTTACTCAAATTATAAGCCAGGATCGTACTATTTATGTTGGAGGAACGGCGCAGTTTACATAGACGGGTTCTTTGCAAAATCAGCTTACGCTGGCTTTTAGCAGTTGAAGTGAACAGCTGTATCAAGTTAGAGATGCTGAAAGGGAGTCCAGCTCCAGAGCAGTGTCCTTCTCCAGCATGACAGCGGGCTCTTGGGGAGGGGCAGATGTTTTCAACTGGGTTTTGCCAGGGTTCAAAGCAGGAGTGGTTTGGGCTGGGGATCTCAGCACCTCATTCCCCATGAGGAGCCAGGATCCTGGGGGCCTGCTGTGTTGTTTACCCCCATCCCAGTGGTGAATAACAGACAGGGCCCCTCTGCCTCCATCCAGATCATGTTGAGCAATGCTTTGGTGCTGGCTTGATGTTTCTGGTCTTGCTGGAGAGCAGATGTCCTTGGCGTGGGTTTCTGAGCTCTGCTTGTCTGCTCTCCTTCATTGTGTGTGTCTCCTGGGCTGCCACCTCAGCCTTGCCCTGCACCCTGAACCCTCTGCATTGGAAGCAAAAATGAGTTAAAGCTTGAAAATTTGTGGGAGTGAGTGGGTACTGGGAGGCCAATTTGGATGTGGTGGGAGAGCTGGCGGAGATCGGGCTCCCCTCTGATCTTGGCTCTGATGGGAACAGGTTTTGATGCACTAGTTTTATGGCAGGATCTGGAGGGTGTTTGGGACATCTCTGTCTATGTGTGGCGTATGGCAATGTGTGGGAAGGTGATGGATTTCTTGGGCTATGGGACAGCTGGAAAAAAGACGACTGTTGGGCAGATGTGTCCTTTTTGAAGTGGCTTGAAGGGTCTGTTGTTCCTCAAAGAGGGGAATGCAGCTGCCTCATTTCTCTGGATGTGAATGGTCCCAAAATCTCAGTGAGTTCTCGCAGGGTGATCTCAGGCTCCAGGACCAAGTCTCCAAAGGAGCACTGGCACTGCCAGAAGAGCCAGCTGACTCCCACAGATGCTTCCCATGTCCCAAGGGCTGGAGAAGGCTCTTGCACTCCTTTCCCTTCCAACCTTGGAGCTACTTTGGACAGGACTGACCCCCCATGTCCTCCTGGTTTCCTGCTGGCACCTTTGCCCAGCATCAGTGGATGTGTTGAGTAAGGGAATACTTTCTCACACCTGGTGGCATGTTTTTGCCACAGAATCTGTTTCTCTGATTGGCACCATACTTGTGTTTGTAGGGAGCAGGCTGGCCAGGATCTGGAAGGAAACATTTTTAAGGCAGTGAGGGAAGGAAGACATTACATATATGATTAATGGCAGTGGGTGTGCATCTTAAAACTTCTTTTGGTTGTTATTTGATCTTTCTCCTGCAAACTCAGCAGCTGACTTCTGCAGAAGATAAACACATGGGAGGAGAATGAAGAGGGGCTCTTTGCTCTTCAAAAGCAATTAAGTGTTAAATGTCGGACTTGAGACATCTTGAAGAGGCCCAGACTTCATCAGGAGGGTGTTCATCCTTTTCTGTAAAGCAGGCCTCATTTAAGGGATCTCAGATGGACAGCAGCAGTTGTAAGTCACTTGGGGAAAGTGTTACTCCTTTTGGTGGGGGGTGCATGGAGCAGTGCTGATCGAGGCAGCTCACACCAGGGCTACATTCTGTTACATAATCTATATTTAGGCCGTGTTTTGTATTCACTGCTATTACTTCAGAATAGTTTGAAATACAGCTGATGTTGATAGAAGTTGATGAGTGTGATTGGAAGTTTGGGTCCTGGTGGCCATGAGCAGGTGTTCTTGGTGCCCCAGGGTCTCTGAGAAGGTGAAAGCACTGAGATGAGTCAATGGGTTGTGTAATTCTGACATGCAGGAAAGCAGATGAGTCTGGCCACCAGCAGTTTCTGTAGCACTGAATTGGCAACTGTGAGCTCCCAAAGGGCAGGGGCTGCTGCCAGTTAGCTGGAAGTGTTCTTGGAGATGGCCCATGGTGAAATTTGGCATTGCTTTGAAACATGAGGTGGCTACCACATGCTGAAGTAACTGTCAGGAGGTGAGGGCAGAGCCCAGGCCAGAAGGTCTTTCTCCTGGGCTGCATTCAGTTTTCCATAGCAGTATTTGAATGGAGATGTTGACTTGTATGGGCTGTTTGTTCTTCCTGAATCTTAGAATCATAGAATGGTTTGGGTTGGAAGGGACCTTAAAGATCATCTTGCTCCAACCTCTCTTCCATGGGCAGGGGCACCTTCCACTAGACCAGATTGCTCAAAGTCCCATCCAGCATGGCCTTGGACCCTGCCAGGGATGGGGAATCCTCCCATGACCCCATGGATGGGATCCTCCCATGTCCCATGCTGCCCAGCCTTCTGGTGGACCCCAATTGTTTAGCCTGATTGGAAAAAGGACTTGAAAAGGCTTATTAAAGCAGTGACTGAGTCCTTCAGCTGCATCTCTCTGTGGAGGACAGGCTGAAAATCATGGCAAGAGACACGGAAATAGTTCTTATTTGACTGCTTCCATGTGCAAGCAAAGTGAATGGGGGCCTGTATCCCCAGAGACCACCTGCCCAGCTGTTCATGCAGCAGAAGACTGAACTTGAGTTCAGTCAAAGCTGAGGAGCTGGGTAGAGTTTAGAAAGAGGTTTGGTGCAGACTCTTGTTCCTAATCCGAGGAGTGTGGTGTCTGCTTCTGAAACAGCTGGGGCAAATTGTCTAGGATCCAAGTTGGAGGTAGAGCAGTGAAGCCTCTCATTGGTGCCAGTGAACTTTTGATGTGCTTACTGACTGAATCCCGCATTTGGAAGGTAAATCCTGGGGGAAAATTGCATCTGTTATCCAAATACATGGTGTTTGAGGGGCACTCCTGCCTGCTGCCCACTGTCTAAAAGTTTTGTGTCTTTCTCAGTATAGTCCTCCAAGATCTCTAACAGTCACTGGGGGCTCTGGTGCTTACTGGAGATGATGCTAACCCACTCCTTGGTGTACGTAGATGATTTTCTTGCAGTTGATGGTGGAGGAGCCTTCTCCATTGGCTTAGCTCCTCAGTGATAGGGGATGAATTCCACCATAACCTGTGTGAGTTGGGATACCAAATGCTCCATTTTGTAGTGGATTTAGCTGAATTGGCACAACATTCTTGTAGATATGAGTCCTTCCTGCTGTCTTGGCACCCTGAGACCAGAGGAGGTGTCCCTGCTATGTTAGGTCTGGGCAGGCCAGGTGAATCCATGTGTCCTGTTTGAGTGTTGGTCATGCACTCTGTAACACAAGTGAGGATTAGTGTGAACAAATCTTGAGAGCGAATGGTTTTACAGAGATAGGGGGATGTGCTGGGAAATCCGGAGGAAGAAACGGGTGATTTGTTCTTTGGGAACATTTTTCATCTCCTCACATCTGTTAGTCTTTCTCCTGTCTTTTCTCCCCGCCCCCCTCCCCAATTTGCACTTTGTCATTAAAACCAGGAAAGAAAAATCCCAATATGCATATGACATTTTACAAAAGTGCTCTCTGTGCTCTTAAAATCCAACAGTTTTGCTGTATGGCATTCATCTGTAATCAATTAGAAGGTTTTTTGATCAACAGAAGCTGGAGGTTCAGTTCCCTGGAGCTTAGCACTCTGCACGAGGAGGTGGGATTGCCTTGGCACTTTGTCTACTTTCACCTGAAGAAGGAAATTGGAGCTGCAATGAATGAAACTCAGTGAGGCAGAATGAGATGAAAGAGCTCCAAAAATGCTTGTTAGCCCTATTCCAGCCCCATTTCAGTGGTGTTAAACCAGATGGTCCAGATGCAGCTTCCAGCTCAGGAAGTTCTGAAGCTGCTTCTTGCCAGAAGCAGAGGAGAAGCTCTCTCTGGGGATTGTCAGCCCCTGTCAGAGACAAGATAGAGGTGAAAGCTGTGATTTAGTGCAGATTGGCTTGTCATTTTGGAGTCCTCTGTGATGTGCTGCCAGTGGTGGGACTGAGACCTCAGGTACCTAATTCCCCACTCCCCCTGATGCATGAACTGCTCACCTTTCCCTCCTGAAACCATCCCAGTGTTGTACTGATGCCTGATTGTAACTCTACGGGAACAAAACTTTCTGGGGACAAAACTTTGCTTTCACACTGCTTGGAGCCTGCTCTGGTTCCTCTGCGGTGTGGGGACTTAATTTCCAGTTATCCCGTGGTGTTTGGAGAAGGCGGGGGCTGGGTGAGGGGAAGGAAAGAAAACCAAGTTTTTTCAAGTTCTAGGAGGGAACAGAATGTCCTCAAGTGGGGATAAACCATCTGAGTATTTGATTTCTTAAAAAGAGGGACCAAAACTTGAGATGTCAAAAATCAGGTTTGGCCAGAACTGAAACATAATGAAGAAGGATTGGTTCTGGATGTTCTTGGCTACCAAAACAGGCCTCTTCCCTCCATGCTCTTAAGAGAGCTAACTCTGTAGGAAGCCTATCCAAGGCTGGCTTCTTTGGCTTCACAGCAATGGAGAGCAGCAGCAGAAGCATCATCCTGTCCAAAGGCCTGAGCATCAGGATCTTTCTCCCTGGGGGTGGGGCAGGGGCATAAAATTACAAATAAAAGGCAGAAGCGCTTTTGAGAAGGTAATAGAGTGCAAGATGGGGAGTATTAAGCCCATCTCCAGCCATAATTAAACCTGCAGTTGGAGGGTCTGTCACATTGCTTCAGACCCTTGGAAAAAAAAATCAGTTGCTAGCTTCATTAGTAATTAAATGTCCAATTACTGTATGTAATGTTTCTGCTTTGCTGAACTCCACAACTGCATTCATAAACAGCCCTAAGGAAGGCCTCTAATCTGTGCCATTGTTCTTCAAGTGGTTTGCACATGCAGAAAAAGAAAAGAAAAATCAGGCAGACATTTATAATATGGAAAGGAAAGGGGGAAGGGGTGGGAAGAGGAGGAAATCAAATCAGCATCTTCCACCTCCCTCCCCCCCTGAGGTAGGATCTCTGCCAAGCCCACAGAGAAGCCCTCAGGCCCCTCGAGCATGCAAATGTAATTTTCTATCCAGACAACACAGTATTTTTTTTTTTATAAAATGAAGTCCACCCCCACTCCCCCTGAAAACCTCCTCAAATCCCTGAATGCACAACAGAAGCAAGAAGAAAATTACAATGAAAGGAGAGAGAGATGGGAGGGGGGAGAAAAAATAAAAGCAGCGGCAACCCACAAACAGAAGGAGAGATGGAGGGAGAATTGAGATGAATATGCAGTGTCCAGAGTTTAAATAGACATAAAAGATAATGAAGGTGGGGAGGGGGGGGAGGAGGGAGGAGAGATTGTAATCAAACAAAATGATTTTGGTCCTCTTCAATCATCCCTGGTTTGCAGGCTGTCATTTTATACAAATTAGAGCTAGGGTAATTGTATGAATATTCACTGGGATTGAAATCACGTTTATTAAAGGGAAGGCACCCTTCTCAGGGCCCACTGCGCCGCTTGGCTTTTGTTCGCCTGGAACAACAGGAAAGTCACTTGTGCGATGGATGAGCACTGGATCCACGCCCCCTCCCCTCCTCATGCCCAGAGGAGCTGGGGCTGGCGTCTTGGGGGGAAGCTGGAGGTGGCTGGGTGCTCTTAGGGGTGGGTGGCCCTTCCTTTTGGGCTGAGAAGCAGAGGACTCTGGAAATGCCCCTCTCGGGGAAAAGAGCCATAGCCTGGGAACTGGCTCTTCACCTTGCTTGTAAAGGGGGAACCACAATTGAACCAGAAATAGCTTGAAATCATTTGTGACTAAATGATCACCACATTTTTCAATAATAATTGTAAAATATTATTAATAACGTTTTGTTGTTATTAATAACAATTATCCCCCCTTCAGTCATTGCTGCTGAATTGAGCTCTTCTTCCTGCTCAGGAGTCTGACCCAGGTCTGTGTCGCACATGTCTGGCACCACGCTGGGGACGGCTCCTCTCATACATAACCAATCAAAGATGTATTCAGGGCCGTTGTGAGGAAGCAGGGGATGATTATAAGTCAAGCTATCCAAGCCTTTTGCTGACTGCTCACCCTCGCATATTATGAAATTTCTCTTAGAAGGGCAGACAAAGCCTTTTGAGCCCGTGTATGGTGATGGCCTCGCTTGGATGTCTGGCTTTAACCGCTTCACAATGTCAGGCTCTCGTTTCTGAAAAAAGGCAAACGTATCCTATTGTCGCATGTCAAGTACCCAGCGCTGCCATTCAGCAGCCCAGTGATGGCTGTAACCCATCCTCGGGTTGTCACGGCAATGCAAGGAGATCGCTCTGCCACTCGGTCGCCCGCGGCAGGAGGAAGGCGAAGCTGACCTAAAGCAGAAACGTTCATTTAAATATTTGATTGCACCTTAGCCCGGCGATGGGATGGGTTGTCCCTTCTCCAGGACAGCTGTGCTGCAAGCGAAATCGAGGTGACTGGGTGTCATGTTGGGTTAGTGCTGGGGAGGCCGTCTGCAGTAACACGCCGTGCTGCGCGGGGGTCGCCCAGGGAATGAGATGTGCTGAGTTGTGGGGCTCAGGACTATTTTTCTGCTGCTGGTGTGAACGGGTTCTCCATCAGCCCAAGTGCTGGTGGAGCTGTGCATCTGTGTGCCAAACCCAGGTGAGAGTAAGAAATCACCTGGTGGGGGAGCAAAAAGCTTTTTTTCCTCTTTTAGAGCTCATCTTTGTTTTTTCCTCTTTGGCTCTAAAAGAGATTAATTCAAATGTGAGGCAGCCAGTCCTGCTAATGCAATGGGTACAAATGTAATCAGAGTCTAACTTGCACCTTACAGTAAAAACAGCCAACTTAATCTAATTAAGGGGTTGTTAATTTAGCCTAACATGTGGGTTGTTTTTCACTGAATGTAGGAACATCACTGGGGCAGACTGCAGGAAAATGGTTGCACATGTAGTGTCAGAAGATTTCTTCTGGAGCCGCAGTGACTCCACCATGTGCCTGCACTGTGGAGGGTCCTGCTTTCTCCAGATGATAAACCAAGCTCAAAGGGAGAACAGATACTCCCAACATTTTCCCAGGGCTGAGTTGAGGCTGCAGGGGATTGAGCTGGTATCACTGACTCTACAAGACCAGCCCTGGCAGAGCAAGGCATTGGGTTCTGCTCTCAGCAAGTTGTGTGTTGGCTGGGACAGCATATCTGGTCTCTCTGCCTGCTGCTGGGCTGGGTAAAACTTGGCTTTCCCCTCTTATTACTGTCTTGCCCAAACCTTCCCGTGGAAGGTGCTGCCCCACCAGTGCTGTGGCTGTTCCTCATCCTGGTGCTGGTCAGGTCATCTCCACCATGAGGGGAGGCTGTCTGTATGCTTCTCGTTGGAGTCACAACACTGTCTCTGATTGAACATGGTCTTGTGTACAAATAATCCCTCAGGGCTTCAACGTGGGAGGCAGAGTGTGCTCTTCGGGGCTGTCAGGCCAGGTGGTTCCTGGTTTAGCACCCCTGCTGGGGCACCACGTCCGTTGGGTGTTCATAGGCATCCTCAGTTTCCTGCAGATCCGGTGTAGAGCAGCAGAGCTGCCCATTTGGTTTTTATCCAGGGTTTTCCCATTCTGGCAATGTTTTGTTTTTGAAACACAGCCCAGACCTCCCCCCCATAGAGCCCCTGTATTGAACTGTGAGGCGCTGGGGGCTGTGCTCAGGGAACTGGTTGGGATCAGAGGCTCCCTGTGGTGTGGAGGGCAAAGAGGAGGAGCAGGCTGGTGGTTTGAAGACATGGGATGAAATGGTTCCCTGTCTATTGATGACGTCCTTGTTGCTTGGATTAGTGCACGTGTGCTGGCCAGGCCCTGCGGATCCCAAAGCCCAGATGAACTGAGCTGATGCTCTCTCCTGTCTGATGGGGATCCGCAAAGACTGTGGGTGGACCCCCAGATGGGTGGGTGGGTGTGAAGCTAAGGTTCGTATAAAGGAGAAGGATGTAAAGGTCAATTCCATGGGCAGCAGGCAGCAGTGACATAATCTCTGCTCTTAGGTCTTGCTCTCTCTGGGTCGTGTGTTGCCTGGCTCCTCTTCAACTTTTCCAGCACACACTACTTTGCCAGAGTGGGCTGGTATTCCTCTCATTTGCATACAGTGACCTAAAACTTCTTAAGTGTATTTGAGCTTGTAGAGATGATGGTAAACCATTTCTGACTACCATGTATCAGCGAGGGAACTTGAGGGTAGATCTGTAGGATCTACTTCACTTTAGGGTCATCTAAGATGCAAGGGCTTGTTGAATTTGAATAGAGGAGAAGGAGCTGTTCTTAAGTCTTTACTGGGAAGCCTTTTTCTGTCTCCACATAAGGAAACAAATTTCGTTTTTTCCCCTCTGAGTTGAGTTGTTATTGTCCTAGTTTTTTAGCAAAACTAAGAAGAAAAGCCCTCAGATGGTTCAATATTTTGTTATGATACCAGAAACAAGCAGTCTTTCCAACGGAAAGGATAATCCCTTGTCTCATTAAGTTTATGACTTTAAAAAAACTCCTGCTGGCCGTTTTCTGTGGGGACCATTTTCTGAGGCAGCTTCTTGGGTTTTGAATGGTTTCATTCCTCAGCGCTTCTTTTGAGTGGAAAGTTT
This sequence comes from Climacteris rufus, assembly GCA_013398175.1. NCBI lineage: Eukaryota > Metazoa > Chordata > Aves > Passeriformes > Climacteridae > Climacteris > Climacteris rufus. The sequence continues at coordinate 371,759 of VZRZ01003758.1, read as the reverse complement.
AAAGATGCGTCATCTTGCTTGAGCAGGGCGATAAACTGTGAAGCAAATGTGAAGAGCCTTAGAAAAAGGGCTGTACAAAATGCAGATGTAGGGGATTAGAAAACAGAACTGCACTACATCCAGCGATAAGTAAGGTCGGACTCAGCAATTTCTGAGCAATTGCACAAGGGAGGAGCATGGAATGATGAATGATTTGCTTTTTGGCTCCCAGCAAGAGAAGCAGAGGCAGGGAAACCTCTGGGCCTGGTTTGTGCCTTGTGTGCTGCAGTGGTGGTGGACAGCAGGATTCTCCAGAGAAGGCTTAGGATGGCAGGGAGGTGAATTACACAGCAGGGTCTGTTGGGGGCTGTAGTCTCATCACCTGTCAGCCAGACAGGGCAGAGGGATAAAAGCATCCCCCTGGTTTTCATGTTTATCAAGTGTTGTACACTCTGGAATGGTTGGTATTTCCATGGATGAAACACAGCTGCTGGCAACTATCTATTGCTGCTGTTTGGGAGATGCAAAGGGAGAGGAGGAACTTTCAAGCAATAAAGATGCTTTCAGGTAAGGAAAACCCAACATGCAGCTATGGGGATGTATACCTAAGCTGTCCATTTGGGAGGTTGTAGCACCCCAAACCAACCTTCAGAAATAAGGCTTTGGTGGTTGAGAGAAAATCAACTTCTGCCTGGAGCAGGGCAGGCAGGGGAGGAAGCCATGGACCGTGGCTCTCATCTATTAGTGCTCTGATTTATTTTCTCACATCTCTCTTTGCCTAAAAATTTTGCAGTTTCCCCAGGGCTTAGGTTGCTCTCTCATGGCTGGGGGCACGACACAGCTCGAGTCTGTTCCTGGAGGGCCTGCCGTGCTTTTGCAGTGCTGATCATCACCTGTCTGAGCAGCTTTGCTGGGGGTTTTGATTTTGCTCGGAAGGAAGAATGCAAAAGCTCCTATTGAGTTTTGAGGCCCCACCTCTAGCTCAGGGTTTCCTACACAACCCTCCTCTCCCCGTGAGATTACTTCTGTGCCTTCCCCTTTGGCTTGCCCATCTTATTGGAGGAGCAAAACTGCTGTCAGTCCCTTGGTGCTCTGGGGTAAGATCTGTTGATGTATCCTGAGGCTAGAGTTATTTTCTGTGTACAAGTAGTTCCCAGGGCACAGATTACAAGTACTATGATAAAATTTTTGAGTTGGATATCTTTATTTTTTTTCCTGTGATCTGGTCTTTTATCACTTGCCTCTTGCTAACCAGGATGCTCTGAAACTTGGGCACATTTCAGAATTTCCATGTACCCCAAAAGCTGTGCTGATTTAGTCACCACTGGCCCAGCTTCACAAGGCTTTGAGCTCTCCAATTCCCTTTGACTCAGGGATTAGCTGTTTAGGCTCACTTTCTTGCTGGAGGTTTTTCATGGACCAGATCTACCTTTGCCTTGTGCTGACCTCTTGCTTGGGATACCTGGGGGGCAAAGACCCTGCATGTATCCCTGCCAGGTGCATCCCACTAGGATGGGAATCCATGGATATAGGTGTCCTTTCCATTTCTAGGTTCTTGTGGAAAGGCATGGGGGATCCTATAAGTCTGTTCTGCTGGATCTCTTTTGCCATTTCTTTCTCCCAGTTTCCCTTCTGAAGACCATCCAAAGATGTGAATATTTTGCAATGGACTGTGAAGGACTTGAGAGAGAAGGCTGTAAAATGCACATCAGCCCCTCCATAAATGTCAGAAATGCTGTGCAGAAGCATGGCTACTCGAGTTTAGCCAGTTCTGTATATCAAGTGATCCCTGCAGATTTATTAGATGTTTCAAAATAGATTTGAAATAACTGGATTTAGTGTTTCTGGCGATTCCTTGAACCATCTCGTTTTTCAGCCAACTTGCATAAATGTGCCAGTCATGGTCTGCGATGTATCAGCCAACTTAGCAAATGGTTTTATTTATAGCTGAAAGAGTGAAGCCAAGGAGTATAAATCCTGAAAAAAGTATAAACTGTATTGTGGAATTAATAAACTTCAAATTCATGGAATTTCTAATGTTCCACTGATGGCTAAAAAATCTGTTTAATAGCCGCTGAGTGATACTTGGCTGCAAAGCAGAAACCCCAAAGTTGTCTTAACTCAACAGTGATATTTTTTAGTGTTTATGTGCTGGCGCTGAATGTCTTTACTGAATGATGGAAAGCTGACCTTCTCCGCCGCGTTTCTGCAGCGACCAGATAAGATTTCAGATCACAGCTTCGCTTTTTCTGTTGATGGTCTGTGGCTGTAGCCCAAGACGCGCTGTTAGATGTCGGGCTGTTTATCTGGAGGATCAGTTGCGTGTCTGGCTAACTTTGGGGGTGTGAAAGATGTTCAGTGCTGAAAGCAAGTGCAGGGGTAGGAGCTGACGAGCGGATCCTGTGCTTTTAGAGCACGGCTGGCCAGCCGAAGGAGGACCAGCCAATCTGCAGAAATTCCAGTATGTGTTGGACCTGTAGAGGTAAGAAGATCTGGGCTGTTGAAGAGGCATCCTCCGCCTTCATCTTTCATCTCCATTGAAACTGCCACTGATGGTGTATTTTTAAGCTGGTGACTGTTGTATTTTTTTCCGCAGTGATTCATTAAAGTTTCAGGACCTTCTTGCTCTTCCTTTCCTCCTAGGTCAGGTGTCAGGGCAAGTGTGTTGCAGAGATCTCCTTGCTGCATGGATTATTTATGTGGGAATGTGTAGGACCTGTGTGTGCATTCAGCAGCTGCTGGTTGGCAAATCTGTGTGTAGTAGTGTTGTCCTGGGTGGTGCTGGTCAGGGAGCGTTGCCAGCAGCCTGAGCTTGGGGTCCCCTTCCTGGGTGGGCAGTATGGAAGGAATGGTGACAGCAGAAACCACTGAGGCTTTGTGGTTCCCAAGGCAAGGGGTTTCAGTGTGATGTCTTGAGCATGTGGGTCCTGTTTTGTGACTGCAGTGAGCTTGGAGTGCTTGTGGGGCAATTCCTACAGCCTGGCTGATCGGCACTGATGTGCTCTGTGGCAGCCACAGTGTGTCCATGTATGCTGTATCTGCAGGTGGTGGCTGAGTCTCCTCCCTGATCACTGACTGGGTCCCTCATGGTTGGGTGTCCCTGACTTCAGAGAAGAGCTCTCCCAATGTGTCAGGGTCATTACTCTTGGTCACTCATCTGTTCCTGTGCTTTGTCACCCTGGACCAGCCTGGCATTTCATGCATGTGGCTGCTGCCTCCCGTTCGAGAGATGGGCTCTAAAAACCTAGTTATATTTTATTTGTTTAATTTATTTTAGGGCTGAGTTGAGCTAAGCAAGTTTGCAGCTTCTCTGGGTTCTAGTGATTGACGTTGTGTTTGAACACCACGTTCAAAGCTAATATTTCTTGCAGATGCTGAGATAAGTATCTGTAAATCTTTGCATTTACCATTATCCCCAATTTTCTTGTGCAGTGCCTGCTGTCACCGTATAAGGGTATTTATCCTGCACATAATCTGATTGGAAAATAAGGCTTTGAAACAGAAAGGAAAATACGCATTTCAGGTGGTGTTAGAAATGTCAGTTGTGGATGCTTAAACAGTCCTGATTGTCTCCAGGCTTTGGGGCATTTGGGTTTTCAGCCCCCTATTGTTAAATCTAAAGCTGCTTATTGGAGTCCGAATAGGTTAGAAAGACACCTTGTTCCTGAGACCCTCAGAAGTCTGCCTCTCCCCCACCGTGGAGGATGGCTTCTCACAGCCCAGCCAGTCAAGTTTTAACCCTTGGCTTAGACAGCGTGGGGCCGAACAAAGAGCCGCTGCTTTCAGATGGAGAAGAATAAAAAGCTATTATTTCATAATAATACTCTACTCTTTCCTTCCAAGGATTTTCTAAGGACTTTACAAATATTAAGGCATGGGCAGTCACCCCCATGACTGAGAGCTGGAGAAGTGGCTGTGTGTGGGCATCTGAAGAGCTGAACTTGAGGTGTAATCTCTGCCCTGGGGTGGTTTCAAGCCTCAAATCCCCTGTGCAGTTCACACCTATGAGAGGTCAATGTGTGGGAGGACAATCAGGATGTTTGGGGCCAGGAGACGCTCTTGATTTGCATTACTTTGTACCCATTTCTTAACCTTGTTCCGACTCCTTGACCCTTGCCAGTGCTTGCTGGGTCTTACATTGGGCTGGTGACTGTGGGATCGAGGATGCTCTCTGCATAGCCCAGATGGACTTCTTCATGCAATCTCTCAAGCAGGGAAAAGGGAAAGATTTCACTGCTCACTTAGACACCACTGTGGGGGTGGTGGAAATCCAGCTGTTTCCTGGACTGGTTATAACCAACCCTCTGCCAACATCACAGCCTCAGGTGGGATTGAGGTGTCTGTGTGGAGGGAGATGCTTGCAGCCCTTTGTCCCAGATGTGGGAAGAGAGGTGGGGTATAGGGTGTCTTCCCTGTAATATCTGGTCCTTCTGTTGAGCAGATCAGACGGGAGCTCCTCTTACCAATGAGGCTGAGAGTCTTTGCTCTTTGATCCATCTTTTCCTGCCTTTGTTGTCCTCTGGGGCACAAACAGGAGCTGGTTTAGGTTGTGAGTTTTTCTTCCCCTGCCTCTTCTTCAATTGCTTTTTAAAATTGTCATCTCCAGGAATGTTGTGGACTCTCAGCTTGGCATCTGGCACTTCGTGCCCAGCCTGGGGCCGGCTGTGTCTGGCTGTGAGCAGCAGCGGGTGAGCAGGGCTGAGGACTTGCTGTTCCTGTGGCTGTGGGTACCACTGCGAAGGGAGCACGTGGCACTGCCCTCTTTGTCCTCACATCATCCTTCAAAGACCTCCCTCAGGCCAGCATCACAGACGGGTGGATAGATCAGCTGCCATTTTCTCTTTCAAACAGTGACAATAAGTCTCTTTCCTTTGCAGGGACAATTAGTTTCTTTCCTTTGCAAGAGGTTTGGTTGGAATGGGCTGACCCTTCTTCGTGGAAGGAGGGCCCTTGTCCCTTGTGTCCCTGGGAGAAGCCACAGCATGGACCGTTTATGGTTTTTCCTTTTAACACAGTGACGGCGGCTTTGTTTTCTACATTTAGTTTACATCTAAGACCAGGACATGGCTCATGCTGTGTCCCTGATCCAGTGTTTAAAGCTTTGCTGTGATATAAGTTTGGCCTGGGCCCTGCAGGGTTTAGCTTAATTTTTAAAGCTCTCAATGTGAATAATTCCTCACTGAATGCAGATCGCAAGAGGGGATATTGATTTAAAGCTTTAAAGCTGGTGGTTATGGATTAAATAAAAAAAAAAGGGGGGAAAGAAGGAGATTTACTGTAGTCAGAGCTGGTTGCCTAAATGTTAGTCCCTTACAGACAGGCTTTTGCTGAGCTAGGTGTGGGAATGGCAAGGAAGCCTGGTGAATTTTAGCTTTAAATTGCTGGCTGCTGAGAGCCAGCCCTGGGATACATTTGATAGTAGTTTGCTGTGCCAGGGGAGCATTTACTGTGACTCCTTGGCCTGGGCTCTGTGTGAGTACAGATGTGCTGTGGGGTTGTAGCAGCTAACCTGGACCCTTTCCCGGGGTGGGGGATCAGAAGGGGAATGTGCTGGATGGGGGTGATGCTGCTGTGCAGCCACACAAGGGGATATAGCTGGGGTGGCAGGTGGGCAGCACTCAGCAGAACAGGGGTGTAGGGGCTCGAAAAGAAAGTTGTGGGAAAGGAAGCTTTGGTAGGGAAGATGCAGTGGAAAATGAAGAGAATTAAAGGCAGGCTGTGTGTCCAGTTAGCAAACAGGGCTCTGAGGTCACGAATGCTGGTTATTTGGATTTCAAAGAGGATCCTATTAGCTTCTGTGGCCGAGGACCATTAATCAGTGGGGCGGGAGCTCGGGCTGGCTGGAGAAATCAGTTTTCAATGTCCTTGATGTCCTGCCGGGCTGGCGCTGCAGAGCATCCTGCACAATGGTGGGTTTGTCTGGGCTGAGGCGCTCCCAGCCAGGGGCACCGTGTGGGATGGGGAACGCTGGGCCCTTCTGCCTGGCATCAGTGCAGGGATACATGGATGTTGTGTCCATGCAGACCCCATTGCAAATTCCCATCTTGGTGCTGCTGGCCCAGGGAGTATTGCTGATTTGCTCTTAACAAGTACAAAAACGGAGTTAGGTATCTTTGGCAAGCATCCAGTTAAGTTCATGTTGCTATTCCACAGGCTTTAAATGGGATTTGGGGAAAAAACAGTGTTTCCAGGTGTGACTGTGTTTGTGATCCTTTGGAAATACAATCTCTGGCCTGCCTTTTTGTTCCAATCAGGAGTTTTCACTCAAGCCCAGGAGCTGTTTCCAAAGGAGCTTTAAGCACAGGACTCAAAGTCACATTGAAAGTTTGTGAGTTGGACTTGTACAGCAGCCTTGCTCTCCAAGCCTGGTTGCTTAAAAACCTCTGAAAGAAGCCTCTGACTCTTTGGAAGAGTCAATTGCTATAGAAAGATGCCATAAATAATTCAGTAGGAGACCAGAGATGGGGTCAGAAAAGGATTGCTTAGATAAAATTAAGACATGGACATGGTGGAAGAATCTGGAACAAAAATTTTTTGGAATTTTTTCCCCAAGAAGTATCTGAAACCTCCTTGCTTGCAATATTTAAATTTTTGCCAAAACTTGTTTATTTTGGATTTGATCTAAAACTTCATTGTTATTGAAATCCTCCAAATGCCATCACATATATCAACAATGATTAGATCCAACTTCCATAAACCCCAGTAATTTCTTCTTGCACACTTAGATTTAAACCCCCAGTCTGATCCATTGAGACTTTGTAGGAACTGATAAGCAGAGCTTTAAATAAAGGACATTAAAAATGGTTTTGTGTAGAAATGATGGCCATTGCTTTGAGAAACTTGATTAAGATCAGCAAGTCTGGCTGGACTGAGTATACTTAAAATCTCTAATAGTCTGGTTTTTTGTCTGCAGAATGAATTTATAAGAAAAAGGAGAACCCAAGCCTACTATTTCAATATGCCTGGAATTCATGAGTGGAGCTGGGTTTCAGAGACTCTGGCCTTGTTTTGGCTAAGTCCTTAAAATGGAGATCTGTAGATTAGCGTGGTGGGCCTGGGGTCATCTCTTTGCAGGATGTGTAGTCTCAGACACACAAGATCTTTTTCTTCAGACGTCCCTTCTGGTTGTGGTGTTTGAGCCTTTGCTTTGCTCCCTGGCTAAGAGCAGCGTTAATCATAGGACTGGAATTTGTGACATAACCAAAGAGGCGTTTTAATGCTTTTCCTGTCATCGATCAGTGGCTGGAAGCCACTGTCTTGGTAGCGTGTCCACATTGACCTCTGTGTTGGTGCTTGATGGGTTCCCATCCTCCTGGGTGCCTCCCAGCCCAGGAATGCCTTCCAGCGTGCCTGCCTTTCTGCTTTGGAAAGGGATGCTCTGAACTTGGACCCCTCAGAGGCAGAAAAGAGGCTTTTTGTGCATGCTGCAAAAGGCTCTTGTGTCTGCAGCAGGGCACGACAGAGACCTTCCTTCTGAATCTGTACTTCCAGAACAAAAAAAAGCCCTTGCATCAGAACTTGCTATTTATATTTCTAGCTCTGAGACTCCTCAGCTGCATTATTAATGAAGCGTTTACCAATTAAGATAGATGAGTCTGCTCTTGAGGGTGTTTGTTAAGGTAAGGAACCTTATTAGCATATCTGATAGATACAGTGCCAGGTGCTGATTAAAACCTTGTTGACTCCCCAGGGGCAGAAGTCTTGAGGAAATAAGGTGGAGAAAGTTGTCCTGTTTCCTGGCTGTGGCCATGTGGGGAGCAGGAAGAGGCGTTCAGAGTCCCTCCCCATAAGCAGAGCCCTGAGCTTGTGAGCAGCTTGAAACAGGCATGGGGAGGAAATTAATCAGCCTGGATCAGAAATTCCAATAGCTGGAGTGATGCAAGTGTGATTAATGCCTCCTGAATGCAAGAGGTGGCAAGATTCTAGTTTTGCTGCTCTTGCAAGGCTAGCAGCTTGTCAGGCGAGGAATTCGTTTCCAGTGTTGACCCTACGGGTTTTGGAGGTCTGGAATCGATGCTTGTCTATGTTCCAGTGTTTCAGCAGCTCACTAAATTAGGTTTGCAGGCAAAATGATGCTGTGAGGTACAGTCAGCCCACATATGAAACCAATTTCCCTTTGAAGCGGCACTAAAGAGGGCGACCAGAAGAGAAACGAAATCATCTTTAGGTCTCTCGTGACCTACAAGAGTTGAGAAGTGTGTATTTGCTTTCCATATTTATTATAATATGGCAAAGGAACTATATTGTAGGCTTTAATGATCCGCATGCGAAGAGTGTCTTAAAATAGACTTCAGATCTCCTTGGAACATACATATGTGTTTGTAATTTTACAGCTATAAAAATATATATTTACTGAATACATGTACTTTGTTTCTCCATCTGCTAAATATAGTCACGTATGAAAGTTATATAGAAAATGTAATTTTCCCCTGAATTATCCTGCTGTCAGTCTGCTTCAATTTCAGCGTCGGCAGAGGCGAGGCGCGAGTGGAGATGGGCACTGTTGTGCTGCCGAGCAGGTGTCTGGAAGCAGTTTGCTTCAGGATGGGGATTGGGGGGGTGGGGTTGGTGGTACTGGCTATTATGAAGATTTGTCCAGCAGTTTGTGAGACAAGACCCTGTTTTCAGTTTTGCTTGTAATTTTGTCAGGGTTTTAACCATCCATCCGTTCAATTTCCACGCTGTGTGTCGGCCTCAAATGGTTTGATTTTAGGGGAGTAAAAAAAAAAAAAGATTGTAAGGTGGTCTTGCCATTTTGGAAAGTAAGCTTGGAGAAAATGTTGGGTTCTCCCTGCTGAAGAAGTCTGAGGAGCTTTTCTTGGAGCCTGCTGTGAGGCTCAGTGCAAGGGGAATGGGGAGGAGGTGCCCGTTTTGTGAGATGTCTTTGCTGTCCCTCTGCTAATGTAGTCAAATCCATGAAAAGTTGGAATTTGCATGCACTCAGCAGAGACTTACTTGATTCCGGCAGCTGGTAATTACACAAGTGCCTTCACCATGGACAAAGCTGCTTTCCACATGACTCCCCAGGGTGGCAGGCCTGGATGTTGGCCATCCCTGGCCAGTGACTGCTGCCACTAGAGTGGCCTGTCCTCTGATAGCTGCTTTGGAGAGTGTGGAGTGTGTCCCTAATCACAGTAGGGCAGGCAGGTGGGACTGGGCCTGGCAGGGGACGTTGGAATACAGAGATCCTCTAGGGGAAGACAGAAAATGGGACAGGGGCTGGAAGAAGGAGACTTCCCAGGGTCAGGGAACACCATGGGGTGGTGTTGTGCAAGTGGGACACGCCAGGTCAGTTTGTCTCAGTCTGATATTTCCTAATTGTGCAGCTGGAGTCACAGCCCTGCGCTGGGTGCCTTGTCTCCAGCACAGTCCTTGCGGAGGGCTGCAGAAATGGATGCACCATGTTTGGGAGATCAGGAGGTGGTTTCTCTGAAGAGAGCCTGAAATGTGGCTGTTGCTAAAATCGGTTTTTACAAAAACCACAAGTTCTTTTAAAAAAAGGATAGTTTCTCTCACAAACTCCAGCTCAAATAGTCTTTAAAATAAATACACTTCTGTGGCGTCTGCAGTTGGGCCTGGCTGAAGAGCCTGGAGTCTGCCTTGTTAGAAGTGTCATGACTCCAGAGTTTGTTTTGGTTCATTTTTGGAGTGTTCTGCTGAAAAGGAAGGAGCCAGGCAGTCATCAGAACAGTCCCTGGGTAGGATCTGGAATCGAGGACTCCACCATTCCTGTTTCCACTCCTCTGAACTTGGAGCAGGAATTTGGAGAGCTACGAGAATCCAGTCACCAGCAGTGTATCTCCAGACAAGAGGCTGTTGAAGAAGATTCTGTCTTTTCGTGGTTTATTCCTGTCTGCTCTTTTGGGACCCCATCACTGATGGGATGTGAGTGTTCCTGGTTGGTTTCCGCAGCAGAGCAAGCAGGTTGGGGAGCTCCTGGACCTCCTGCTTCCAAACTTGCTGATGTGCTATGATGGCAGCATGGCAAGACATGCTGCTGTCTGCAGATGAAGCTCCAGAAATTACCACAGACCTCTGGCACACAAAGGGAAGTTTCAACTTTGCACCCCTAAATGCCAAGCATCAACCTGCTTCTTGTATTTGAGCCGATGTGTGTCCAGCTGCCAGGGTGGAAGTTTGTAGCCCTGGGGAGTGCAAAGGTAGCAGTGTATTAACTTTAAAGGATATTACTGGCTTTGTCTTTCAGAACCATATTTTGCTCTTAGAGGAGCATCCCAGTAAAGGGCTGCCTGCCCGCTCCTTTGGCTTGTCTTTCCCTGCCACGTGTGTGCTGTGGTGGAGTTGGATGCTTGTGGGAGCGGGTGGGTCCTGTGTCTGAGACAAGTTTCTTTCCTCAAGGATGTGATTTACTGAGAGACAACAGGAAGGATAGTTTGTGGGGTAAAGCCTGCATGAAATGGGACCGCATCGTGGTCTTCCAGCTCTGCCTGTGGGGAGCTGGGTGGGTGGTGTGCTTGCCAGTGTTTTCAGGGATTCCTTGTAAGTGTTTGAGGAACATTTGCTCAAAATTCACTATTCGTTTCTTTCTTCTGTTGTACAAAAATGCTACCAGTGAGAATAGACAAGCTCTCTGGGTCATTTCCAGATGCCCTTAGTGAGACAGAAGTGTTTACTTTTTATGGGCCAATTTTTGTAGTCTACCAGAACGTCTTGTACCATTAATGCCGCATGGAGCGATAGCTCTGCAGAGTGTGTTTAATAAGAGCAATGTGCTCTCAGGGATATTCAAATTGGAGGTAGTTTCCTCACATGTATGCACTCAACAGTGTGTGTTATGAAACATCTGGGTCCAAAATTGCACTAAAGAAATGGCCAAGTCAACCTGAATGTTGTACCAGGGCTCTGCCTGGAGAATCACCATGTGGAGCCCTCCTCTCTGCTGCAGGGCCCTTGAGCAGATGGCTTGGCTTTTTTATATCCTTTTTCCTCCTCCTCCCCAGGATTTGCAAGTCAGGAGTAAAACTCAGCTTTGAATTTTCCATCAGCATGAGGAACCACAAGTCCAAAAGGGGCTTTCTGGCTGCAGTTCCACGGCTGTGTGGGAGGCAAAGAGCCCTTGGTTCTCCTGTCTCTGCATCCGCCCTTCTGCTGTGGTTCTTGGCTTTACCTCCAGGTCTGGACCGTCTGTTGCCAGTGGTGCTGGAGCAGTGGGTGGTTGGTGTAGGAGGATGTTGGCGGCAGCAGCTCTACCACAACATCCTGGGATGTCTTGGTGCTTCCAGCCCCCAGGTTCCTGCATCTCGGAGGTGTACAGTGTCGTGCTGCTGACTCTGCCTTGCTTTGGGGCTTCCTGTGTCTTCCACCTTGTCTGTGACCTGAGTGTCTCCAAGGGGAGTGATGGTAGGTGTCCAGGGGAGAGCATACATGCAAGGAAGGCTTACACAGATGCTTCCTCAGGGCCCTTGGAGTGAGCTCTCTTGCCATTGGATATAATCCTGGCAGGGCTCTTCCATCTTCTCTATGAGGAATGGGGTTGCTCCTCCTCAGAAGGAGCCTTATATGCTTTTCCTGGGTTCTCTGTGCTTTTACTGCAGGAACAGAGAGGGATGGGACAGGCAGCAGCTGGAGGGCTGTGCTGCTCCATTGGGTGCCATGTCAGTCATGGCACCACAGGCCACATGGTCATTGGGGTGAATTTACTTTTTTTGTGTGACATTAAAACCTATCTTTCCCTTTGGGATGAGTGTTTAAGGGAATGATCTTCAAGGTTTAACCTTTCCAATAGGAAATCTGGGGAACACTGTCTTTCATCAATGGCTGCTGTCCTTCAGAAATGTCCCTGGCATCTCCATGTCCCTGTCTGATATGACTTGTTTTGAAGACTTTGCTTCAGAGATGGAAGAGGTCTGTAGGCAGTTCCATCTTGCTGAAGGAGCTGGCAGAAAAAGATAGCAGTTGGGAAGTTATGGTGCTTTCTCTGCCTTTGTTTCATGAAGGAAAGCAAGACCAAGAACTTGGCTTTAAGGGTGTCTGAAGTTGTTATCTGCAGACTCGGAGAATGTCTCCCCCTTGGCTTGGGAAAGTAGTGGGTTGTGTTTGACATGAAGCTTGTTCAGTGTAGCTGGCATTGCACCATGTACAACAGGGAAACCAGCTATCTCCTGTTTTAAACAAGGATGGGAGATGCAGTGGGAATCGGCCCTGGAGCAGACTGCTTGTTCTGGGCGTGGGCAGCTTGCCTGTGAAGTGTGTCAGCGTGGGTGAGGGAGCCAGGAGGGACTGAGATGCTTGTGTCCAATGCTCACAGAGGGTCCTTCCTTCGGTGCTGCACCACTGATTTGAATGACATCAAGTTACTTGCTGTAATCTGCTTACAGATGTTGTAAAGTCATGCTAAGTCCTTCCCAATGTGGCTTTCTGAAGGGACCAGGTCCCAAGGATCTGCGACCCTTCTCTCCTTTGTGTTCACTCTATACGCTCTCAAAGTCTGCACACGTGGGATGGTCTGTCTGCAAAGAGCTGGGTTTAAGCCTGAGCTATTCCAGTCAGTGCTGGTAGGCTGGTGGCCCCTGAGGGGTGTCTCATGCTCTCATATGTGCTGTTGTGCTTCTTGCGGTGCTGGGAGGAACAAATGGAAAATGATGGGCTGACCAGGAAAGGCATTTCCAGGAATGCAACACCCAGTTTCCCCCATCCCCATGGCTGATGTGCAAGAAACCAAGAGCCTTCCTCTGTGCTTGTGATCCCAGCTGCACTCTCACCTGTCAGCAGGAGGAGGAGATAAATCAGGGTGTTACTGGGGGAAGCCCAGTACAGTGCAATTTTGGTCTAAATATTATACAAGTGGCATGATGCTCAGCTGTACAGCTGGGTGTGCTGGTGCAGTGGTGGAGATGGGTCTGGCCCGTGCAGCTGATAGGGAGGAGTCCTGCTGATTCCTTTGACAATTCAGATCTTAATGTGATGGTTGTGCTTGGGAGAGGTCTTTTTTGTACAACTCAGGTGCTGTGTGCTGAACCTAAACTTACCAACATGGATGAAAATCACATGAGTTGTGGTGAGTCCGTGCTTTACCTTGCAGTGTAGGTAAAGGGCCTTCAGTCAAAGACTGTCCTCAGGATCTGGATGGTTGAGTAACACTTGAAGGAGAAAATACTTGTGCTGAGACATGGTGCTGGATCCCTTGTTCTGAACAAGCCTCACAATTGTCTTTATCTTTTGTATGTCTGTCTGCAGAATGAGAATGATAATTAATGCACAGTGACTCTCCTGGGTTCTGCCAAAGCCAATACTGGTTTTCCGAAGTCAGCTCAGAAGTACTGAAAGTGCAGCTTTAGGCAGGGCTGTGGTCAAACATTTCTCCATTTGGCTCCTGCTGCTTTGATTGTCAAGCATCACTTGAAGCTTTTCAGTCAGCATTAAAGTGAGAGCATCAGTCTAAACTGAGGCAGTCCTGGACATCAGATGATTACATATTCAAAAAAAATACCTTAGCTTGACCTTGAAAGAGAGGAATGGTCAGCATCAGATTTATATATTTTTAATGCAGCTTTTCATTTTTAAATTCTTTCAGTCTTTTTTCCTTCATAGATCTTTTCTTCCACAGCAATTTGCAAATGTACCAGTCATTTCTTAAGGAGCCAAACTTCAGCCTGCTCCTTAAAATACCCTGTGAGGCCCAGAAGGGACATTATCCCAGCTTTGCAGTCAGGGAAACCAAAGCTCAAAGAGGGCGAGAGCTTAATTTGAAAAGTGTGAGGCAGTTGTGATCCTTGTTACAAGCAGTGGAAACTGGGGATGTTTTCCATGGAGTTGATTCTGTCACCTCTGTGAGCCGGATGGAAGATCACAGGCTTTTGGGGAGCTGGAGCTCCTGTCTCATTCATGTGCTGCTTGCCAGGAAAACACTCATCTTGGAGAAGCAATGTTAGGGGTTGATGGGAAGATATGTGCCCGGGGCTGATGTGGGCTGGCTGGTTGATGCCACATCACCTCCCCAGTGGTGTGGAGCAAGTGTGAAAAGGATGGTCAGAGGTTGCCAGCTGGTGGGGCCAGGGAGAGTTGGGTGTTTTAGGAGTGGATGCAGGTTGTTTGACAGGGCTGAGACCACACAATGGCTGGTGGTTTCACGTGTGCCTCTGGAGCAGAGGGGAAATGATGAGATACATAGCACTCACATGCCTCTGCTCTGGATTGATGTGGTCTCGCTGAGTGAATCAAAGCTTTTGCTTTGAAGGCAGAGGAGGGGGAGGGGACCATCTTTGTTCTGCTGTTTGGAGAGTGCTGGAAATCCTTCAGACCAGAAGACTACACCCTTCATTACCCTCTGGGTTATTTGCCCCATATTGGAAATATGACTCTGTCATGTGAAGTTTTTGATAATTTATACAGTTAATGTTTAACAGAGTTGGAGTATTAGAATTAAACAGGGGACGAGCTTCCAACTTTACATGGTTAAGGGCTAATAAAACTTCTCTGATCCAGTGTTTTCCTTTCACCAGAGGGGATTTTTTTCATTAGCTTTGGAGTGTTAAAAAGAGATCTCCTGTATTTGAGGCAGATTGATCTGTTGGCTCCAGACAAAGAGAACGTGCAAAGGTGTCAGCTTAACTATCCAGTCGACACAGATGCAGGAAGGCAAAAATTTCAGGGTGAGTTTAATTGGTATCTTCAATGACAGTAGCTGGATCCAGCATCTGCCTTGGATACTGCGTGATATCTGCAGCCCAGTTCAGGTGTGGAGGAGCTGGTCGAACAATGGAGTGGTAGGTGGAGGGTAGCAAGAGGCTGGACTGCCCAACCTTGGCTTTATCTCTTGTGCAGCCTCCACCATGCTGTTTCACCTGTCCACTCTCTTCAGGACAGCCTGGAGATGTCAACTGGTGACCCTTCAGTCATCACATCTCCCAGTGGTGTTGAACTGACATGGTGTTTCCCAAGCATTTGTCATGGGGATTGCAAAGGTGTGACCAGGGCAGCCCCAAGGCTGGTGTGATCCAGGGGTCAGTAGGAGAAGGGAACAACAGTTGGGACTGGCTGAGCTTAACAGAGTCTGCGATGGTCACAGGGGGTTTGGTCTTAATTTCTTTTTAGTTTAGTTTACTCAGACTTATGGGTCTGGTGGTGTCTCACCCCAACACACTTCACACCTGTTGCCTGAATCCAGTGATGTCTCTTGCTGGCACAGAACTCTCAAAGCCACGGTTCTTACTGTAGTGTGGTTGGAGATGGTGAGGGTGCTAATGAGGGGTTTCACAGCTTCCTTAAGGGGGAGGCTGAGGCATAAGGCCTTCATGGCATCCTAGAGGTCCAGAATGGTGGAGTGATTGCAACTGGTCCAGAGACATCCTCAGTCCTGTTGCTCTGCATTGCTCACTTAAAAATCAGGTTGATTTTTAGAAAACCACCAGGACTGAAGGCAACTATGACTGCAGACCTGGCACTTGCATTTTAGGTGTCCTGATTATCTGCTGTGAGTTTTCTTTCCCTTTTATCTCCCACGGACTCCTGTCTGCACAAATGCTGTGTATACTGTGAATGTAATTTGCTTCTCCTTTGGCCCAGGGTATTGATGCAGTTGATAGCTCTTATTGAGCTGGAAACAGCCATTTTTAATCCTTTCCTTATGACTGGAGAAACAAGAGGGGACATATGAAAGCAAGGCTGTTGGGGTGGCTGTTGCATGGGTGGAAAATCCACAGATGATGTTTTGCCTTTGCAAATGTACATTGCGAACATGAAGGGAACTCTGCTTGTCATCATTCTTCCAACCATTTCTCCTCACCATAGATGACGTATGGAACTGTACTGAAGAGTTTTGTGCCTCCAGTTCCACCCACGGGCATCACCTGCTTGTTGATTGGATGGAAAGCTCTCCTGGAAAGTGGTGGTCTCTCCATCCATGCTGAGCTCATCTCTAGGTTTAATGGAGCAGTTTCTCTAAACAAGGAATTAAATTGATTTTAAAAGATTACACCTCCTCTGCAAGATGTCAAGGTCATGATCTGTGAGAGCACCCCGTAGACAGACACACACATCACTAAGATGAGTTTAGCTTTTATTTTAAAATGTCTGTTTTTATTTGCATTTCACCTGCTAGGTCCCAAATTTGGTGATTCTTCCCCACAAAAAGGACTGAGCCCTCAGCCTAACAAAGAAGTCTGTGGGGTTTCCATCTCCTGCAGTTGAAACGCACAACGTGGAAACTGGCTCCTGGGGGAAACAGCAAGTGGAAAGTGTAATCTAGCATAGAAGTATTTATTTTTTAAAGACAAGTGGCAACCCCCTGCCCCTCTGCTGCCTTGTGTGCTCCTGGTCTGTTTCAGATTTTAATAAATTTTTTGTTCATCTTGAGGAATCAAATTAATAAGTAGTGGCAATTGCTTTTCAGAGAGAGAGGCTGCTGAGGGTTGGAGTAATTTTAATTTGGCGTGTGTTGCTGAAGGACTGTTTGCTGTTGAGGCAAGTGCATCAGTGTCAGAGCCCATGAATGTTGACCATTCCCTGTGCACACAAGTGTTGTATGTAAAGTTTTGCAAGTAGGTCTCTGAGCAAGGGCTCAGGGAGAATTAAACTGGCCTTGCTGGGAACTTTGAGGCTCTCATCTCCTTTAGCTCTGGGTAAATTTGAAACCCAGCACAACTGGACAGGCACATCTTCCTGTGCATCACTGGGCAATCCCAGTGTTGCTCTTCCAGGTAAGCATCATCATTCAGTGTGTGGTGCCAGTCAGGTCTCAGCCCTCTGTATATGCCAGAAACCCAGAGGTGCTTCCCTCAGACACCTGTCTGAGGGGATGCTGTGTTTGGTTTGGAGGTGACCTGGCCCTAAGTGTCATGCATACCCCTTCTGTGGGCATGTGGAGATGATGGTGGAGTCTGGCTGTGGATCAGGGTGATGTTAAAATGAATGAACAACTCAAGTTACTCCAAAGGTCTGAGTCATGACAAGAACGATTGTATGTGCTTAAAATGTTATGAGATTTGGAAAGAAAACCGAGTTTTGTTTCTGTGCATTGGTGGTTTCAAGATCATGCTTGCATCTTCTTGAAGTACCTGTGATAACCAGGCTTCTCATGTGACTTCACAGACTGGGGCTTTTCCACCACAAGTATTTGATAATGTTTGTCCAACAGCAGGCACTGCAGGTTGGCATCCTGGCAGGAACTTGGAAGCGCCCAGCAGAGGTTGAGGTGCCACCTCCTGAAGGAGAAAATGGCCTCTGTGTTACCTTCTGACTGTTCCTCACCTGCAAACCCCGAGTGTGAGGGTACGTGATGGCTGACACAGAGTCGGTGCAGCAAACTGGGGGAGTTGCTAAGCAGCTGTGGAAGCAGGGTTAGCAGCATCCAGCATCAGGGCAGTGCAAAATCCACCTGCACAGATACATTTGCAGGTGTCACCTTGGTAAGGGCATTGTCAGTTCTGACCACTCTCATTAGAGCAATTTGTTTTGCAGTGAAGCACCATATTTAGTCAGTGGCTGTGGTTACTGGAAAGCCCAACCACAGGAGTTTACCCAAAACCCTGGAGGTATTACACGTTGAGCCTGAGGAGGTTGACTGGTGGTAAGGCAGGGTTGGAGGTTTCCTTCTGGAAAGACAGTGGTGGAGCATGGGCTCCTTGCATACTTGTTCACTACTTCCCAGCTGCTGTGCCCTGGCCTTTGCTGCCAAACTCCTCTGCCTTGGTTTCCCAGCCAGATGAAGAGGGACTCTGCTCCTGCTCAGCATGGAGAAGGAAGGTAGCAGGGTGCAACTCCCTGGATGCACTCTGCCATCTGACCAGCAGAGAGACCTCTCCAAGCCAGGACATGTCACCCACAGTGTGTGGCTGCTCCTCCTTTACCAGGGATGCCTATGGACCCCTTTTCAAGGATCAGGGGAAGATTTCCCCACAATGCTTTCCCATCTCTAAGGGAGTACTGTGTAATCCTTGGGTTATGTGGTAATTAGGGTGACTCCTTAATCTCTTTACTGAGATTGCGGGTTAAACCACCTTCTCTCAAATTACCGACTTCCCTCTTCAAAGGGAAGAGAGGAGTGAAGTCCTAGTTGCTCATCTGGTTTTGCTTTTTATTTTATTTCTGTCCCATTATGCTGAGCTCACTGCATTTTTGGTTGTTTCCAGTTCCAAACTGAGATAAATGTGCTGATAACCCTTTGGCACATGCTGTGTCCACTTTCAGGGAGCTGTGCCTGGCTTGTCCCGCAGAGGATGGGGCTAACCAGAAGCTGCAAGAGACTGCAGGGGTGTAATGTCACCCCAGTGAGGCTTTCATGGTGTATTTCAGCCAGCCAGCTGTCTGGGATANATGAAAGAATGATAAAGTACTTAGGGGTCAATCCATAATGTTATTTAGGTGTCAATCTGCTTATTTTAATTCATTTCAATGGAGATCCCTTTCCCTTTCCCTTTCCCTTTCCCTTTCCCTTTCCCTTTCCCTTTCCCTTTCCCTTTCCCCTTTTGTAAGAAAACTTAATGACTGAAATAGATCTCTGTTTAGAGGATCTGGAGACTCTCCACCCACTGCCGGAAGAGCCTCATGGCACATAATGGGAGAAAACTGCCACTAAATGTTCACATCACACTTTTCCCATTTCCCTTTGATCCTGTATATTTGGCATTAACTGCACAATGGAGGTTTCCTTTTGTTTTAATTGTGATGAATTTTAGGGAGAAGGAAGGATTGCTCCCTTGTTTTTCTTTCTACTGTAGCCCAAGCCATCCCGATGACAGATCTTGTCATTACACGGTGTCATTTTAGATGTTTGCACTGCATCAAAAGCAAACGGAGGAGCCTGCAGTCTAAGCTGTGGGTTGAATAACAATGTTTTTCCAGGAAAAAAAAAATCTGTGAAGTTCTTAATGAGAAACATGAGTTTCACAGAGGCAGCCTGTGCACTACTCCCAGCCCAGCAGAGCGATGGCTCCCATCTCCCTGAGTATCATCTTTTGTGGCCCTTTGTGTTTCCGAAGGCTGTGAAGCTGTGGAGTCATCTAGAACTTGAAAAGCAGGAGGGCTCATGTTTTCCTGTGCATGGTGGATCTTCTGGAACAGCTTTCCAGCTGCACGCTCCTTGCTAAAGCAGAGGTTGGTCACATGCGCCTGGGAGATGCTGGGGACAATGTGTCCGGAAGGGGAAAGGGTAGTGCTGAGAGGCTTAAAATCTCTGCACGGGAATCTGCTTTTCCTGAAATGCCTGCATGCTAAAGATGGTGAATTCTGCTGATGCAGGAGAGCAGAGCATCTTTGTCGGGCATCTGTCTCCCAACCACATTCCTTTCAAGCAAGGAGGGCTGCTGGGGAAGTCTCTGCTCTGCAGACCTCCTGCTGTCTTCCTGACTTCTCAGAAAGGTCATGTGAAGACTAATGTGATCAAAAGGGTTTTTTAAGTGTTATTTAAAGTGTGTTGACTGTTCTGCAGAGGGTTTTGGTCATGCAGAATTGGGAAATTTGACTGCTTGTCAGCCGTGACCCAGAACTTCGCTGTGGGGTCTCACCAGAGAGGAGATACTGGCAACTGAAGACTTTTATGTGGTTGCCTCGCTTGGGTTGGTCTTATCCCTCTTTGATTTTCCTTACAGTGCCTGAACACACTGCTTTGCTGTTGCCCTCTGAAGTATGTTGAGATTCGTGTGTGGTGGTGTTTGTATCAGGGAACCATTTGTGGGGCTTGGGGAAATGGCCGTGCCCAGGAAATGGCAACAAGTCCAGCTGCTCAGGCATAGCCTCTGGGCTCCATGGAGCTGACTCTGTAGGTGTTTGAGTAATGTTGGATGAGATTTATAATTTGGTGGTACTGGAACATACCCAAAAAAAACCCTGGTCCATGTGGAAGAGGCATAAAAAATCCACCAGCAGGTTGAGTTAGGCCTGGGAACTGCCACAGCACATCTGGATGTTGTGTGAGGGCTCTCCACTGTCAGAGTTGGTGCTTCTCAAACACCCACTTTACCTGCATGATGGAGGAAAGCTGTGCCACCTTCCAGGGACATGCAGTCCCTCCAGGGGCTGGCATCCCTCCTCTGAGGGGCCAGCACGGGATGGGTGGCTCTGGTGTGTGGGCAGGACTCCTGTGGGAGGAGCACGGAGCCAAGATGGAGATGGGGGAAGCAAACATGACAGCTGCTCTACTCACCACTTCTACTAAAAAGTGTTCCCCTTCTCCAAAGTGTAGTCCTGCTGGAGGTCCCCATGCACCTTACCATTGCCCAACTCTGTGCAGAAATTCCAGGGACAGGAATAATTTGCTTTCCCCAGAGTCATGGGGCAGATGCTTCACCCTGTGATGCAAAGTCTCCCAGCCTCCTGCTGGATGGTTCCTCTCTTTGTCGTTTTGCAACTTATGGGTTGAAAGAAAGCTGGAAACACATTTTTTTCCACACAAAATCAAGGTCTGTGCCTTTACTTCACCTGAATTTTTGCTGGATGTTGAAATACAGCAGTCAGTCTTCCTAACTTGACACCACCCTTCACCTCCTGTTCTGGGCTGATGACCAACCCAGCTGCTGGTGAACAGCAGGTATTTGGATAATGTCCTGTCCTGGAACTGAGGTTCTTTTCCTCACAAATATACTCACAGAGTTTCCAAAATTACTCTGGAATAAAATGTCAACAGAGGAGGCTGATCTGGAATAGCAGTTGCTGAATAATTTATTCTGCAATGAGTAGATAATTTCCCTATATGGAGCAACCTGAATAAGCTCCAAAATTTAAGCTTTATTGGTTTAGGGGCCAGAGAGGGGAAGAAGCCACTAAGTTTTTATGAAGTTACTGTAGTGAGCTAAGCTGTTTAAGTATAATAATATTTCTACAATATAAAGTGTGTGGCTGTGGTCTCCTTAGTGAAATCACATATATATGGGGAAAAAAAAGGTGGGTTTATTCTAAATGAGGGCTGTAAAAGTTGGCAGGAGAGGGGAGTTGTCCTAGTGCCTGCTCCTGGTGTCTGTGCCCAACTCCTGAATGGGGAGGGGTGGAAAGCAGAAATGGCAAAATGTTGTAATCTTAGAGTTTTTTCCACTTTCAGGAAGCAATTTCAATGCAGAGGCCTTTTCTGTGCTTAAAAGTGAGGTTCTCTGAAGGAAGTTAATTGACCTTTTCAGCAAATTTGTTACCGAGACCATTACCACAAATGCTGTGGAAATGCTTTGTAAACACAATGTTCATTTAACAACACCACCAGTGACTTAGAAAGTCAGACTTTATCCTCTCTTAAAAACGAAAGAGCTATTCTTAGCGGAAAAAGTGTCTTTTTGGGGAAGAATTTGGAGCAGATTTTCGTATTGAATCTAGGCTGCCTCATTCCCTCAGAAGGCGTCTGAGGGCCAGGAAAATTATAACTAATAACTTCCCTATAAATTGTAGAGCTGCTATTTTAAGGTCTGGTGTCTCAGGGAGGATCAGGGTGGTGTCCTGCTTCCCTCCATTGCTGTGCTATGGCCTGGTTTGATTCTGGTGCTTGCTAAGCTGGCTGCTGGTCCTGCCTTGTGTAAAACCAAAATGTGGGAAGAAAACAAGTCAGAAGGTTCTCAGGATTGGTTTTGCTTTTGATTTTTGATATTGGTAAATTGAGTTTGTGTTTTGTTTTGAGGATGGCCCACTCGCGAGGCAGCTTTAAATGGTAAAATATGCATTGAATGCAATTTATCTTTGCATATTTGGAGACAAAATCCAAAGCTTCTCCCCAGCCTCAGGCTAAGTCCTGGAAAAGCTGCCAGATCAGGAGGGAGGAGGCTGTGTCTTGGAAAAGCCGGTCAGCAAGGGGAGCAGATACCTTGAGAGAGAAAAGGATGTCCATGGCTCTGAATCAACTTCTTCCACAAACAGAGGCCACTCAGGAAGGAGCCCTGAAGGCAGGAGCAACAGGTTAAGGGCTCTGGCGTAGGAGGCACTTTGCTTTAAGGATTAGGGTTATGTTTTTGTGGAGCTAAAAGCTCTGTGAATCACCACATGAAAAAGGCGATGAAGGGAAGAGCACTGCTCTGCTGGCTTTTGACTGTGATGAAGTTCAGTGATCCCATCATGGTGACACTTGCATGGAGGGATAAGAGGCAGTTCCTAATTAAAACCCTTTTATGTGCTAGAAGCCAGCTTCTCAGCTGTTGGAAATCTGGGTGGCTCCATTGAAGTCAGGAGATGACCCCAGCTGAGCCTCGTGTGTGAGTTTTGGCATCTCCCATCAGTTTCCTTGAGGCAGCCGAGGTGGTGACAGCACGGGGCTGGGTTTGCTCTGTGGCAGCCTCCACTGATGGCACGCACAAGCCCGGAAACGCCAGAAAAAGTGAATTTCCTCCCTGTGGATATTTTCTTTCATGCTTGAAAGCAACCCTGCATCTGTTGAGCAAACACCTGAGCTGTAACAAGGAACCATGCTGCTCCTTTTTTGGATATAGCCACTCATGAGCACAGAGAGGAGAGGGGTGGATGATTTGGGGATGGTCACAAAAATGGGTTGCTTTTTTTCCCCTTGACATAGAGATGGTGTATGCACGGCTTCTACTAAAAAAAAAAGTACTGCACATCTTCATCTTTCAAATTTCTGATTGAAGAAAACTTTATATTCAAGATGACTGTAAGTTATACTGTAGCAGTAAAGAGCAGAGACTTGACAGCATTTTGCCACTAGTTGTTGCATGGGCAGCACTTAGCAAAGATGTGGTGAACTCATCCTCTCTTCAAGCCCTTTCTGTTGCTTCCAAACCAGCATTTCGATTGGTTTGAGTTGGATTTGACTTGCTACCAGAGGAATTCAGCTTGCAAGGCTGCACCTTAGCAGAGGAGATCAGTCTGAGCTTAAAACTGGTTGTATTTTTTTCCTTTTTTGCCCAAACTGTAGTTCTTCAGAGCAAGGGTTGCACATTTGGGTAAATTAAAAACCCATTTGTGGTCAGGCATCAGAAGATTGTGGAAGGTGATGCTGGAAAGGGTGGCAACAAAGACCCTTTGGCTTTGGGGCTGGCGACAAAAACCCCAAAAAACCTGGTTCTTAAGAATTTGATGGGCAACAAAGAGCACTCCAGACAGGGGAGAAAATGGAGAACATTTTTGAATATTTTTGGGTGAAGTCACAGATTGGGACTAGTTGTCTGGAGGATGGCCTTGGGCCAGCCACCCCCTGAGCTGGGTAGGGGGGGAGGGGGAAAACCTCTGTTTCAGGCTCCTAGATAAACAAACACCAGAAATCTCGTAAGGGTAATAATGGAAATCACTGGGAAATTGAGTTAATACAAGGGCATCTGTGTAAGTGAATGCTCGGGACAGGGAAACGGCTTTGTCCTTTAACTCTAGTAATGCTGGAGCAGATGGGAAGCGTGGTGTGCTTCACGCATTAGCTGGCTTGGATAAAGAGCAAGGCAGAGGCCGGTCCTCTTGGCTGATTAGAGGTTAACAGGGATAGAAACTAGCGGATTGACTCTTCATTTGCAGGAGGTGTTGTGGGATCAGAGCAGATGGCAGAGAGAGCGTCCCTCCAGCTTACTCAGCTGCTCAGAGGAGCTTACAGCTCCCTCCAGCACAAACAGCCCCACTGCATCTCCTCTGTTTACAGCTGCAGCTCTTGCTTCTTCCCTGGCCTACCTGGAGAGGTGATAGAAGAGTATTTCACACCAACCTGTGGTAGTTGGTGCCCAAGGCCGTAGGTATGTGCGGGGACACTTGCAGACATGGTGCATACTCTCCAACTCATCCATATCCCTTTGTTTCAGCTCCTCTGGTGGCAGCAGCTTAGCTGCGGGCATGGCTCCTTCCTGGGGGGCTATTAATGGTCTTTGTTCGCTCTGTGAAAGTAGAGATGCATTTCCAGGGTGGTAATGACTGGGCAAGAACAGAAGCATGGCGAGGAAAGGGAGGAGGGCTGCAAAGGGAAAATGCTCAGCCGAAGAAGCGCGGCTGCGTTCTGCTGGGGCAGCATCCTCCCGGCCAGCCCTCGCCTGCCTCCTTCATCCCTGCCAAGGTCTTGCTCAACAGCAGCACCTTTGCCTTCGGTCACAAAAAAGAATAGCTTTGGGGAGGAGGGAGGATGGAAACTCATAGCAGTTCTGCTCATTGACTCGCTGGAAGCCTGGATTCCCTATTTTGCAAGGGAGAAATGGCAATTGATTCAGCCTTACCCTCTTTCTTTTTGTCTGCCAGTGCTCTGAAAAGGCACATTTTATCTGTGTGTGACAACACCTGCCTAGGGTGCCTCTCATTGAGCTGCTGAATCAAAAGAGCAACAAGAAAAGTGGGTTTAATTGCACACATCTTCAGTAGAGTCTTTCTTGCACTGGCAGCACAAAAGGCCAGCCCTGCGCTGGTTGAATGGAGCCCGGGAGGGCTGGGGCACGCCGTACTCTCGTTACTATCGGAGGCAGATGATTCACTTTGCTGGAGCATTGTCATGTGCAAATGAGTTCATGAGCCCATCTCCTTTCCAACTGCAAGGTCAGGGACTGAGCAATTGTCAGCATCAGCCGGCTGGAGGAATTGATCTAGAAGCCGGAAAGCTTTGGGAGATTTTACTCACCTCCGCTTCCCACCGCCCGAGTACACCGACACCTTCCTCCCGTGGGTGTTGTCTACATTACAAATATTGACCGATTTTAAGTTCATGTTTAGAAAGCTGCTGTTTCGAGGCATGGAAATGTGACTGAGAATGGCTTATAAATAACACTCGGTGCGGCAATTATTATTCATTGCTAGTTATGGCTTTCACACAGTGGAAAAACAAATGGTTTTTCCACTAGGAGCTGGAGCTGCAGTCCATTTAATCACTAAAGAGCTTGGAATCACTTTAGTTTAAAATAACTTTCCGCTGTGGTTTGGAAATTTAAAAAAAATATATTTGGGTCATGTTAACCTAGTGTATACAACTTGCAGTGAGAATTTCAGTTTACCTTGTCTACATCTGCTAAGTCCCATAAATATCCGTGTATTTGTTCCCATTCGATTTTGCAGAGCTCCTGCCTGCCTGGAGATAAAGCTGCCCAAACACAGATTTGAAGTGGGGTTAGTCTGACTAGAGGTGGAGTCCTGGGAGCTGAGCAGGGAGTACAAGAGCAGTGAGGAGCCAAGCTGCTGTCCTCTGCAGCCACCCCTCTCTGTCTGGGATGCAAGGGGATGTGGCTGATGCCTTCAGGAAGCTGCGTGGATGGACTTTCCATCACTTTGCTCCTAACTGAGGCTGCCCAAAATATCAGCCTCAGGTAGTAGGAGGTCACTTGAGGTTTTGACAGCCAGGGGTGGGAATGAGGTCTTTATGTACAGTGTCTGGCTGCATCCCACCAGTGGCCCATGCTCAGGGTGTGGATATGGTGCACATTTCCCTCTGCTGAGCCATTCCTTGCCCCGCTTCGAGGTTTGCACCAAGACCAAGAGAAACCTGTGGAGGAGACAGAAGACCCACAGTGCCATGAAGAAATACTCCCCACGTTACCTGTGAGTTACTGACCCCCATTCTCTCACACAGCAAGGTCAGTGCAGCATCCTCAGGGTTAGGTCCTGCAGAGGGCTGCTGTTCTGTGCTGGCTTCCACCCGGCAGGACTGCGCCAGTGCTCTGGGAAAGGCAAACGGCTGCCACGTCTGGGAAGAACGGGCTAATTTTTTCCGAATGGCACAACTTTGCAGATGACAACTGTGACTTCTGTCTGGGCTGCAGTGTGAAATCTGAGGGATGGCTGTGAGCAGCAACTGCCAGAGGGAGCAGAGCTGAGCACTCAGGTTCCCGACTTGTGTGGTAACTGCAGAGTCCTCCTCTCCCGTGCAGGTGTTCGTGCCACAGTTATGAGAAGGGAAGGAGCTGTGCCTGGGTTTTGCTTGTTTCTGCAGATTAAATTTTCATCTGAGTGTCTGCCTATCTCCAAACTCCAGGTACTTCAATGTAACCAGCCTGAATGTGAGCTTTACCTTCAGTAATTTGCTGGACAACACAAGATGAGGGGTCTTTGCATCTGGCCTCGTGGTGGGTTAGAGCTGCAGGACAGCCTAGTGGTTTCTCCTGATGGTTGGCATGTGGACATCTGGGTGAAAGATGTCCAGCTGAAAGACTCTCTGCTCTTATAGAACTGGAAGAGTTTGCAAAGCTCCTTTTGGTTTAAGAGGTTTAGAGATCAAAGAATTCTCCATCTTGGTTAAAGATGCTTCTATTGAGGCCTTAATGCTGTTGTCCTAATAGCAAAGTCTTCTGCACTGGAGCCCCTGTAAAGGACTTGATCCTTCATACCAATTTCAGACCCCAGGATTTTTAGTTTTGTGGATCCATCCTCCTCCCAGCCTGCAGGGAGCCCAGCCTGCAGCTCCGAAGAAGAGAGTGCTGCCCAGATGATGAGTCTGTAAGTCCCACCACTATGGAGCTTACAAACTCCTAGAAGACAATTCTGGGGTCTGTTTTAATTTAAACCAGAGGCACAATGTCCTGCGGCAGTAAGACAGGGAAAGTTCTTGCTCTGGTGTTTTGTCCCCATTTGATGGGTTGGATGGCTGGGATGAGGAAAGAGATGAGCTCATTGTGCCCTGTGTGCCTGTGAACATTTGTGGCACCTTTCTGTGCTCTTTCTGGGGCAGTTATGAACACTCAGCTCCTTTTGCAACCTCGATCAAAGAGACATCCACTGGGAAGCTTCCGTGGTGAAAGTAGGAGAGGGTGTTCTGGGCCAGGGAGAAGGCGACGTTGTTCTTGGGACAAAGCTAGACTCCAGAGGGGCATAATGAGTCTGTAGTTACAAAGATGGTATTTAATTATTTCTTTTCCATGGTTTTCAAGCCTTGGCACTGTCAATTTGCTGGCAGCAAATCAAACACCAAGTTAGCTTATGTTAAGAACAGAAGATGAAGTCCTAGATAAGCACTGGGCTGTAGGAATGTCTTAAATTGAAATGTACACGGAGGACACAGAGGAGAGTATGTCTTTGCTCTCAGTGTCAGTGACCAGGGCTATGTTTCTTTCTACTGTAGTGCTGGTATCATAGCTGCTAGGATGCTTCTTGCTTCTAGGATACGAGATGAATGGAGAGAAGGGTGCAGTGACAGCTGTCCTTGTCCAGGGTGACCCATAGCCTTTTGGTGATAGCATCAGGGTTTTGTATGGAGCAGGAGTGTGTACCCGTGGGTGCTGGGGGCAGTGTGGTAGCTGCAGTCTGACCTCCCGCTAATGTAAATATTCACAAATAATGCCTCTGTTCCTGCCAGCACCTCTCTCTCCTCCCCTCACCATGTTTAATTTCTGACTAAACTTTTGATAAATGTTTTGTAGAGAGTTCCTACTTTATCTTAAATAGACCTGCTGTCACCACAGCTCAGATCTAAACCAACACTTGACTTGGGGCACGAGTGCCAGATGAACTTGGCAGTTGTTGAGGTACTGAATGGTCCTGTTCGATGTGCAGACCAGCTATGAGTTGTGAAGACCAGCTCTTGCAGCAGATGGGAAAGCACAGCTTTTGGAATGCCTGATAATAGCCTGTGAAGTATCTGGACAAATTTTCTCTCTTGGGAGGCTGGATCAGATCACAGTTGATGTATTTTCAGACTTATACCTGTTTGAAACAGGTCATTTGGTTAAAGTGAGTTCCTCCAGCCTTACACCAGTTAGCCCCAAGTGGGGTCTGGCCCATGGTCCTGTTAAAGTAAGCATTTCAAGGCAGTGTTTATGGCCAATAATTTGTTCTAGAGTGTTTTATGTGTGTGTGTGTATGTGCCTGCAAGCGTACGTACGAGTATATACATACATACTTGCTTAGGAACGTGGTTTCCAATCCTTTTAACTTGTTCAAAAAGTAAACTAGGGAGAAACTGGCAGTGAGTCGGAGCCGCCTGCCAAGCATTGCAAACCAGAGAAGTGGTAAAACATAAACACTTTGGAGTTTATCCTCGGGATTTATATAGTTTGGCTGCTGGGGGACGGGCTTGTGTGGAGGGGGAGGCTCATCAGCCCCTGGCCGTGCTGCTCCCGCGGCGCCGAGCCCAGCACCTCCGCAGCCGCGCTCCCGCTCCCGGCAGCCTGTGAGCAACAGGGAAGCACAGAGCTGCCCATCCCTCCCCTCCTGCTCTGCTGCCCACATGGGGTGGCTTTTGGGTGATGGCAGCAGGACAGGTCTGCTTTTCCCCCTCCCCTGCACTAAAGTAAAAGCAGACCTCCTTGACGCTTAATCAGATTTGAATGTGGGTTTTGGCGTGGCTTTAAAGAGACTGGCAGCGAATAGCTGGTTTTGATGCCATTTATTAAAAACCTCTGGTAGAATTTGTCTCCGAAAGCCTTTGTAAGAGCTGGCAAACGCACAAGGGTTTGATGCAGTTAATGTATTTTAATCTTCACCCCCCACCCCTTCTCCTTTTCTGTCGCTAATTGTAGGGCTCTCAGCTGTCTGCCGCCTTCTCCAGGGGGATGGCAGGCTCTGCAGGGACCTGTACATACACAGGCTTAATAAGGTTGCAGTGGCATGGAGAAAAGTGAGCATCCTCTTCAGGGAGCAGGGCTGGGATGGGTGGTGTGGGGGTGCCAGGTCTGACATGGGAGCACCATGTGGCCTTGGCCATGTTATTTAATCTCTTGGTGCAGCCACATTCTCCTTGGAGGAGCGAGGCAGATGAGTGGGGAAAACAAAATATCCCTTTTTGAGGTGGCTGGGCAAGTGCAGTGTTGGTGTTGGACTCACTCAGCAGTTGGATCCTGAGAAGGACTCCTTGAGGCTCCCTTTCAATGTGAGATTGATAGGCATCCTCCAGTCAGTCTTTTCTCACTGACTTTATCTCTCCCTTTCTTGGTACATTCACCTTCCTTGGACCCACAGGACTTTCTGAGCCTGTTTCAAGCTCCACACCTGCAGTTGGGACTTTTTGGGGCTTTTTTTCCCAGTTTGTGCCTGAAGGCACTGCACCCCCTTTCTGCATAGTGGGAACTGTCGGGAACACCATAATATTGGTGTGAGCAATTTGTGGAGCTCAAAAATCAGTTTTCTCTGAGCCCATAGTTTGGGCTGTGCATTGCTCCTGTCTCTGCTCCTTGTTTCCGCTGTGTGGAAGAGCTCAGAGCTGTGGCCATGCCCTGGAGCGCTCTACCTGGTTAGGAGACCAAAGTTGGAATTGCTTTGCATTTAGTTTGTGGGTTTTTTGTCTGCCTTATCAAAGAAAAGCAAACGTGGCCTTTTTCTACCAGCTCTCACTCATGTGAGTTGCAAATTCAGCGAGAGGGAGGCGTGGATGGAAATGACTCCCAGGAGAGAAACAGTCTGAGATACTTAAACAAATGGGAACCGAGCAGCTTTGCTCTTCCCCTGAGGGTTTGGCTGTTAAATAAACTCGCCGATGAGTCTGGCTCTGTGTGTGTGTGTTGGTGCAGAAGTGTGTTTGTATACACAGGCTGGGTGTTGCTGTGTGTGAGCCATGGGGATGGGGCGTGCTGGGTGCTGCACTCCTTGGTATATGAGAGATGCGCAAGCAGCCTTGTCTGGCCTTGCCTCCCTCCAGAGCTGGCATGGGTGGTTGTGGTTAGAGCAAAACTAACCTGACCTTTCCCTCTTCTCCTTTCCTTCTCCAGGGTTCCACCTCAGCGGAACAGTAACGGAGCCAGCGACTGCGACAGAACCAGAGATGACCTACAAGGTGGCCATCAGCTTCGACCGCTGCAAAATCACCTCTGTGACGTGCGGCTGTGGGAACAAGGACATTTTTTACTGCGCTCACGTCGTGGCGCTTTCACTGTACAGGATCCGCAAGCCAGACCAGGTCAAACTCCGTCTTCCCATCTCAGAGACCCTTTTCCAGATGAACAGGGACCAGCTCCAGAAGTTTGTTCAGTATTTGATCACAGCACACCACACTGAGGTGCTGCCCACCGCCCAGAAGTTGGCTGATGAGATCCTGTCATCCAACTCGGAGATCAACCAAGTGCACGGTAATTCCTCCCTCCTCCCTGGGTGACCAGGCACTGTTTCACTTGGTGTTTGGGGCTGGGGTGGTGGTTTTGATGCCAGTATGCTTTTGTCTGTTGCTGCACAGAGAGAGCTGGCAGTGTATCTCTGATGTTAATGCATGGGTGTTGGGACCACATCAGTGGGGTGTCCCCATCCTGCCCTCTGCTCTTCTTTGTGTTTGCCCGTCAAACACTGGCTTCAACAGGCAAGAAGAGGCAGAGCTGACAGGCTGGCACAGCTCAGAGTAGAATGGAGAAGCCAAGGCCATGGTGCTGGGACCCTGTGGAGCGGGAGGTGCCATGGGGATGCGGCTCCTCCAGCACACGGGGACGGTGTCAGCCCCAGCCCTGCACGTTGCTAAGTCAGATGCGGCTGAGCCGGTGGGAGATAAAGCTTTAATCTCCATGGGCGTTAATTTGCCCATAATAAATGAGCGCCGCTGTTCTGACCTACTGCACAAAGGCAGTGGAGATGTGTCCTGGGGCTTTGTGTTTGGAAGATGCTTTTGACTTCCTCCCTGGAAATCTGGGGGACAGTGCCCATCCCGGCCCTGCTCCACTGGCCCAGGACGTGGCCCAGGCTCCTGGGTATCTCCTGCTGTGCCTTTCCAAGGAGCCCAGGAGCTGAGGTTGCCCAGGATCTGCAACAATGAGCTGCTCCCCACCGTGCCAGTCCCACCAGCTGTAGAGCAGAGATAATAAACACTTATCTGCCACTGAAGGGCGTTGCAGGGATTAACACATGCCTGTTAAGTGCTCCGAAGATGAAAAGCCCCATATGCAGCCTAAAATACCATCTGAACTAGTTGAATCCACATGTAGAGGTAAGGCCAGAGGTTCACCTCCACCAGAGGGGTGATGGCAGCTCTGATCTTAGATGTGTTAGTCTCCCTCTGTCTGGTTGTTCCTGCTCCTACCTTGGGAGAGGCCTTTGTCTCCTGGGCCACATCTGCTGTGTGGATGGTTGTACTCCAAATAACTGGCTTTTGCAGGGGGTGGGGGGCCCTCAATTTTTGGCATTGCAAAAGAATGAGGAGCTGTGATGCTGCAAGGATCTGCTGAGGGCCATTCCCTCCCTGAGCTGATCTGCTGAAGCTGGGGCTGGGCAAGATCCCTTCTTGGCCATTGTTTGAGACTGCTTTCTCCTAAGCAGATTGAAGTAAAGCTTTTAAGGCTCTGAATATTTATTGCTCTAGAGTCAGCAAAAGGCTGGTGATTGAGAGTCTTACAAAGATACAGATGTTGGCTCTGGTTCAATATCTGCCTCTTGTTTTTACAAGTGGTTTTAAAAAAAAAACAAAGCAAAAATTCTCACTCCCTTCAGACTTGTGCAAATTCACGCGCTCCAGTGTGTGATTTTGAACCGACAGAGACACATTGGTCACCCCACAGAAGGTGGCAGCTATCTGACACCCCTGTGGCTGCCCAGCTGGTCACAAGTGAGTAAACACCTCTGCGAGCAAGAGAGCAGCCTCCTCTCATCCTGGGGAGGATGCAGATCAACCTTCGTGTGATGAGGTGGTCTTAAGATGATCTGTAACTCATAAATGTTGCATCCTGTGAAAAGGAAGGTTCCAAAACCCTCACATTAAAGTTCAGAGTGATGCTGTCCAGGGCTTCATCTCTTGATCCTGGACAGTGCTACAAGTTTTGCCCTCCTGGTTCTGCCAGAAACACAGCCACAGTGCAACTACAGTGCAGCAGTGCAGACCCACTTGAGCCCAGGGTGAGGAAGGGCTGCAGACGTGGGGCTGTATATGGGAGAGCAATTCTGGGATCTTCACTTGAAGTGGGTCCAAATTTGTTTCCCATCTTGCCCTTCCCAGCTGTGGTTCATGCATTCATAGTAGGTCACTG
Organism: Climacteris rufus; assembly: GCA_013398175.1. Classification (NCBI taxonomy): domain Eukaryota; kingdom Metazoa; phylum Chordata; class Aves; order Passeriformes; family Climacteridae; genus Climacteris; species Climacteris rufus. The sequence continues at coordinate 340,071 of VZRZ01003758.1, read as the reverse complement.
ATGCTGGGATTTGTAGTTCTTCAAGCTACATTTCACACAGAGCTTTATGCGCATTTCTTGACCATGTCTAGTTCAGACCCTTGGGGTCACATCTCTGTTCACCTTGGGGTTGGGACCAAGGTGGCTTTTGGCAGGCCAATCTCTGCAACCCAAACAGTAACCCAGTGTGTGTGCATTGGACACCTGAGGTTGTTACACCTTGGAGCCAGAACGGCCTCTCCAAAAATCCTTTTTTTTCCCTCTGCTCCTCCTTCTTCTGAGGGGAAGTCTGTTGAGCTTCGTATCAGCATCAGGTCATCTGCACCTGCCTCTGGTCACCCAAAGGGTTTCTCTTTCCATGTTTCTGTGGTGAGCATGTAGGATTGAGGAACTGATTCCGCACCAGGCTGGCTGAGGAATGCCCCTTGTGCGAGGGGATTGTCTGGTTTTGTAAAATAAGGCTTTCAGGGATGCTCCTCCTCCTGCAGAGCCTGAATGGCAGAGGAAATTACTGGGCATTGTCTGTCACACTCTGCTCTGGGCATTGGAGCTTTGTTCCTTGCAGGAGTCTGTAGCCGCGGGCTGTGCACCGCGTGCCGATCTTCCCGGCTGTCTTCCTAGAAGGAAATGCAAACTATCCAGTAATGATGGAGCCTTGGAGCGCAGCCAAGGCACTCGCATGTTCCCGGAGGATTCAGTCCAAGCAGAGCCTAGGTGTGCCTGCTGCTCTGCTCCCCACTTGACCTCTGCCAGCTGAAGTGGGTCACGTTTCTGCTCCCGGGGCTTGGCTGCAAAGGGCAGTGTGTGCCAGGGGGAGCATCCCACGTGTCTGGCACCTCCGTGCTCGGTGTCTGGAACGGCAGCTGGAGTGAGGAGACCAGGGTGGGTTTCAGTGTTGTTGTGTCCCCTCCCCAAGGGGACAAAGCCAGCAGTGTGGCTGCCTGGCACAGAGCAAGGCTGCGAGGGTGTCATTGCTCCAGCAAAAGTGACTCGTGGCTGCTTGGCTTTTTCCAGTGGGGTGAATGCTGGGGGCAACCAGAACTTGCAGCTGGAGACCTTGGATCCAACAGCCAGGACTCCAAAGGAATAAGGATCATGTGGTGGTGGCCACTTTGGCACCCTGCTCTCTCCACTCCCAAGAGCATCGGCCCAGGGCTTGCTGTGGTGCCAGCCTGGCTCAGAGAAAATGCAAGCTGAGAAAGTAGCTCAGGGCCACCACTATGGTGGGACACACTCTGAAACCTGGGAAGAATATGTCTTCCTGAGGTATGGATGAGGAACAGAAAGCAATTGCTTTGGTGCAGTAAAGTACTGCAGAGAGGGACAGGAGGTATCAGGGGCCAAGGCTGCAGCAAAGCTGCAATGGGAGTTGTAGGCAAAGAGGGAGATTTTGGGGGCAAAAGCAAACAATGTGATGGTGGAGTAACTCTGAAGCAGCAATGAGTCCTGACAGCAGCACTGTATTTCCTGCTCTCACAGCATGGATCCAACACCTATCAGCAGCCAGTGCACAGGATCCAAGCCATCCAGCAGACTTGGGAGGTGTCATTCATTTCCTCTGGTATTTTGGTTCATGCTTGCAGGGAATGATTTGAATTTATTTTAGGAGGAAGACCGGGTCAGTGTGGGGTGTACAAAAGGAAAGCTGTGTCTCAGATACATTCGTTGAGATGGGTTGGGATATATAGGCTTTGGAAGCAAACATTGGATTGTTCCTGAGGGCAAAAGCAGTCTGTGGCTAAGGAGAAGAGGTTGATGGAAACCACGGCAGGACCAGACATAGTGGTCATTAAAATCTGTAATTAGAAGCTTAAAGATGGGACAGTGCCTGTGGGCTCAGAAGATTTGGAGCTTAAAGGTATCCTTCATGCATCATTGATGAATTCTTCCCCTTCCTTGCATAAGGAGTGGAAGGTTTTGGCAAGCCCAGTGTTTGCAGCTCTGTAACTCACCCAGCTTGAGCAGCATGTGGACATGGCAGAGAGTTCTGCTGCCCTCAGCCCAGCAATTGTGGCTGGGGTGGTCTGTCTGGCCCATAGCAATGCCAGTGGATGACACTGTGTCTGTGGTGCTCAGCTGATGCCATCAGAAGGTTTGGGGTGCTCTTCTTAGGCAGGAATGGGAAAAGCCATAAAACCTCTGCTGTCACACAGTGCAGGGCCAGATCTCTCTGAGGACAAGCCATGTGAATCACCAAGGGGCCTCACTGGTCCTGCAGGATCTCAGGAGCTTCCTTGGAGGAGAGAACTTTTGGAAAACTCCAAGTGGGAATAGTCCCTCAGGCTTTGGCATGGGAAAAACAGATCTGCTTATGCAAAAGCCTGCTGCCTCATCGATTCCCTTTTGTCCGAGATGTATTCTTGACCACCTTGAGCTTTCTTTCAACTCCTGGGCTAATCCTGTCCTTCACCCACTGTCCCATCTTGCTCCTTGTGCGCAGCAAGCTGGCTGCCAGGTTGGCATGCAGGAAGTCCCTGCCTGCCTGTCCTGTCGCACCGAGCCAAGGCTGATGTTTGAGGAGACCTCGGGCGCTCTTTGACTTTCAGGTCATCCTGAGACAGCGTCTGGAGGGCAGCACCAGTAAACCTATTTGAAATTCTGCCTCACCACAGGGGAGAAGGAGAAGGTCAGATCTCCAGGGGATTTGTGTTCCTGTTTGCTGAGCTGATGTGGATTTAAGGGAAAAAAACACACCTGAGAGCTGGAGAGAAAGGCAGCTCTTCCCCTTGTCTTGCACAGCGACTCAGGGTGCCAAATGACCCCAGAGCACGAGTGGTGTTTGACAAGCAGCTTCCAAAGTTGGCTGCACCAGATACTGGTACCAATTGGACCACGTTGCTCATGTCCACTGTGCTGGATGTCTGGATTCGCTTGCCCCGTTGCTGTCAGGTGTGTGTGAATCTTCAGGCCACCCTGGCAGCTCCCTCCAACTTGCCTCCACTTGAAAACAAACTGGGAGTCTTGGCAGAGCTGGATTCCTTGCTTTGCTGCTATTTTTAATCCCTTGTTAGAGTTCATTTCCTTTCTGGTGCCTGGTTATTTTCTCTCCAAGGTTTTTCTGCTGTTTGCTTATTTGTCCATGTCCTCCCCACCCCCCGCCCTGAGCTGATCCTTCCCGTCTGTTTTCTCTCTGGACGCTGGAGAGGAGCCCTGAGGCGTTCAGCAACACCACTATGTGCAGTCATGAGATGGCCCTTGTGAACTGCCACCACGATGGCCAGCCCTGCTCCAGGCACCGCTCACCCCGGAGCTGGCACGGCCAGTCTCCAAACCACTGATGGGTGCTGGGCACAGTCGGGTGAAGTGACCATAGGGGAGATGCCAGACCAGTCACCTTTATCCCTGGGTGGCTTTTGTCAGCTCCAGGCACTGATGAAAATTAATAATTATCCCTTCTTCTTTGTGTCACCAATTCTGCTTCAGGTGAGATACTCTGGGAGTTCTTTCCAGACCACCCTGCTTCTGTGTTTCCCCTTCTTGGGTTCAAGAGCTTGGGTTTGGAATGTGCCAATGCCTTGGCATGACACACGAGGTCCCACTGCCTCCTCATCCCTAGAAATATGTGGCTTTCCATTCCAGGAGCCCCCTTTTTTTTTGCTTCATGTTGGGCAGCTAATTCCTGAGCAAGGAGTTGAATTTTCTGTGCCTGTCTTCACTCTGTTTTCTAATTTGCAGATTTTTCCAGTCCTTATTTCTCGGTCTTTGTATTCGCCAAGTCTCACTTGGCTGTCAAACAGTTAAACCCCAAGCTCCCAGTGAGGGGGGAGTCCTTCTCAGGGCGTGATGGATTGCATTTTTATCTCAGTTTCTACAGCCAGTGTAAACGGGCTGGTGAAGCACTCTTTCCACTCAAGATGTGCAATGGTGTTTCCTTAAATCTGAATCCGGCAGGACCAAGATCCAGCACATCTGAAGCGGGGCTCTTTGGAGCACGAATGCTGCTATATGAGAAATGTGTTATGCAGGCGCCGGGCTGTTTTACATGCCGTTCCCAGCTCCTTTGGAGCTGAGACATGGAATCACTCATCGGCTGCGTCACGGCGTGCCGCTGCCGAAGCCCCCACGGTGTGAATGTTGGCAAGGGGAAGTGGACAAATCCTGCCATTAATATTTAAACCCAGCACAAATCCCGTTGTTTGCTCTTAAATGTTTATCCAGCTCCCCAGCGTAATTGGGCAGCCCGTTATCTGCTGGGTTGTGTTGCACGTGTGGGAATCTGCTATTACAGCCCTCTCTCTGAATCTTTTATAGGAGAGCAAAATACATTTACAAGCAAATTTGGGCTTTATTTGGAGGCGCGGGAGGCGCGTTGCTAATTTGGCTGTGGCCCGAACCCCAACGTGCGAAGTGCTCAATGTGTTGCGTGGGAGGAGGAGGTTTTATTTAGCTGCACGCTCCCTTCCTCGCCGCTCGGGCTTTCCGTCGCTAGCGCTACGTGTGAGCAGCAGGCGCCGAGGGGGAGCCCCGGGAACCCCAAAAGAACGCACCCACTTTTTTCATCTTGCGACCTCCTCCACCCTGATCTGTCGCAGTGGCCACGGTGGGGGATGAGGGATGAGCTGAGCTTTGGTGGGCTGGGTCACCCCAGGCACCCATCCCTTCCTGGTCCTTATGGGTGACCCTGTAGAGGCAGTCGAGGCTGCTCTGGGTAGCTGCAGCTGGGAGTGGCGGGCACGATGGTGGGAAGGAGGATATTAAGAGTGCAAGCGTCTGGGATACCTAGCGATGGGGCCGGATAAGCGCTCATGGTAGACAGATTAGTCATCGGTTCCTGATAGGGGATAATCACTGGCTTGTCTGCTCTTTATCTGCGAGATAAGGATGAGGCTGGGGGTGGGAAGGAAAAGGCACAGAAAAGCTCGGAGGGCCAGGATGGACTGTCCCTGTCCCTGGCTGTGGTTGTCCCTCCTGGCTTATGGCAGGACTCTGAGCAGACTCTTAAAGCACGCTCTGAGCAGGACTCACCCCTCTCTGGGGCTCGGGGTTTAACTGTTTGACAGCCAAGTGAGACTTCTCCAGGGCTATGGCAGGGGAGTAGGATCAGGATCAGGACGTGTGGGGCTGTAGGCAAAAGTCCTTGTGCTCATCTAGGAGCTGCAATTTCCTTTCTGCTGCTTCAGCTCTCATCCCAATTATGTGGTTGTGTCGACTATAAATTATTCTGCAGAGGGAGCAGCAGCATCCTGTCCCTTCAGCACGCCTAGAGCTTGCTGGAACTTCTCTCAGGCGGCGACTGTTAGCAGAAATTAAAGTAATTTTGTAAAGGACATTAAATACAAATAACTGTATCTTACTGGGTCAGGAGTGTTCTCAGTCTTTGCTGGAGGAGCAGAACCCCTCAGGTTGATGTTGTCTTGCTTACAAGCCAGGAAGAGACACTTGCCCTGCTGAACAGGCATCCTGGAGCACGATTTTCATGAATTGCATTTGAGCTCCTGGTTCAGCAACACACAGGGCTGGGGCGTGCACAGCATCCCAAGCTGTCTCTGTGGGAAAGTGATGTCTGCTCCACAACCAGATCCCAGCTGAGCGGAGAGGACATCATGAAGATTTAATTTGCAGTGTGTCAGCTACAGCATCCCGTGGCTCCCCATGCAGCACCTCGCTCTTCCTGTGCTGATCCTCCTCCTTGCTTGAGAGGGAGATGAGATGGGAGAAGCAGACCAAAGTGGACTGGAGCATCCTCCACTCCTTTGCACTGGTTTTCCCTTAGGTTTTCCTGCAGAGCAGGATCCAAACGCTGAGTTTCTGTTCCTTTCTGTTCTGCTTGTTGGTGTTGTGCTGCTGCCTGTCCTGCAAGCCCTGGAACCCACTGCAGGGAGGCAGGGTAGTGCTTGGAGAGGGGAGATAGGAATTGAAAGGGGCAAGGCAAGGGAAATTTGGTCCAACTTGTTTAAATCAGTTGTGAGTTTCCTTTCTTTTTTTGTTCTCTGGAAGATCAAATGCAGCCTATGAACACACGTGTGCCTGCCAAAGGCCCTGCTCCGGTCACAGTTTGCTCTTTGAAGGATTATTGATCCTTTATTCTTTCCTGTGGCGGGTCTCTCCCAGGCAGGTACACTGATGTCCAGGGCCCTGTCCCCTGCCCTGAAGCAAACAAGGGGCAGGACCAGGTGTTTAACCCAGGGCTCTGGAGCCCGTATGCAGTGGTACCTTTGTTAGACTGTTCCAGACACGGGGAAGGGCTTGCAGGAATTGGAGCTTTACTGATGCTTTAACAAACCAGTGATGTGGAGCAGGAGGATGAGCACCCTGGGCAGTCCCTGGAGCTGTGGAGTGCCCCGGGCGCTGCAGCTGTACTGCCTGCACTCCAGAGGCCTTGGAAGAAGGCAGGTTGCTTCTCTTCCTCAGCCTCACTTCACATGGGGTGCAGAGGGTGAGGGGCCACGCAGGCATTAGCCCTGTGGTCAGGATCCCCCCTAATGGTTGCTGCCACCACTGTGTTGGGAGAGCACAGTGCTGCCAGTTGAGACTCTCTGCCTGGGAATCAGATTGGTTTTCCCTCACCTGAGCTGATAAAATAGAGGTGGGTTTCTGTGTAACAGAGGTAGGTCCACTCCTTGCTGGTGGGACTGCTGACCCTGCTGCAATAAACATGGTTGTCTCTTCTCTTCTCCCTCCCTGTCCCCTCAGGTGCTCCTGACCCCACTGCTGGGGCCAGCATCGACGATGAGAACTGCTGGCACTTGGATGAGGAGCAGGTCCGAGAGCAGGTGAAGCTGTTCCTATCTCAGGGAGGGTACTACGGCTCGGGGAAGCAGCTCAACTCCATGTTTGCCAAGGTGAGGAGCCGGCTGCTCTCTCCCATCTCCGCTCGGCGTGTCACGTAGCTGGCACTCACTGGCTGCCCTGGCAGGGTGCCCATCACAGCTGGGAATCTCTGCTCCAGTGCCTCCTCGCCCTGTCACGGAGCAGGCAGTTGTAATCCAGGCTCTGGGTCAGGCCTGGATTGTCTCACCTGCTGTCCTGGCAGGTCCCTTCCTCTGATAATTGCCATCATCCCTGTGTGAGGGAGGGCATTCCCCCATCTCCCCTTCAGCACGGTGGGAAAAAAGCCAACCCTGCACAGCCTACCAAGACCAGGGGAAGGTGGGACCATAAACCACAAGTCCCACCAACCTATGGGCTCTTCTGTTTCTTTGCAGAAAAGCCTTGTTTTCATGTGCCTAATTGCTTGGTCCTCTTCACAGCTTGGCTGTGGCTGCTGCTCAACTGGGCTCCAAGCAGCCTCATCACAGACACTGCATGAGGGTTATAATGTGTGACCATACATTATACACACACATGTATATATGTATGTGTGTATTCACAGTCTGCACCCTCAGGCTGAAGGAGCTGTGGGTTGCCAGCCAGGTGAATGTGTCCCAGACACCTCTGAGGGACCATGGTTTGTCTCACCAAAGACCTTCTTTGTCCTTTCCAGGTGCGGGAGATGCTGCGCATGAGGGACTCCAACGGGGCCAGGATGCTGACGCTGATAACAGAGCAGTTCATGGCTGATCCTCGGCTCTCCCTCTGGAGGCAGCAGGGGACGGGCATAACGGAGAAGTGCCGGCAGCTCTGGGATGAGCTGGGTAAGGGTCGCTGCCTTGCAGAGAGCAGTAGGGTGGCCTGAACTGCTGGGCCAGTGGACGTAATTGCAGAGGCCCTTCGGGGCCCTTTTTTGGGAGCAGAGACCCTGAGTGATGCCAGGAGCTTACTCTGTTGTCCCCTGTTGGAGAAATCCTGGTGGGATAGCTGGATCAGGCTCAAACCACACAGTTCAACCCCTTAAAGCAGCCCCTCCTGCATAGAGATCAAGGATGATTGGTGTGCAGTGTGTGGCTGGTCCCATTCTTCCAGCAGGCTGGTGTTTGGTGTGCTGCCCCAAAGCCTTTGAGAGGGAGGACATGGGGCTGGTGAGCTCCAGGGGCTGGATGTAGCCTGGATGTGGAAGTCCTGTTCCTGGAGGAACTGTGGCCCAGAGAGGGGAAGGCGGGTTCTCAAGTCTCATCACATCTAACAGATTCTGCCTGCTGTGGTGCACGTTTCCAGAGTGAGGGGGGCAGGATGGGCAGCACAGAGCCTGGCTGTAAGGGAAATGCAGTTCTGGGTAATTCTAGTTAAGCACCTTAGACACCAGCTCAGCTGGCTGACACTGTAATATCATTAGAATAAAACATTTAGATGACGTGGGCTTTGGGAGGTTGATTGTGTGGTGAAGTTAACCCTGCAGTTCTGGGCTCTCCTGGACGTCTGGGATCTTGGGTGAATAGTTTGATGAGTGAGTTTGATCTCCTCTGCAGCCTTCTGGTAGGAGATACTGTGCAAGTGCAAGGGCTGATGGGCTGGTACTAAAGGGATATGGTAGAGCTGGAAGAAGGATTAGGATGGTCTGGGATCTGAGCATCTGAAACTGCAGCTGGGAATCACAGACCCACCTACCAAGTGCCCAACAAATGCAAACAGAAATGAGGCTGGGGACCCTGGCCAAACTATGCAGACAAGATCTGGGCAGGGGTGGGACATCTTGCTTCTTTCTGTTTGAAGTTCCCTGAATGGAAATAACCACACCAGCTCTGGAGAGCTCATCTGTGCTTGCTTGCCAAGAAGATATTTCCAGGATTTTGGGATGCTGCAGCTAGACAATTGGATATGCAAGGATCTTGGAGAGGTGGCCAAGTCCACCAAGCCAGAATTTCCACATGGAAGAAAGCAAACACATTGGTGAAATGTGAATGGATGGGTGTGTGGGCAGGTCTGGACTCAGGAAGCAATTTGCTCAAAATTACAGATTATTTGGCCAGATTTCCGAGCCGCTATCCAAGCCGAGAGCCGTCCCTCCCTTCCTGCATGGGCGAGGGGAGAGTGCTGGGGCTTCAGTCCTGGCTTAGCTGTACAAGGACCAGGCTGGAGCACGCGGTTTTGGTCGGCAGAGTGGGGAGGAGGTGGCAGCACGTCCCCGTTGGCAGATGGCAAAGTGGCTGGGGAATGTCAGGGCCCTAGCAGTGCTGGATCAACATGACAGCAGGGGAAGCGTGGTGCCAGCCAACACACGTCAGAGCAGCTCGCCTGGCGGAGGCGTGTCACACGTGAGGGTCTGGGCATCTCCATCCTGAAGAGAGGCCCCTATAGAGGACACAGTGATGTTCCAAGCAGCAGCTCCAGGACAGGATGGGCATGGACTATACTCAAAACAAGGATAATTCCATCCATTTTACAGAAACCTTTTGTGTTTGGCTTTGGGCAGTGTTTCCTGTAGGAACAGGGTATCTCTCTGAAGGAAGCATGGAGGCACAGAGGGACCAGAGCTGCTCTGAGTTAGTGGTGTTCACCAGTACCCAACATCAGGAATGCAGAGAGGTGTCCCAAACCATCCCTGGGTGAGTGACAGTAGCCAGGGCACGTGGGGCAGTGGAAGCATCTTGTCCCACTGCCTGTGGGCTGCAGATGCCAAAGCTGCCAGTGTTAGCACTGCTGCCAAGGGGAGGGATGAGGGGCCTGTTGCCAGCTGCCACGGGAAGCCCTGGCACAGAATACAATCCTCCGCCACATAGAAGCAAAAAATGGGCCTCTTGGAAATTATTTTGGGCACGTGTTTAATAATTAATCATTGATTTTAGCAAAGACTGCATCACAGACTTGCGTGGGATTGGAAGAAGATCAGCCTTAAAGAAGATTGTGGATTTATGCTGGGGAAAATGTAAAGGATTTCACAGGATTTCAGAGTTTAAAAAAAAAAAAATTAAAATAAAAACGGGATCATTTGCTTGTGCATGTGCTGCCAACTCAACCTCTATTGCCCCGTCTGCTGGGGAGCCAGAGGAAGGACCTGCTGGATGGAGAGCTCGGCAGCGTGGGAGTATTTGCCCTGGCGCATTAGTACTTACGATTAAAGCCTAATTACAAAAAATAGACGAAAAACCAGCTGAAGTGCAGCCTGACCTTAATCTGCCTGGAGACGGGTTTATTTATCTCGGCCACTTGTTTACAGTGGGGAATTTCAGCAGATTAAGCTGGGGAGCGACCCTGTGGGAAATGGGAGAATTTCTTTGATGGTTTGGAAACTCAGGCACGGGATTGGAGTGCCTGTCTTCTCTGGGGCCGGCAGCCAGGACCACTGGACTGGGAAGGCTCTGACCCCCCTGTCCCTGCACCCAGCCCCGTCATCAAAAAGCATTTTTGTTTAGAGGCTTAGCTTAATCGTGATCTGCCGCTTTGTTCCCCGCTTAACCTCCTGCTTTCGGAAAGTTCAGATGAAGGTTTCTGCAGCATGTGAAGAGACATGGAGTCTGACCCGGCGTGGCATTTCGGCTCAGGACAGAAGTCACTTGTGCTGTCAGCTGATGTCACTTGACCATAGGGCTCAGAAAGCCACTCTGTTATATCTCCCAGATAATTATCATGACCGAGCCAGATGCAAATCTCACTTCCCTCCTGGTTCCCACCTCCCGACCACATCATCCCTTCTGCAGGAGAGCCCAGGGGCATAATGTTTGGCATGCAAAGGATGCCTCGGAGGGCTCCCAAAAATAGGTGGCAAAGTCATGAGGCTTCCGAGGAACGCATATTAGTGGAGCTGCTGGAGCCAAAAATCCAGCGGGTGCATCCCATTCCTGGGGGCGGTGAAGCGGGAGCACCAAGCCTTGTTACTGCCTGTCAGCCAAGCTCTGTGCACCCTCAGAGGCGTGAGCTGAAATCACCTCAGGCTGCTTTTCACACAAGCAGCCCCAAAGTGGGCGAAGAAGAGCAGTGACAACAGGCAGGAGCACTGCTGGGAAGGGAATGCCTGACACCAGGAGCCAAGTGCAGGTTTTATCTCCTGGCCACACAAGATGAGGAGTTCTATCCCTTCCCTTAAGAAAGAGTCATTTTCTAGAGCTGAGACCTGATTTTTTCTAAGGTGCCATGTCTTTTGCCCTGTAGCGCCTGCAGGAGCTTGGGACTGAGTGACATGGACCGACTCGGGGAAGGATGGGCCCCTTTTACACCTTAATTAATCACTGATGTTGCAGCTCAAAAATCTTAATCCCTCCTGTTCATCAGAAAGAAGCAGGGTTTTGGTGGGGTTTCCTGGGAGAAGCAAAGCTGAGGTGCAGGTAGAGCTGGACCAGGCAAGGGCTGCTTTGGACATTTGCTGATCCTCAGTGCCTGCAATTGCTTTTCCCTGCCCGTTCCTGGATGTGATGCTGCTGCCACCATCTGCGTTGTGACGTGGTGCCATCTCTCCTGCTGAGCCAAGCGCTCCAAGGAGCCAGACGTGCACAGCCTCCACGCCTTACTAATATTTTGAACCAGACGTGTCCACAAGTTCCAACTGGCAAAGTCTGGGGAGATGCACCCTGAAAGCACCACAAAAGCACCACCACCAAAGCTCAGCTGTAACACAGAGGAGTGGAGAGACACCAGAGTGGAGCCAGGCCAGGACATCACCGCTCAGCCTGGTTTTGCCTTGCATTGCCTGGCAAAGGGACCGGCTGCTCTGGCTCCTGTGTTGGAGCCACAGCCTCGCTCGGGGCTGTTTGGCTCGATGGCAGGGCTGTGCAGCTGGGGAGCTGCCACTCAAAACTCAGTCAGCGAGGGAGGTGGTTTGGGCTTGTGGAGGAATCCCCTTGTTGCACAGTGGAGGCATGTTGGGTGGTGTTGTCCTGCCACTGGCTGTCACTTTGGGGTGGGAACTTTGGTTCTGGGAGTGATAGAGAGGTGGGGGAGAACAGCAGGGTGGGCAGGGAGAAGAAAGATGCTGCTGGCTTTGCTGGGCCCATGGAGGAGAGGCAGGGAGGGTGTTTCTGCAGGAGTCTGAGCTGTCCCTCATGTGTGACAAGATCTGACATAGGCAGAGAGAGAAGCTGCAGGGGCTGTTCAGCCCGAGGGAATCCCTGGGGACACCTCACATTGCAGCTCTGCTAGCCCACGGCCGTCCCGCCCTACAGGAAGGCACAAGGGAGGGAACATGCTGCATCCTGGCAGCCTTGCAGGGAAATTTGGGTAGAAATGCAATTAGCTAAAGAAGAATTCACGGGTTTGCACTTACTTAGATTGCTTTAGCCCTTATCAGAGCAGTGAGTGACCCAAGGGAGTCAGCAAGACTCAGTTCGTAGCACCAGTGTCAGCCCTGTTTTATGAAAGGATGAGTTGGATCTTAATGGTGATGGATGTCCTTGGACCTGGTTTTGCCTCTCATGCAGCAGACAGCATCATCAGCATCATGTGGGGTCCCATAGTTGACCCAGAGGGTGTCAGCGTGGGTGTCCTACGGGTGGGCAACTTGGCTTGTGAGATCGAGGGACTTGCATCTGGGAGGGCTCTTGCCTGCAACGCATCAAATCAAGTTCCAGGTTCCTCTGCTGGTTCCTCTGCAGGCTGGGGGCTACTGGGGGTTGAAAAAGGGGAAAAAACAAGGAAAGAAAATACACCAAATCGCCTTTTTAAATAGTTGAATGCAAATGGCCTGAAGAACAATGGCAGATGAAATAGCATTCAGAGCGGGTTTTAAAGCGCTTGGAACGTGGGTAGGATCAAAATCAGGTTAGTCTTTGGAGATACAGACTCTGCAGCTTGCCAGGGTGTTTTTAAGCATGCTTTGATGTGTAGTTCAAACACTAGATTTGTCCTGGCAGACAGAAGCACTCACAAATTCATACACAGCCACTCTCTCTTCCCTCCTCCCCACTGTCCCCCATCTCATGAGATTATAATTTAGCTTCATTACGGAGGAGTTTTACTTTGTCCTGGTTTCAGCTGGGATAGAGTTAATTTCCTTCTTATTTAAAAGCCGTGCAAATCCCCCTCCTGGGTTCGTGCATTATGCTGAAATGAGTTTACAAACCTCGACAAAACCTTGCAGGCTCTCAGGCCGCCGCAGAGCTTTGCCCTGCACGCACGGCAGTGGCACCTCTGTGATTTCTTGGCTTTGTTTAGGGGCGCTGTGGGTGTGCGTGGTGTTAAACCCGCACTGCAAGCTGGAAGAGAAATCCTGCTGGCTCCGGCAGCTGCGCAAGTGGGGCGAGATGGACGTCTGTCCCCTGGAAGATGGCAATTATGGTAACGAGCTTCCCAACATCACTAACGCGCTTACGCAGAGCTCCGGTCACAGCCAAGGTGAGTCTGGGCAGGGAGTGGAAATCCAGCTGACGGCCACGGGGGTTGGGTCCAGGTCAACACTCACCCCAAAGCTGAGAGAACTCACTTCACCTGCTGGTGATGTTTCTGGGAGTCATAGGAATACAAAATGTTTGTCTTTACAGCCTCTGGTTTTATATATAAACATTTGCCTCTTTTCTACATCTTGGGCAAAGTCGCCTGTGTTTTGAGTATCTGACTGTTTTAAAGCAGTTTGACTTCGGGGAATGTTAGACCCCTACGGTCTGTGCAGGTTTAAGCACGAGGTTATACAGAAAATCAGAACCACTTGTAACACAGCAGAGCTGAGCTCTGAAGTCCGGGCTGTAATAGGAGAATGAGGAGCTGGAGATGGTGCAGAGCCCTTTCCCAGCCCTTGAGCCTCACTTAAAGGCTGTGATTCAGGTGGTAGGGAAGTCATTAGCCAGGAATGTTAACACAGTTCAAGTGCAGAACACAGACAGAGCAATGTAGTTATGGGGTTGTTCCTTAGTGCTAAAATAGTTTCTCAGCCCCTGACAAAGCATTTGATCCCTTTAAATTTAAGCACTCTTTCTCCCTCCTTTTGCCTGAAGTAGACATTAATTGAAAGTTATTGCTCTTAACATGCCTCTGTCTGCTGCACTGGAATTGCTCTTTGGTGTATTGTGTGTGGCCAGAGTGGGTGGAGGAGAGGGGACAGCAGCCGTGCTGCAAAGGAAATTTCACTCTTCTGGGGGGGGATTAGTCCCTCAGCAGCAGTTTGGGAGTGTGGCTGTCCTGCCAATCACCCAGTCACGGCCAGGGCCACACACCCAGCCGCTCACTGTGCCTCCCAATGCTCGTCCTCAGGGAGCAACTCAGTTTAAACCTGGCCTTGCTCCATGTCCTGCACCGGCCCTAGGACTACTCTCTGGTGTCCCCAGCTCTCCCAAGGATTAACTCTGGCATTTGGGGCACGTTGCTGGGGCTGGGGCACGTTGCTGGGGCTGAACAGATCACTTTTTTTAGACCTGTAGGGAGTTCCCAAAACACATGCCAGGGATGTCCCCTTCTCCCTGCACTCCTGCCTTTCCAAGCAGGGGACTGAAAGCAGCACAGATCCTGCTGGAGGTGTCCTGGGGTTCATGTTTGTGCATATGCAAATACTGCTGCAGATTGTTGCCAGCCTCTTTTATTACTGAAGAACAGCTGATTCCTGAAATCCTTCCCGGTAAAGTGAGCAGGCTTGGTTCTCAACATACAAACACCTGTTTAATTTCTCTCCACCTCAGGGTGCCTGCAGCATTCCTGCTAATTGCTTGTTGCCATCGTTTCCGGGCCTGTTTATCCAGCCTCCCTGGATCAGCTTTGAACAGTGCCTTTTGTTTTCCACCCTTGAATGCGTTTAACTCAGCCCCTCTTGCAGATTGCAGGACCTAACACTGAGCGTTGCATCCCCCTTGGGGCTTCCCATTTTGCAGCCTGCTGGCTGTGTTTGGCCCTCATGATCCAATGTGTATGGAGTCATAGTGGGATTGCTCTGAACAGGTTTTTCCCTCTTGACAAACCACTTGTCTTGATCTGTCTGGATGGGGTGAAATGCTCATCCAGCATTTGGTAACTTCAGAAATGTCCCTGAAGTTACAGAGCAACTCTGAAGAGGAGCGCAGACATCCGTTGCAGGGCAGCAGTGGGGTTTCAGCCAGTGCTGTCTCCTCCTTTCCAGCCCTCTGTGCTGCCCACAGAGGTTGCTAGAAGGTGATGGTTCCCATCACCCCCATCAGAGGCAGATGAGACACACTCGTGTGGTTCCCTTCGTGGCGTCAGTTCAGTGAAGCTGAGACTTTGCGTAGGAGGAGGAGAGCTCATGGTGCTTGCAGGGCAGTAACGCTGAGGAAGCCCAGTCCTGACCCTGGGGCAGCTGTCTGTGTGCTCTGTGTGACGGGGAGGGCACGCACTGCCGCGTTTCAAAGCATCAGTCTCGAGCGTGACAGTGGATTGGGGTCACAAAGCAAACGGATGGGTGGTTCCTGCCTCTTTTCTTACCTCTCTGACCAAGTCAGCTCTTCTAGCAAGTTGCTTAACAATGCTGTCTGAGGAGACATTAGTCTGCCAGAGATGGGGTGGGCAGCAGAGGTATCCAAAGCCAGAGCCCGTGTCCATCTTGGAAATTACTGGGGTGGGACCAGGTTTTGCTCTCATTGTAAAGGCAGAGCTCTGCCCAGGGAGGTCATGCCTGGGAGGAGGAACAGGCTGCCCCTGCCCATCCAGGGCACTGATGGTTTTTTCTCTTTGCAGACTCTCTGGCCAGGCCCAGACGAACGGTGTTCACCCGGGCGATCGAGGGCTGTGACCTCCACTGGCAGGACAGCCACCTGCAGCGCATCATCAGCAGCGACTTCTACGTGTCCCACTCCTACCAGCGGGAGGGCGAGAGCCTCCTCTTCAACTCCCAGGGACAGCCACTGTGGCTGGGTGAGCATCCAACCCAGCAGCCCCTCACATGGCCTGTGTGGGTAGGGTTACTAGTGGAGAGCAATCACCTGAGGCTACCCTGGGTCCTTGAAGGCTTCTGCATTCTAGACTGAAATTGCTGCCCTGGCCCTTAGCCTGAGGAGTGGGGTGAGCAGAACAACTGGGTGCCCAGCCACATTCCTTAGAGCAATCTTCACATCTTCCGTCTGGGTTCCTCTTGGGCAGCTTGGACCATGTCCTTTTTCATCGTGCCAGTGTTTAGCTGTCTCCAGTGTAAGCTCTCACTGTTTCCATTACAAGGGGTCTGAACACTTAAAGTCTCTTGAAAGTTGGCTGCAGACCACAGCTGTATCCTCTGAATTTTTAATTCCCTGCTCTCACCCTCTCATTGGCCTTCCCTTAAGGGCAATTAGCAGACAGTACAATTAAGCCTTGTGTGAACTTAAGGCATGCTGGGCCAGGCAAGCACAGTGCCCTCCTGTGTTGTAGACTTTGAGCCCGTGTCGCTCAAGCCATACAGGTTCTCTCCTGCAAATTCATGAACCTAGGCTGATCTGCAGACCCTCAACAGCTCCTTGTTTGGGGTCAGAAAAAGTGAGATGAAGGGCTTTAGGAGGAACTGGGTGTGGCAGTCACCCCTTAGATAGACCCCAAAATGGGAGATGCAAGCCCCCCACCCACCTCCAGGAAGGAGAATTACTTATCCCCCTACAGTCCAAGAGTTGAATATATGGACACAGAACAGGCCAAAGCCCATCACTGCACTGTCATCCACTCCAGGAGCTGGGGTCTGCCACCAACCAAACGGGAAGACAATATTTAAAGTCATCTAGAGATGTGGTTTCTGGAGCAACAGGCACTAAATTGCTGTTAATGCCAGGAGATAGGAAGGGCCCATGTGAAGGCTGCTGGTACACCTTAGCTGGAGCAGGAGAGGGTATTTGTACTCTGGGAAAAGTTTTGGGCAGCTGGAGGCAGCAGGTCTCCTCCCCACGCAGCCATGGGCAGCAGTGGTGGGTTAGTGCATCCATGGACTTCCATAGAAGGGACGTGATGGCCACAGCTCCACTGTCCTGAGCCTGATCTGGGTTCTGGTGAGCCCCTTTTCCCAGCTGGTTGGTGCATGTTATTTCTCTGATGTATTTGCTGTGATTTTTGGATTTTGCGCTTTTGCTTTCTTGGCACCCCTTCAGGGACTCAGTGCTGGGAGAGGAGTGTGATTTGTCAGCAACTTCCAGTGATGAATTCTGCGAGAAGATGAATATTTCATCCATTTAGCAAATGAATAGAGGGAGCAACAAGAAGCTCTTTTACAGATGTGTTTGTTCTGAAATCTCTTTCTCATGTATTCTCTGTGGGTGACCTTTGGGATGTGGACAACCCATTTGTGGAGGTGGTTGTCTGCATTTCCAGAGCTTTCTGAGCTCTTCCAGGAATAGAAATTATCCCTCTACCATAACTTTAGATCTTCTGTGTTTGCCTGGGTTTTTTTCTCCCCTTGATAGGACATTTTGAAAGAAAATGGGATTTTTGCTGCTTGTTATGCAGCATGTCATGTCATCTGCTCCTGCTAATTTCTCACTCAGTCATAATCCTCTCCACAGTTGCTTGTGATTTCAGGTGAGCAATAAGCAGCAGGAGCAGATGAATTCCTAAGCAACTGTGAGTCTTGGGAGGGGGTTTCATGCAACTGTTCCTAATAATAAAACACCAGGTAGGAGAACTGTAGAAGAGATGCGATGTCTGCAGAGCTCACTCAATGGAGGTGTTAAGGAAGCAGTTCAAAGCATCACCCCAAATCTGCCGGTGCCCCTAGCACAGTGCTGGATGCCCAGCCTCACCCCATGTGTCATCACCTGTGCCACAAGAGCAGGGAGAGGTGTTGGACAGGACACCAAGAAGTGTTTGGGGGCACAGCAATGAGAGAAATCACGACAAGCCTCTTGGGTTTTAGGAGAAACGAGCAGCAAGGTTGTAACAGCCTGTGTTGGAGCTGTCGTATTGCAGCAATGGTGTGTTGGAAATGCTTCCATTAGATAAGCTGTGTGGAGGTGGGGATTTGGGTATTGACGTGGCTGCTGTGGGTTGAATGTGGCAGGAGTCCTGTTAGTATTCCTGGTAGGCATCCCTTCTAGGAGCAGGGAGAAGGGGATGAATTCAAGACAGGACGCAGGAGCTTAGCTGCAGTGTAGGGAAGATCAGTTGAAGAAAATGCCCCATGAGCACCATCCTGTAATGTCTGTGCTCCTCATGCTCAGCCGTGCCCCTGTGCTTGTCCTTGCCTTGCAGAACACGTCCCGACAGCCTGTGCTCGGGTGGATGCCCTGCGCTCCCACGGTTATCCCAGAGAAGCTCTCCGACTGACTGTTGCCATAATCAACACCCTGCGACTGCAGCAGCAAAGGCAGCTGGAAATATATAAGCATCAGAAGAAAGGTATGAATAGAGCTATGGGAGAAGTGTCTTGTGATGTCTGGCTGGGGTGTCTCAGTGGGTTGGGAAAGTCCTCACCTCCAAGGGTTGTGCTGCCCCTTTCAGAACGGCAGAGGTGGAGGGTGGGCAGCGCTGCATGGGATTACTCACATCCTAGGAAGACCAACTGACTTGTTTGAGCCAAGCTGAGTTGATACCCACATGCTAAGGACAGAGCTGCCCCCATGCTGTCTTCGGGCTGCTGGAGTAGGGATATTCTTGTTCCCACTGTTGCTGTGTCTGGTTGCCTGTAAGGATTGCCCAGGCAAGTGCTGCCTGCATTAAAGAGGAGCTGTTTGACTGCAGAGCAGCAGCAGTGACTGGCTGTCTGTGCTACCTCCACCTTGCCTTTCCTCAGTAAATGTACCAGGAGACAAGCCCAGTGTTCCTCCTTTTGCAGTTGCAATTGGCAGGGAGCCGGGGTCAGTTACTGCAGTGCTGCTGAAGGGCAGTAACTCCTGGTCCTGATCTCAGCCAGCCTGAGATCATCCAAAGATGGAGCTTTTAAGACTCACTGGAAGTGTTTGTCATCTCAGGAGAGATTTCTGCTTGTGTTTCCAAAATATTCAGGCTACTGTTGCAAATGAGTCCATAAGCTGCAGGTCTGTCCTTATAGACCCTATCTTAGGACCATGCAGTCCTTCACGTCCTCCTGGAACAGAGAAGGAGTCGCTGCATCTTATGTGGCCTTCGGGACACCTTTTTTGGTGTGTGTGCCTGCTCCCTCAGTTGTCTGTGCATCGTGGCTGCTCTGAGCTGCTCCTTACCCTTGTGAACTACCATGCCAGAGTTGGCAGATTGTGGGATAAGAAAAGGCCTCTGGTTCCAGAGACCTCTCTGGGTGCAGAACTTGTCTTTAAATTCCTTACTTTTACCATCGTCCCATTCTATTTTTTGCAGAGCTGCTGCAGCGAGGAGCAACAACCATCACCAACCTGGAGGGCTGGGTCGGCCACCCTCTGAACCCCATCGGCTGCCTCTTCCTCACCCTGACAGAAGCTTGTAGATTAGAAGAGGAAAATTGCCTTGAAATTTCAGGTACTGAGCATTCCTCCTGGCTCCCTTCCCCGTGGCTGTGGCTGAGGTGGGTGCAGATCTGGGGCTCTTGGACACCTGGGCTTTGAGTCTCCCTGCTCTGCCTTGGCAGGAGCAGCCATTGCAGCAGCTGCAATGCAGAGAAGAAAGGTAGTGAGTAGAGAGAAGTAGTTTTCTCAGCCCCAGGGTTTGCAGCCAGAGCAGAGCAGTGATGAGGCATACTGGTCCATGGGAAGGCTCTGGTGTCAGCTGTGCACCCTGTTGCACATGTCTTGGGTCTCCTGCATCTTCTAGTGAGAGATGGAGGGAGGGTGAAGCCCACATCTCCCTTGGGGAGCTTTTATCCATCATCTCTGGGTGGCAGAAAGCAGGCAGGAAGGGACGTGTGAGTATTGCTTCTGAAGTTGAGAGGTTTGTCTCTGCTGTGGTTCTGCTATCTGGGAAGGCTCTTCTAACACCACTGCATCTCCTCTCCCTTCTTTCAGACGCTGGGGACTCCAAACCCCCAGTGTATCAACATGTGCCCGTTGTGACCAGCAGCCAGGACAGTGGCGAGTCCTACCTGTCCCTGGCCTTAGAGGTGGCCCTGATGGGGATGGGTCAGCAGAGAGTGATGCCTGAAGGTCTCTATGCCCAGGACAAGGTGTGCCGCAATGAGGAGCAGATCATTGCCCGGCTGCAGGACCTGGAGCTGGACGCGGTGCTGGTGCAGACCCTGAGGAAGCAGTGCATCTTGCTGCTGGAAGGTGGGCACTTGGTTCATCTCGCTGACTTCTGTGTCTTAGCTGTGTGTTGGTAACATCACTGAGGTGCCCTTTCCAAACTTTGCAAAATGTATGCCCATCCTGCTTCTTCCTCCGTGGGTGTGGTGCAGAGCCTGTAAGATGGCTGTTCTGCCCCATCACCTGACAAAGCAAGGGTTTGCTGGTATCCCTGGAAAAAGACAAACTCAGAGGCAGTATGGAGAAGGGTGCTAGGCATGTGGCCTCAGTTTCTGGGGCATTTTGACCTGAAAGATTTCCTTTAGAAAAGGAAAGAGCAGCCCTGGATCCAACTTGAGTAATATGCCAGGGAGCTAAACAGCAGAGCCTCAAAGCTTTGGGGTAGTGCAAACCCCAGCCACAGATGCTGCTGTGCTAATTATGGCTGATGGGCTCTGCTTCTTGCCTAGGTGGTCCCTTCAGCGGCTTGGGAGAAGTCATCCACCGGGAGAGCGTCCCCATGCACACCTTTGCCAAATACCTGTTCTCTGCCCTGCTGCCCCACGATGCCGACCTGGCGTACAAGCTGGCTTTGCGGGCCATGAGGTTGGTGCATGTTTAATTCTGTCTCTGCCCCCCTTTGTGCCTCGCTCCTATGCTCAGTGGAAAGCTAGGGTGCTTTGCAACTTGAGAGCAGGGATGGGACTGGAGACAGGCTTGCCATCACAGGAGCAGTGCAGAGAGGTTCCTGCTCTCCATCCTGGTTTACGAGCCCCATCCGTATGGATTTGCATGGGTCCAGTAATGTCTGCTGGCCCAGCCCTCCACTCAGCCCCTCACTCCAGGCTGGACCACCACCTGCCTGTCCCTGTGACAGGCATCCTGTGCCAGAGCAGGTCCCAGGCACACACCGAGCTGTCATCTGCCTTCTGTCTGCCAGGCCTCGGGCACCCTGCAGCCCTCCCTGCCTGCAAGAAGGGCTGTTATCCTGGCACAGATGGGCGGGTCATTTGCCCCAGGCTCCAGGGTGTCACAGAGCCAGGTGGAGAGCTCAGTTACACTCTGTTGTCCATTAAAGTCCATCTATGTCTCTGGGACTGGGAACACATCTGATGCTCTGAGCTGCCCCATCTCCCTCCCCAGTCCATGACACACTTCAGATATCAGCCCATATACTGCACTGTTTGACAGGGGCTGGATGGGTCTTGAAAAGGCTGGAATTTTCTTAACAAGCCAGTGCTAGAGAGATTCTACTCCAGAGCATCTCCCTCTAAAACCATTAAAAGTCCTGTCCCAGAGCATCATCTTTTTTCCAGCATTTCCTCAGTGAAATGGGTCATCTCTCCCCAATGCTGGGGGAAAGTTTGAAATCCCCCTATCCTAGAAAGAGCTGCTCAGGAGGACAGCTGGCCCAAATAAGCAGCCACGGGCCTCTGTGGTCTGTGGGGGCACCATGCCCTGCCAGACCTAAGACCTCCTGCTATCAAAAAGGACTGAGGGCCCTAGGAATGCCATCTCTTAGTGCCCATCCTCTGGTCCCAGCTAGGGCTCCCTGTGTTGGGGTGTCTCTGACCAGGGCTGGGCAGGTTGGGCTTCTGCTTCCTGGTGGTTACCTCAAGCCTGCAGGTGAGGAGAGCAGATACAGTTGGATGCCCTTCATGTCCAGGGCAGCAGTTTCCCTCCTGCATAACTAGCCATCAGGTTAGCAACACCAGCACCAACTCAGGGGTTTAGGATTTATCACCATGGCTGGTGACCTGAGACTGCTGCTCCCTTTCCTTAGGCTGGCTTCTCTGCCAGATTTTCCAGGTTTTTGGATATGCCCACAAAAACAGGCAACCTAACCTGGCTGCAGAGGCCCTGGGGAAGTGTGCTGCTGCTTCTGATCATAACCAAGCATTTTAAGAAGAACCAGATGATACAGTCAGGAGTTCTGCCTGGTGCTTTGACATGAAAAGAGCAGGAGGGGAGGAGGGATTTTACTTCTTTTTTTTTTTCCTGGGGTCTGTGCTTTTCGTAACAAGTTTATAAATCACTGCACAGATCATTCTCCCCCTTTCAAGTCAGTCTGAGATTGATCCCCGTGCCCATGTGTTGAGCACACAGCCTTGGGAGCCCCACACGTGCACAGCAGCAGGATGCATTCAAAGGCATCACTGCAGGCAGCTGCCTGCAGGCAGCCCCTGCCTCGCCTTGGCAGCACCCTGGGGAGAGGGGGTGAAGCTGGGGCTGGGCTGGGGTGTGATGTTGCCTCCTCCCTTCAGGTTGCCTGTGCTGGAGACCACGGCACCGTCCGGCGACGTGACTCACCCTCACCACCTGGTCTCGGTGGTCCCCAGCAGGTACCCGCGCTGGTTCACCCTGGGGCACCTGGAGTCACAGCAGTGTGAGCTGGCCTCCACCATGCTCACAGCAGCCAAAGGTTGGTGTGGGGCAGCTCTGGGGCAGGGTTGATGGGGATGATGCTGCACAAGAGCACTGAAGGGTTTTTCCCGGAGAAAAGAGGGAGCTCTTGCTTCTGCACCCTTGAGCGCTGGCAGAGACCAGAGACCCACTGGCAGCCTGCTGTGGTCAAGGCATGGTGAGCTGGCCTTGAGAGTCTGGAGTGTCTGGGATTCTTGTCCCGAGGGGCTCGTGGTCCACAACATGCAGGCAGGCCTCCAAGGATGCCAACCACGGTGCTGCAGACCCTGGGTAGTGCCCTGGGTGATGCAGGAGCATGCCTGCCCTGCAGCACCGTCAGCTGCCAGGCCAGTGAGCCCTGCCAGGTGTGTTCTGGGTTCATGCCATGGTATAGTTTGAAGCTGCTTATCCTTTGACCTCTGCTTTGTCTTTTCCTGCCCTGTGGTAATGATCCTGCACAGGCTGTAGGAGAGAGAAGACCTCCCTGTGCACCAAACCAGGAGTGGCTTCTGACAGGGCTGAGAGCAGCCGTGCTGGGTGGCACACTTTGGTCCCAGCCGCAAAGGGCTCATAAAACAGCTCACTGGTCTCTTGGACCTCTTCAGTTCCTGCCCAGGCACAATAAAGGCGAGCACAGGCTTTTCATTAGACATCCCCCTGACCAGAAACCAACCCCAGCAGGATGGTGAGGGACTTGTGTCCCATCAGGGTCAGTGAGCAGAGCGGTTACCACTGCCCACTGATGTCCTGGTCCTGCCAGCCTGACAGGGAAGGCTTTTCTTTCCCAGTGAGACGGAAGGGAAATGAGCTATCAGAAAACTCCAGCCTTGCTGCCTTGACAGCCTCTTCCCTCCTTCCAACCTCCTCCTCTAGGCTGCTTTCCCCAGGCTGACAGTGCCCTGCCCCCAATTTGCAGTGCCCTAATGAAGAGCTGGTACCTGGCTTATCCTTTAGGTTTTTTCTCCCTTTCAGTGCCTAATGGGATGAGGTTTTTATGGTGGTATGTAGGGCTGTTGGATTGCATGTTTTTCCCACCATCCCCTTCCTCAGGTGTTCCCCTGCTGCACCATGTCCTGATGTGATCCTGCAGCCTCTCTTGCCCACACCCCCGCGAGCCATTTTAGGGAGATTTTGGTGGCAGTGCAAGTGGCTGTGGTGGGTGGCAGGTGATATCTTTAGCTATGAGTCACCCTAGATGTCTCCGTGTGTCCAGGTGCAGCACTGAGTTTTTCACACTGCTGTGCATGATTTGGTTGTCTTTGCATGAGGTTCATCTGCTCAGTCTATGACTGCGGGAGCAGAAACTAAGCTGGAACCTGATGTGGCACGTTGGCACCTCTGGTCTGCACACACCCCAAAGGTCCCACTCCCCATGCTGTGTCCCACAGAGATTTCCCAAGCTAGATGCAGGATCATGGTGTTAATATGCCTGGATGGTTTCTCTTCCAAGATCCTGCCCCATCTCCTGGTGCTATCATGTATCCTTGCACCCATGACCTCCTGTGGCAGGAGACCCACAGCATCACTGGGTGTTGTGCCACGAGCACCCTTTTTCGGGGGTAGCTCAGCCTGTCTTGGTTGCAAGAGCTATGTGCCTGACCTGGGGCATTGAAGACCAAGGTGCAGCAAGTCTGGATGACCCCAGCCCAGCCTTGCAGAGGGAAGGGACTTACTGGGCAAGACAGTATGTGTGCAGCAAACAGCTTTTCTTTTTCTTTTTAATGGTCCTGGATGAAGACTGATGTTTCTGCAGCCCTTCAGTACTAGGCATCTCCCCAAGCCCCTCCTTTTCTGGGAAGAGGCTGCTGTACAGCTGTCAAACTTGAGGCCAGGGTGGAACATCCAGGTGCCTGGAGATGTCTGCTAATGCTCCAGGACATGTCTGGGATCACTCAGGTTTGTTTGTCCTCTCTGTGAGAGGATGAACTTGAGAGAGGACGGATGCTGTAGGATGTGTCATCTCCTGGGGAGGATGCTCCGTGTTGGACTGCTGGACTGCAGGGCCTGATCCAGCATCCCTGTGAGTCCCTCCATGTGTGTGTCCAGAGGGGCTGGCCATGTTGAAGGGATTGTTGACCACGTGGTGCAGGCAAGAGATGGGGCTCAAGGGCAAGGTGGGGGAATGGCTGAGCCATCTGACCGTTCTTGCCTGCACCCAGGGGACATGCTGCGCCTACGCACGGTGCTGGAGGCCATCCAGAAGAACATTCACTCCTCCTCCTTGATCTTCAAGCTGGCTCAGGATGCATTCAAGATTGCCACGCCAGCTGACAGCAACTCTGACACAACACTGCTCAACGTGGCGCTGGAACTGGGACTCCAGGTACAGGATAATGCTGGCAATGCTGGTGGCCCTTCTGCTCCGTCCGCTGTGGCAGCAGCACTGGTGATGGTCTTCCACCAAGCAGGGTGTCCCTTCTGGAAGGAATAAATTGATCCCTGCATGGTACTCAGCAGGGGACTTCAGCCCTGGGAAGCCCCTTTGCTCGCTGTGGTTTAGGTGGAAATGAGGCAGTGCCAGGGAGTTGGTGGCCAGTTGGCCCAGAGGGATTTTTGGGGATCACTGCTCTGTTGGGTGGCCTCACTAGAGCCCTGCAGGGCGAATGGTCACACAAATTTTGCCTCACAGGTGATGCGCATGACCCTGTCCACTCTCAACTGGCGGCGGCGGGAGATGGTGAGGTGGCTGGTGACCTGTGCTACCGAAGTGGGTGAGTCCCGTGTGTGCTGGGGGGATCTGGCTGTGTGTTCTGGGAGTGGGGTTGGGCATGGAGATCCCAGGATCATACCTAGTCCTGAGCATCTGAGTTCTCCTGGGTCTCCCATTTATTCCTGGATAACTGAATGTATCTCAGAGTGCCAGCTGGTAGGGCTGGGGCCACAGCAGTGGCCAGGTTTGGGACTAGGATGGGTGCCCTGTACACAGGCCAGGCCAGTGGTGCTTGCTGTGCCCTGCAGCATGGCAGTGCAGGGTGGCCTCTGCCTGTCCCGTTGTGCCCTGTCCCTCTTGGGACAGAGGCAGCAGCTCAGCACTGCTGTGGTCTGGCTGTGCCCTGTCTCCGGGTCTCAGAGGAGCCCTGTGAACTAAGCCAGGTTCCAGGGCTGTGCTGTGACCCCAGTGTTTTCTTGCAGGCGTGAGGGCCCTGGTGAGCATCCTGCAGAGCTGGTACTCACTGTTCACTCCCACGGAAGCCACCAGCATCGTGGCGGCCACAGTGATGTCCCACAACACCATCCTGCGCCTGAGCCTGGACTACCCGCAGCGGGAAGAACTGGCCAGCTGTGCCCGCACCCTGGCCCTGCAGTGCGCCATGAAGGATCCCCAGAACTGCGCCCTGTCCGCCCTGACCCTCTGCGAGAAGGACCACATCGCCTTCGAGACCGCCTACCAGATCGTCATCGATGCCGCCTCCACTGGCATGACCTACACCCAGCTCTTCACCATCGCCCGCTACATGGAGCACCGGGGCTACCCACTCCGGGCCTTCAAACTGGCCTCGTTGGCCATGACACATCTCAACCTGGCCTACAACCAGGACACGCACCCGGCCATCAACGACGTGCTCTGGGCCTGCGCCTTGAGCCACTCTCTGGGCAAAAACGAGCTGGCGGCCATCATCCCGCTGGTGGTGAAGAGCGTGCACTGTGCCACGGTGCTCTCGGACATCCTTCGCCGCTGCACCATGACGGCGCCAGGGCTGGCCGGCATCCCTGGCCGCAGGAACTCGGGGAAGCTGATGTCCACCGACAAAGCCCCCCTGCGGCAGCTGCTGGACGCGACGATAAGCGCCTACATCAACACCACCCACTCCCGGCTCACCCACATCAGCCCACGGCACTATGGCGAGTTCATCGAGTTCCTCAGCAAGGCCAGGGAGACCTTCCTCCTGGCACAGGACGGGCACATACAGTTTGCCCAGTTCATTGACAATCTTAAACAAATCTACAAAGGCAAGAAAAAACTGATGCTGCTGGTGCGGGAACGGTTTGGGTGAGCCCCGGCTCCTGCCATGCTCTGGCAGGGTCCGGCCGCAGCACGGGGACTCGGGAGAGAAGAAGGAAGGAAAGTAGAGATCACCTTCCCCCCCATCGGCAGAGGCTGCTCTGTTCTGGTCTTCTGTTTTTTTTTTTAGTTTGTTTTCTTTCTTTTTTTTTTTTCCTTTTAGTGTTATTCTTTCTTGAATTTAACCATTTCACACACTGAGAGGATCCAGAGATTCCTTGGGCACAAACCAAAAGGCAACCACGGGGAAAAAGGATGGTTCACTCAGCCCCCTGCCCTCCCTTGCCAATACCAAAAGCTAACCTGGAAATCTAATACCTCTTTCCTGAAGGACATGGTCGCTGGAGGGATACGAAGGTTGCAAAGTGAAAAATCTTTAAAATTACATGGGGAATTTAAC
>VZRZ01003758.1:292931-307754 GCA_013398175.1 Climacteris rufus | reverse complement strand
GCCTGTCGGCGGGCGGGGTTCGCCGTAAACCGGAGCGGCGCGGAGCCGGTGTCCGGAGCGCGATGCGGGCGGGCGGGGAGGCGCCGCACCAGGTGCTGGGCCGGCTGCGGTTCCTGCTGCAGTGCAGCGAGTGCTTCCGCCGCGCCCGGGCTCTGCCCGCCGCGCTGTGCTACGTGCCGCGGGAGGTGCAGTACAAGATCTGCAAGGACCCCTCGGCCGCCGCCGCGGCCGCCGCCCGCAGCCTGCTCAGCGTGTGGGACAGCCCGGGGCCGGCGCGGGGCGGCAAGCGGGCGGCGCGGGCCACCATCGAGGTGCGGAAGGGCGGCTGCCTGCGCGCCACCGGCGAGGAGTACTGCAACGGCGCCGGGCTCTGGGTCAAGCTCAGCAAGGTAACGCGGGTGCGGCGGCCCGCGGAGGGCCCGGCCCGGCCCCGCCTGACCGCCGGCTGTCCCCGCAGGAGCAGCTGGAGGAGTACCGCAGCGGCTGCGATCTAGAGGAGGGCTGGGTGCTGGTGTGCAAGCACGCCGANCAGCAGCAGCTGTTCGGGGTGGACTACAAACCCGTCATCAGGTGCGGGGATGCCGCGGTGTCCTGCTGGGTCCCCGGGAGCGCGGAGGTGCTCACCTGGCACCACCTGTGTGCGGGCTCGGGATGCTGCTCCACGGCCGCTCCTGCCCTGCGCTGTGGAACCCCCGGCCTGCTTAGACAGGTTCATGGAAGTGAGGCAAGAGGGATGCCGGATGTGGAGTGAATTTGATCTGGCTCTGTGCTTGTCACATGCCTAGCAGGATGTGGAAGAAGTAGACATGGCTTGAAAGGAAAGGCCAGTGGATGAGGCTGGAGGTGATGGAGGGGCTTTAAACCCAAATCTTCCCCTTTACAGCTACTCCTCGAGCACTAGCTTCTTGTTCCTCCTGGGATTTTCTCACTCCCTCTGCTTCGCTGTGTTGTTTCAGATGGGAGCAGGTGGTGGATCTGACGTACTCCCTGCGCCTCGGAGCAAAGCCCAGGCCCATGGAGCAGGATGAGGCTGCAGTAGAGAAGCTTCGGTATGAGCTGTTTCCTGGCTTTTGCTGTGGTGGGGTACAAGCTGCTGTCTCTCCCTGGCTGCTCAGACAGCTGTCTCCTACAGACCTGGGAGAGATGGGGGAAGACAGGCAGCTCTTTGCAGCACAGTCTTGTCCTAGATATACCTGCAAAAAGCAGGAAACAGGGCAAGACAAGGCAAGCAGGATGTGGACCTCCCTTTTTTGACCTGTTAGCCTTGCTGCCTCTGGCTCTTCAGACCCAGTAATCCCTTTTACCTTCTAGGTTTGTGCCCCCAACATGGACTTATGAATGTGATGAAGACCTGGTACATTTCCTGTATGACCACATTGGGAAGGAGGATGAGAACTTGGGCAGCGTTAAGCAGTACGTGGACAGCATCGATGTCTCGTCCTACACGGTGGGTTAAAGGGACAAGGCTGCATCAGCCCCCTGTGCCGTGGGGCTGGGGAGCATGGACACTGCTTGCTGTGCTGCTCTGGGCTGGACTGGACTCTGAGGATGCAGGAGAGAAGCCTGGGGAGCATCATGCAGCATGTTGTGTAATGTAGCCCCTGGAGGGACAGTAGTTTGAGAAGCCAATCCTAACATTAGCTGCTAAACTGATTTTAGGGAAGGTTTGATACTCCATGCTGTGGTGTGACCCCAGAGCACCTCGAAGGTGTGTCCTGTGTGCTCTGCACTCCTGGTGTCTACCCACAGTCCAGCAAAGGGAACAGGCCAACATGATGCCCTCTGGCACAAGGATTCATGACGAAAGTGACCACTAAAGGGAAGTTAATCGTACCCTCATCTGATCTTCCTTTCATTCACTGCCCTCTTCCAGGAGGACTTCAATGTGTCGTGCCTGACCGACAGCCATGCCGACACTTACTGGGAGAGTGATGGGTCCCAGGGCCAGCACTGGGTGCGGCTCAACATGAAGAAAGGCACCATTGTCAAGTGAGTCAGTCATCTCAACTCTGTGCTGGCTTGTGACTGGAGCAAGCTCTGCCACACTTTCTCTCTGCCTGAGCGTCATGGCCCAAATTTGCCTTGTGCTCCCTGCCTCTTAATCTCTGTCTGGGCTTGAAAAGGTCTTGTCATTGTCACAGGGACCTGAGAGTCCCAGCACCAGCTGCGTGTGCTCGGTAACAGTGTGACCAGGCAATGGGGGGAAGCAGTGATGGGTGTTCAGATGCAGTTGCCTTCTCCTCATATCCTGCTTCCCTTTGCAGGAAGCTGCTGCTGACAGTGGATACCACAGATGAGAACTTCATGCCCAAGCGGGTCGCTGTGTACGGAGGCGAGGGCGACAATCTGAAGAAACTGAACGATGTCGGCATTGATGAGTGAGTGGGTGGAGGTGCACAGGGTGGTGTGGCTCTCACAGGGCTTTGAGGTGCTGAACACTCTGGCCTTAAGCAGTCATGCAGCACCAGTCAGGCTGTCTGCAGTGTGGGTTCATTCTGCCTACAGTAGCATGGTACAGTCATCAGGGCTCTCCTGATCCCATTGTGGGACGCTTCAGAATCATGGCACCTGGACCTGAGTCACCAGCAGGTTCAGGCATTCAACTGTATTGTAGGCAAAACTGGGTCTGGGTTCTTGCCACAGGCTCCCATTTCAAAAGATGCTAACCCTCTTCCCTTACAAGCATCTGAGTGGATTTTGGGCAACAGCCCTTCAGCCCTCATCTGTGCTGTGTTTGCAGGAGCTACATTGGGGATGTGTGCATCCTTGAGGACATGACAACACACCTGCCTGTCATCGAGATCCGAATTGTGGAGTGCAGAGGTAGGGCTGGCTGTTGTTGCCACATAATGCACCTGTAAGATATTGTACATTAAGAGTTTGTTCTGTGACTTGTACTTCTCCCTGTGAGCTGTTTCAGATGAGATGTAAAAGAACCATGGGAAACTCCAAGGAGATTTGAAGTTTTGCAAGTTCTCAGCTTTCATCCGATGTTTCTCTGCCTTCAGTTAATTAATTTTTTTTTCTCCTGTAAATGCCTTTCTTCTTCTTCACAGAAGTATTTCAGGCTCTCAGTGCCCAGCCCCAGAGCTGGTGGAGCTGGTACATTCCTAGTGTTTTTGCTTACAGACCTCCCACGCTTTATTTAAGGCTTGCTTTCTTGTGGTCCTAACGTATCATCCATGGTCTTCCTTGGCAGATGATGGGATTGACGTTCGTATCCGAGGCATCAAAATCAAATCCTCCCGACAGAGGGACCTGGGGCTCAGTGCTGACATGTTCCAGCTGCCCAACTTGGTGCGCTACCCTCGCCTCGAAGGCACTGACCCTGACCTGCTGTACCGACGGGCCGTGCTCATTCAAAGGTATTGTGTGGAGGGGAGCACGCAGGTGCCATTGCCTGCAGGGATTGATGCCATCTCCAGCGTGTGTATGGCTGGAAGCTGTAAAGCTGTGAGACTCCCCTGGAGACAGACATCTTGGACACTGAAGAAAATAGCAGAGTCATTTGGGAACAAAATGGGCTCTCTGCCGTAGCTCTCCTGTGCTTTCAGAGGAGTTCTGCAGTTCAAGTTCACAGTGTCGTGTGTGTCACAAATACAATGTATCTGCAGTGGCCGGGGGGAGGTACATACAGAGTGTCTTGTAAAGAGTACAAGATCCCTGCAGTGCCCAGGGAGTGGGGCTTTAGTACCAAAGGCTCAGTGATAATTACGCTGGGTTTGGTTTGGAGCAGTTCCTATTTTTCTGCTTGTGTTCAGGGGTGTCTGGTCTGGAATAGACTTGTGCAGATCCCTGTCCCTCCTGTGTAGCAATACCTTCTTCTTTGGGATTTAGGTTCATCAAGCTCCTGGACAGTGTACTGCATCACTTGGTACCAGCCTGGGACCACACTGTTGGCACGTTCAGCAAGCTCAAGGTGAGCAGTTGGCTCAGTGTCTTGTTGGCACCTCAGTCTGGGGGGGTGATTGCATTTGGGCTGTGGCAAGGGAGGCAGCCAGGGCTTGTTGCCTTTAAAGCAGCTCAAGGGAAATACCTGTCTGAGCTCAGGTCATTAATGCTGTGAAAGGTGATATTGTTTAGAGGTCAATTTCCTGGTAAGCCACTGATGTGGAAGCATGTAGCCGTGGGGTAACAAGTAGACTCAAACCAGAACATTTCGCCCTCAAAGGGACTTGGACAATAGCAGCACTGGGCATGTGAACTGGATGCACGTCCCCTCCAAGATCTCAGCCCAGGACGCTCTGTTCCTGTGCTTTCTGCCAACAGCTTTGAGCTGGCTGTGTTCAAGCAGCAAGGCTTTTACCAGGAACTTTTTCTGGCTTTAATAAGCTTTTGCTTTTCATCTTTTGCATAATGCTGAGTTCATCCCTCCAGTTGTCTTTTTTCCTTATGTCCTCTCCAAGAATATACATGCTGGACATTACTGGGATAGCCCCATTCTTTGTGTTTGCAGGCCTATGTCTGAAAGCACTGTAATTTCTGAGCCAGCTCAACAGGGCACCCAAAGCACTTGAGGATTTTTATTTGTTTAGAGGAGCTGGCTTTGATTACAAATAGGAGGGATAGTAAGACCAATGTTCTGGTGAGAGTGAGGGTAAAGGAGAGTCTAAGCAACACCAGAGCGTGAGCATCAGATGACAGCTGATGGATTGAGGACTGAGCTTGTTATCTCCCTTGAGCCAGAATGCAGAATCTTTCAGAAGCAGAAGAGGAGCAAATATTATTAGGGAGAACGTGTCTGTGTGGGAAGGCCCTGGGAAAGGGAGAGACTTGGAGGTGCGGTGGCTTCAGTAGGAAATAGGTGACATGTTTTGTACATCCCTGTTGGCAGCACATCAAGCAGTTCCTGCTGCTGTCCAAGAAGCGCACAGCTCTCATTACCCAGTGTCTGAAGGACTCTGAGACCAGCAAGCCCAACTTCATGCCAAGGCTCTACATTAACCGACGCCTGGCCATGGAGCACCGGGACAACCCTGCCCTGGACCCCAGCTGCAAGAACGCCGTCTTCACCCAGGTACTGTTTGTCCTGTCCTGGTCCCTGCTGCTCTGGGGAGAGTGGGCCATCCCAAAATCAAAATGATCTGCATAAAGATGGGTGGAAGGGACAGCTCAGAGCTGGAGATAGCCCAAGCCCTCAGGGCCTCTTCACATGACTCATGAGCTCTATAATTACATGTGCTGATGATCCCATATCCAGGAATAACATCTAGGAGGGATTTGAGATCTCTGAGTTGAAATCTCTGCTCTATCCTGGATGCTCTCTGTGGCATGTTGTTAATGGAGAGTGTAACAATCTTGTTGCACTAAAAAGGCAGCAAAGAATTCTTGTGTGACAGCAGTCATGCAGCAGTCATGCAGCTGCATAAAGTCCCTTGTTGTGGTTTTACAGCAATGCTGACCTTCCTGTGTGCATTCTCTCGCCACCTCCAAAAGATCTGGTGCTCTCTGTGTGCACAAACACCTCAAAGTGCTGAGAGGCTTAATGTGTTCGATGTACCTCTGAGGCCAGAAAGCTCCATGCAATGGTAGCACTGTAATTTGCGTTCTCTTTCCAAAAATGAAGGGCTTCTAGACCATTTAGAGATCATCTTTAGTCAGTATTTAACGGGTTTGAGCAAACCAGATTTCCTCCAATTTTTTGCCTTCACCTGGCACCACTTTCCCTGGAGAGAGGATACCAGCCTTGATCATGTCTGCTTATTACAGGTATATGAAGGCCTGAAACCCTCAGACAAGTTTGAAAAGCCTCTAGATTATAGGTAAGCAGTGTTTGGGAGAGGAAGGGCGCCATACAGTACTGGAAGCTATGTCCTGTCACAGCAGGGTGTTTGGGAAGCCCATGTCCTGTACTCTGGAGGGAGTTTGCTAGGACAGGAGCCAGCTCAGCCATGGGATCAGGGCCTGTTCCCCAGGGTGTCACCTTCCTACTGAGAATGCAGCTTTCTCTGGAGATTGAGATCTTGTGCTATCCTAAGCCCAGGCTGCTCCACCCTAGTCCCTTGGTGTTCCTGCTGTGTCTTCTGCTTTCCCAGCACCTCCTTGGCTATGAGCAGCACCTCAGGCTGTGCCTGGTTCTCCACAGGTGGCCATTGCGTTATGACCAGTGGTGGGAGTGCAAATTTATCGCAGAGGGCATCATCGACCAAGGTAGGGGCTGCTGGAGGCCAGGGCTCCTCTGGAGCAGTCGGGGGTTGATGGGGTGACTGTTGCTCTAGGGGCTCTTGTTTGCTCCCAGTGTTAATTCCCATGGAGGAAAAAGGGAAGGCAGGTTGCCTTGTCCTGACACCCCAGCCATGTCCCAAGATGGAGGAGTGCTGCTTGCTGGGATTGGGACCAGACCTCCATTAGTCACTAAGAGCAGCTTTACCAGTGCCAGTGATCCTTCTGGCTGTTCTCCACAGGCCAGGCAGGGAGGCTGTTTCTCCTCTCTTACGTCCTGCTGTGCCATAAGACTCTAACAGGAGCCTTTTGCTCAACCCAGGGCCAGGTTGGACTAGAAAACCTCATCTTTGCTCCGTAACTCTGAGGGTCAGCATATGGGGAGTTCACATCACTAAAAATGCCCTTCTTTTGGGGTTGCAGGTGGTGGTTTTCGGGACAGCCTGGCGGACATGTCAGAGGAGCTGTGCCCCAGCTCAGCAGACACCCCCGTGCCTCTGCCCTTCTTTGTGCGCACGTCCAACCAGGTGCTGTGGGTCAGGATATTTGGGGCAAACCCTTCTGTGCCTGGCAGTGCAGTGCTGTCCCTGTCCCCTTGCATGTCAGGGACATACCTAGTTTTCAGATGTGAAGCTTTTCTTTGTGAAGGGTTGGATAGTTTGCTTTGTGGCTTCTTGTTTTAGGATATGCTGAGAAGTACCTGGATAGTGGTCTCTCACTGGGAATATTGCCAAGGAGTGATGGGGAATTTAGCCCATTTCTGCTGTGAGAAGTGCCCAGAGGCATGGCAGAAGTGGTCTGTGGTGTTTCATGCTGTGCTGAGATCATGACTTGGAGTTTTGCCTCCCATTCCTTTAGGGTAATGGCACTGGAGAAGCCAGGGACATGTATGTCCCTAACCCCTCCTGTAAAGACTTCCCAAAGTACGAGTGGATTGGGCAGATCATGGGAGCAGCGCTGAGGGGCAAGGAATTTCTGGTAAGTTTTCAACCCTGTCCCTGTCAGGAGATTTGCTGCAAAGGGAGTTGTTAGCTTCCTCCTGCAGCCCGTCCAGCAGAAGCACGGGAAAGCTCTGTAGTCACACGTGGGGACAAAAGGTGCTTGGCAGAGTTTGGGGCCAAGGGGTTTGGACAACTCACAGCCTGAGTTTTGGGGGGTGTTGCTGAGAGCATGGGAGACAGTGCCTGGTCTCTACTCAGCTACGATGAGTTCTGCATGTGGAGGGAGGAGCTTTTTGTGTCTGCATTGTTAAACCCTATCTCCATCTTTGGGGATGTCTTATTTTCACACAGACTCAACAAAATCTCTGTTCTTCAGGTCCTGGCTCTTCCTGGCTTTGTATGGAAACAATTAACAGGGGAGGAGGTCAGCTGGAGCAAAGACTTCCCTGCTGTGGACTCTGTGTTGGTGAGAGGACCTGGGAGGCTGTGCCTATCCTATTCCTTGTGGCACTCAGCAAGGTGGTGATTTGTGTCCCTGTCCTCATGTACTTGCTTCCTTCTATGATATGTCAAATAATCACAACAAAGGGCAACTCTTAGGTGTAGGATGCACCAAATGCTGTTATAGAGATGGCAGCCATGCCAGCTGCTGCTTCAAGCATGCAGTGGCCCAGGATCTGCTAAACAGCTCTAGAGTAGCATATCCCATGTTGTGTCACTGTCACTTGTCTGGGAAGGGAGAAGATGAGGACTCGGGCACGTCACTGCTCACTGGCCATCTCTCTAACAAGCACTTATTTGGGGCCTGGACAGGTGAAGCTCCTGGAGGTGATGGAAGTCATGGACAAAGATACCTTTGAGTTCAAATTTGGGAATGAGCTGACCTACACGACGGTGCTGAGTGACCAGCGCATGGTGGAGCTGATCCCCAACGGCAGCAACACCGTGGTGCGCTATGAGGACCGCAAGGAGTTCATCCGCCTGGTGCAGAAGGCTCGGCTGGAGGAGAGCAAGGAGCAGGTAATGCTGTGCCACAGTGGTCATTGGCTCCCAGAGACATGGCCCCAGCTTGCTTCTGGTAAAATGCACTGTGGTTACTGTCCCTGTGCTCATTAGGGCAATGCTATCCAAACCTTTTGATGAGGCCCTGGAGCCTGTGGAGTTGTTGAGAGCAAAGTGGCTTGTAGCAGCATGGGTGATGGAGGTTTTTATTCCCAGCTCTGACACAGGCTTCCTGAATGAACAGGGATGTATTTCCCTGGGATCCTGTGCCCTTGCTTCAGGGTCCTTGGAGCAGTGCTGAGCAGTCACATGGCTTGAATCCAGTAGAGTCCCTAGGCACAACTGTGAGTCAGGGAAATGGATAAGACATGCTGCTTACCTGCCCTGTCTCCTTTTCAGATCATGGCCATGCAGGCTGGGCTGCTGAAGGTGGTGCCCCAAGCTGTTCTTGACCTCCTTACGTGGCAGGAGCTGGAAAAAAAGGTCTGTGGAGACCCTGAAGTCACAGTTGATGCCCTGAAGAAGCTCAGTAAGTGAAGGGCTCTGCTGAAAATGCTTTTCCTAAAAACATGTCTGTCTTCTGTCTGTGCTGGGACAAGGAGAAGTGTGAGAGGCCGGTATTAACCTTTCTTACAGTGAGAATGTGGGCTTGTGTACTTCTTGCCTTTAGTTGGGTGCTGATGGGGGCAGGGGTGTCCCCTGACTCCATGCTGGGCCTCAGAATAGAGGCTGGGGCATCCCTGTGCTGTCAGTATCTGAGCTCCTGTGGAGCTGAGATGTGAATCTGGCTGTGCTTCCTGGGTGGGGCCTGACTATATGTGTCCCTCCTACTGTGACTCTATGGCGCACACCCTGCAGGCATCCAGAGGCTTCTTCCTCTGCTGGCAAAGAGGGAGGAGCTTGGGTCTTTAATACTCTTTTTCTGTATCCTTTCTGCCAGCCCGGTTTGAGGACTTTGAGCCACAGGACACCCGTGTTCAGTACTTCTGGGAAGCACTCAACAACTTCACCAACGGTGAGCAGTTTGCTCTGTCCCTGCATAGCTTGTGCCGTGACAGCTCCTGCCTGCTGGCTGGGAACTGCGAGGGTGAAAGCACCCAAGGAGAGCAAGGAGCTGGGCTGAAGGATACCTGGAAGCAGCTGTACTGCATATCACATCCCTCTAGGGTTTGCTGATGTCTTTGCTTTTCCTTCACAGAGGATCGCAGCCGCTTCCTCAGATTTGTCACTGGCAGAAGCCGCCTTCCAGCACGGATCTACATCTATCCAGACAAGATGGGGTAAGTCCATTCTTCTGTAGACTGCAAGGCTGACAGATCCCACACCAAGGGGATGTGTTGTGTGGTCTCCACTGCCTCACTGGCCTGCTGGTTCTAACCAGTTTGTCACCTTCTCCCCAAGCTCTGAGACGACAGATGCCTTGCCAGAGTCATCCACCTGCTCCAGCACTCTCTTCTTGCCCAACTACGCCACGTAAGTTTTGGTGATTCCCAGTGCCTGGGGGTCTGTGTGTCTGGGCTCTCTTCTTAACCTTGGTGCTGACCCATAGGGCCCCATCACTTTGCCACACTTATGTCCCCTGCCTGTCACATGTGGCTGCTGGGATTCTCTCTGCAAGCCCTTAGTGAAGCATATCCTCCACTTCAGAAAACATCTTGTCCTCTTGACTGGCAAATGCAGCAATGGCAGCTCCTTATCTTAATTTTTTTTCCCTCCTGCCATCCCTAGAGCCAAGGTATGTGAAGAGAAGTTGCGCTATGCTGCCTATAACTGCGTGGCCATTGACACAGATATGAGTCCGTGGGAAGAGTGATGTTGCAGCCTGACCAAGCAGCATGGACAGTCATTCAAGAAAACCATGCAGTGGGAAGAGTTCCCTTGTCCCCACGGGATGTGTATATATAATAAATATATAGGTGTGAAACCTGGCTCCCAGCAGTGGACATGGAAGTTTGGGTCTTCAGCAGGGTAGGGTGGGAGCTAACTTGGAGTGTAAATGTGACTGCAATGATGAAATCCTGTCTGAGCCTTCATGCATCAGGAAGGTCTGGTAGGCATTTGTAATGAGTTTCTTCTCCACGTGTTCTTGTAGCTCCACAATGCTCACTCCTTCCAGGCTGCAATCTGCTCAGACAAAAGTGGGGTAGGAGGACAAAGCTGCATGGCAGGTAACAGCACAGGACAGAGATCTGTGAACTGCTGCTGAGACTACAGGGTGGTTGAGTATGTCCTGACCACGCTCCTTTGCTTTGTTCCTGCTCTCACATGAGGTCAATGAAAATGAGATCATTCATGTAGGATTAAGAAGAAATGGAGCAGGCTGGTTGCAGGTGCTGCAGGGGTGCCTTTGGCCACCAGGTGTCACAACAAACCCGCACAGCAGGACTGTGGGTGCTTCCAAAGGGACTCCCATGTTTTTACATGGCACAGAATCCGAGTTCCTGTGGTTCTGTGAACCTTTGCACAGCAGTGACTGTTGGGGGAGCTGCTCCCTCACAGCAGGTGGGAACTGTCTGCTTTGCTTTTGTTCTTTCAGACCTGTATCCAGCATGTTGTTGGCCTGGCAGCTGTTCTCCCAGGCTCTTTGAGTCTCAGTTTACCCCAAAAGCCAGGATTACAACTAATCTAGTCTAGTTTTCGTGGACGTGTGATCAGGGCCAAGCTCATCCAGACAGCAGAGGTTAAAGCAGCAGCAGGCATGGCAGCGCCAGGCTCCCCTCCCCTTGTCCATGGGAAGGGACATGGAGGTTTCAGGTGAACAGGAAAAGTGTGTGTCCCACGGAAGTGGAGAAACTGTGGATAGAAAGGGTTGGAGCTTCTTGAGCACATGTGAACACACTGTGTGAGTGAGGAGTGGGCAATGAAATCTTTACAGCTTCAAGACCATTGGAAACATTCCTGGATCTTCCTAGCACTGGGAACTACTAGATGTTAGTCCATATTTATATTCCCAGCTCCATCTTCAGCCTGTGTGGTCTGTTGGACCACCACTGCTATGTGTCACAGAGTCACTGAGGCCACACTGGAGCGGGGCTGATTCTGTGAGTTAAGATTTATCCTGTCTTAATGCTTCATGGCTTTTTCTCCTCTGTTGAAGGAGTCTGTCATCCAGAAATCATGTCCAGTTGTAAACAAAGTCATGAGTTTCCTTTGAAACTTGTATTCTCAGATCTGCTGAGGGGGTTGTGCTTAAAGGGATATAGAACCAGGAAGGAGCATGTGCTGCCATCTCCTGCACTGTGATGAGTGGAGAGAGCACAGGGTGAATGGGGAAGCTGTTTCTGGCAGCCTTTGCCTGCAGCAGGGCCTTCCATGCTCAGCTGGGTGGGTGTGAAGTCCTGTCTGCTGGAGGAGGGTTTTTGTAAATCCTAGAGTTCTCAGAATTGATCTCTGTGGCTTTGTGGCTGATTCCAACCACCAGCATGGACGGGAAGAGGAACAGGGCCAATGCAATATTTTTATGTGCTGGTGGCTGAGTCACTTCCTAGGGTGTCTGTTTTAAAAGGGCATGAGCAAGCTGGTGAAAGGACTTTGATCTGTTCGCTTGCCCTCAGTCAGGAGTGTTGAAGAAGGAGCCTGCAGCAGTGGTCTGGGATTCCAAATGAGCCATCCTAGATCTGAAAGGGACTGGTATTTGGGTGAAATTGATACAACATTCCCCACTTGTCTCTACTGGAGATCAGCAGGAGGTCACATTATTTACTGAGCAGAATTAGAAGCAGCAATAAAATTGACTCGTCTCTTTATTGCTGGGCAGGGGATGGTTGGTTGGTAAGTGGTTCAGGGTGGGATGGATAAGATGGCCCTAGTCTTTGGTGAAGGGTGAGCTGATGTCACCTGCGGGAATGGGCAGGTTAAGGGCCAGCTAGGGCTGCTTGGGGTGATCAGCTGTCGGGGAGAAGGTGTCTCTGGCTCCCCTGCCTTTGGAAGCAACTGCAGCTGATGGAGGGTAACAGGTAATTATGGAAGTTCTGGTTTCTCACTGAGATGAGGTGCTTAGACAGCTCTATTCCCTCTTACCCATGTACACAGCCCCAGCCTTCCATGATGAAAAGAGAGCCGCCATGAGGGTGATGCTGAGAGCAGAGCCTGGCTGAAGCAGTGGGATCCTTCCCTAGAAGCAGTGGGGCACCTCTGTCTTTGGAGATGCTCAAGACTTGTCCTGGGCACTATGCTTAAACTTCCAATCTCATCCTGCTGCTTTTAGATCTGGGCCCTCCCTAACCTGAAGCACTTGATGACTGTGGAGTTATCAACTCTAGCTTCTCCCATATTTCCTACATTTCTCTTCGTTCCAGCAAGGTCTTTTAGCCCCTGACCTCCTATTTCTTGCCACTGAGAAGTGTGCTGCCCAGGGGCTTGCTGGAGCTCTGGGGAAAGGATCTAGCTGGTGCCAGGGATTTCTATTTTAAAAAATACTTGTAGTAACAGGACTCTGGCCCTAGCAGGAAGGGGATCACCCAGGACGGTCTGGGTTTAACTCCTACAAGCATATTGAGAAAAACACCGTTTTACCATATAAAACATTGTTTTACTGTCTATTTTGTGTTATCACCACATACATGGAGTGTATGGAGTGTTGCAGCAGTTGCTGCTGTGGTGTTGTACTGGGGTGGAGAGACCTGTGAAAGCCCTTGCAGTAGGAGGAAGAGCCCATTGCAGCAGTGAGATCTCAGGTGAGATCATTTGGTGCATGGTCAGAGGGTCTGGACAAACACGGCTGCTGAGAAAGGATGCCAGGATAACACACAGATTTGTGCTGT
The DNA here is from genome assembly GCA_013398175.1 of Climacteris rufus. NCBI lineage: Eukaryota > Metazoa > Chordata > Aves > Passeriformes > Climacteridae > Climacteris > Climacteris rufus. Next base: position 294,886 of record VZRZ01003758.1, on the reverse strand, counting down.
TGAGTTTGCTGTGGGAAGGGGAGCTGGGAGCTGGCCTGGATCTCCTCTTCATGGTCCTCTCTCATCTGCAGTGTTTTAAAGGCAATCACAAACTCAATTTCTGCTGTGACAGCCCAGCAAATTGTGGAAAAGGTCAGCCTGGCTCAACTCTGGCCAGTCTCAGGGGCCCAAAATAGGTGTTGTGTTAGTGCAAGGTCACGTTTCTTCTCTGATCTCTGAAGCTGTGGGTAGGAACTGTCTCCTACCGTGTTTGACAAGGCACAAATCAAGTGCCCCTACCCTGGACTCCTGCTGCATGTGGCCAGGGGCAAGAGAGTCCTTCTGGGCACCAGGAACCAGCAGCTGTGCATCCTCACCCCAAAAATCAGTCTCATGTCAGTGGAGATCCATTTTCAAGCTAGTGCCATCCTAAGGAAGGTACTGGTGTCCCTGTGCTGCTGAGGAGCATCTCTGTGTGCCAGAGCTGCAGCTCTACAGGGTGGGTAGGGGTGAGCTGGGGGAGGGACTGATGCCATCACAGCTCCATGTAACCACTCGTTCTCTCCTGCCTTCATCTTGCTGGATTGTCATAGAACAGTTTCAGGTGATTAATAACGCACGTGTAGTCTAGCTGTTCTTGTTATTCCACTAATACCCTGGAGTATGACAAACTCTAAGTAGTTTGACAGGTTCTGTCTGTCCCTACCTCATGTAGGATCTAAAATAAAATGAATGAACTAATTGCTCCTGGACTTCCTGATGATTCGTCTGGTTTGACTGGAGCTCCTGTGTCCTTCTGTTGGGTTAAATAGTGGATGTGACATTTGGGGACATGATTTACTGATGAACATGGCATTGCTGGTGTAACAGTTGGACTCTATGAACTTTGAGGTCTTTTCCAACCTAAATGATTCTGTAATTTTAAACAGCAATGAAGACTGGTGCCATGAGAGGCAGCTGCAGGCAAAGCAGAAATCAGCCCTGTAATGTCTTGCATGCAAAGTGGTGTCATAGAGGTGACTCAGAGTATTAACTGTCTCAAGCCTTTACAGCAGCTCTGCAAACCAGTGGTACAGGGTGGTGTGGCTGTGGAGTGAGGGCTCAAGACCCTCCTGGCTGTGGTTACTGCAGGTAAGAGCAAGGCAGAAGTCTGCATTTCTCTTGCCTTGCGGTTCATGGCAAGGCAGGTGCCCATCTCTGCAGAGAGGCATGGTCATGCCTGTTCCATAGATAATGCTGCAGGGATGGACAGCTGCTCGATCTCTCTTTGCACTGTGCTTTCACAGGCAGGGATGGAACTGGACTCTGACCAGCCAGGAGAGCAGGCAGGCACCAGAGGGGTGTGGGGACCTTTGAGCTCTGCCAGCCTGCTTGTTTCATGATGCCTAAAACACAGCCCTTTGTGCCCAACCTAAAGATATTAAGGTAGCGTTGGGGTGGAGCTGAGTTGCTCTGTGCCACCGCCTTGCTGTGGTATGCAACATGCAGACATGACATGGGGTGACACACTGCCAGTGTTCTGGGGGGTTGGGTGCTTCTGTATGTCATGGCCTTGCTCCTGCTGGCTGGGTTAAAGCTGTTCCTGGGCAAGGAAGCCTGTCACCCTCCCCAGCAGGTGCTTGAAGAATGTCCACTTACCTCTTTTCCCTATCTGTGCTGCAGATAGAGCCCTGTGGTCCCTGACACCAGAGGGACCTTGTCTCTGCTTGTAGGGATGCAGGCAGCGACAGCTGGGAGGCCGGGAGGGAGCAGAGTCCTAAGGCGAGGAGGTGCCTGTGACCCAGCTCAGCTCCTGCCACGATCTGCTATGGGTGTAATACAGTCACATCTTGGCAAAGGGGCCCCGGAGCTGGAGAGCGGAGGGACTGCGACCCGGGAGGGATGAAGACGCGCTGGGGCGTGCCCGGGGCACGGGCGGAGCGGCGCCTGCCCGGGGAGGAGGCGGCGGCCGGGGAGCGAGGGCTGCCCGAGGCGGG
>VZRZ01003758.1:180163-284279 GCA_013398175.1 Climacteris rufus | reverse complement strand
ACACCCCTCACTGCCCCCATTGCCGCCCACTCCCCCGCAGACCCCACCTGCGGTCCCTCCTGCGGCCGCCTGGGGGCGCTGTGCCGCCGAGCGTCCCCCGCCGCCGGCCAGGGATCTATGTCTCGGCGCTCGGCAGCGCGGGATCCTTCACTCTGTGTTCCTCTCGCCGCCCTGGTCGGGTGGAGGCCGCCAGCCCGCCGGGGAGGTGGATCGATCCTATCGGCGCTCGCGCGCGATCGACGCCCTCGGCTCTCCGCGCGCAGGCGCAGCGCGGTGGTGCCGCCATTGCTGCGCTGTCAGTGCCGGGAGCGGCCGCAGGGACCGGGGAGCGAACCGGCCTCGTCTCAGCCGTACCGGCCGGCCGGTGAGGCCCTGCCCTGCCTGTGTGTCCCTCCGCAGCACAATGGAGTTCCAGGCCGTGGTGATGGCGGCGGGAGGCGGCTCCCGCATGACGGACCTGACCTCCAGCATCCCGAAGCCTCTGCTCCCGGTGGGAAACCGGCCCCTGCTCTGGTACCCATTGAACCTACTGGAGCGCGCCGGCTTCGAAGGTGAGGCACGGCGGGGTCTGGGCGTGCTGACCCTGGTGGCTGCGGCTTGACCCTTGTCACTCTGGGCTGACCCTGGTCACCATGGACTGTCCCCGGCCGCCGCTTCGTCCATTCCCCCGCTGTTCCAATGCCGTGTCGCAGGTGCCCTGTTGGACGGAGCAGGTGCTGTAGCAGGTCTCTTTCTCTGTGCTGGAGCTGTGCTGTTGGCCCGTGTCACATCCCTGCCTGCCCTCTCGGCTGCACTCTCTGTGCCAGCACCCTCCAGCCCTCTACTCACCAAGGGCCGGGGATGTCTGAAAGAGGGGTTGTAATAAGATGTGTGTCGGTTTCTTCTCCCAGGTAATGAGTGACAGGACGAGAGGAAGTGGCATCACCCTGCACCAGGGGAGGCTTAGATTGAAGATTATGAAAAATTTAAAATTTGTTTTTTAAAGCATTGGAACAGATTGCTTAGAGAAGTAGTGGAGTCACGATCCCTGGAAGTTCAAAAAACGTGTATACGACACTCAAGTGTTTTAATGATGAACATGGCGGTGATGGTGCTGGGTTGACAGTTGGACTTGATGATCTTAAAGGTCTTTTACAACCTTAATGATTCTCTGATTCGAGGCTTTTCCCAGCTTTGATGTCTTTTTCTGGGTTGCTAACCGTGAGTCTCTCATGTTTCTTTCTCAGACTCATTAATGGCAGCAGCGTGAGAAGTGTCAGCTCTCCGGGGATGGCTCATGGTTTGTTGTTTCAGCCTGGCCTGAGGTTCAGGGTTACTTGCTCTGTCTGAGGCGTTCAGGCCATGTGGCAATGCAGAGCCAAGCACTGGGCTTTGGCCAGAACAGGACAGGGGGAAGGGGCAGACCTGTGTTGCTCACCTGTGGGCTTTGGTTCACAGTGAGACTAAGGTGGTATTTAGTACCTGGTGAGGTTCTTCAGTATCTTGTGAGCTTAGGTTTTTGTTCACCTTTTGGGTATTGGACCAAATCTTTCTGTGGTGTCCCCCCAGCTTGTTATAAAGCTTCTTCCTGGCACCTTTCAAGCCTTTGGGTTTTCATGTTTGTATTTGTCTTTTGTATTTCTGCTTCTCTGATTTGTATCTGTGATAATTCTGTTCTTCATCGTGAGTCTGAGGCTTTTTTCCTGACTGCTGCTTTTTTCTGTGAACATGTAAAAATCAGCTCATGATTATCCATGTTAGCCTCTTACTATTTCAGTGTGAAGGAACAAAACTATGAGCAAACTTAAGACTTTGTCTTTATTTTGTTTCCTTAGGAAATCTTAAAGATTTTGTTCTTTGGGTTTGCTTTTTGCTTGTTTGCTGAAATCTGCATTCTGAATATCTTTTTTTGCCTGTTCTCCTCTCTTTTTTTTGCTATACTTGAATCCTTCCGTATGGAAATCAAGATAGCTAAAAGCTTCTGTGTAACCAATATTGTGCTTTGTGTGGCTCTTTATTCAGAAATAACCATTTCCACTTGATGATCTTGACCACTAGTAGCTGCCCCTCTGCTCAGCCCTAGTGAGGTGCATCTGGAGTGCTGTGGCCAGTTCTGGGCTCTTCAGGACAAGAAAGACATGGAGCTCTTGGAGTAGGTCCAGCGAAGAGCAATAAAAATGATGAAGAGACTGGAGCATCTCTCTTATGAGGAAAGGCTGAGCAAGCTGGGCCTCTTCAGCCTGGGGAAGAGACAGCTGAGAGGAAACCTCATCAGTGTCTATCAGTCTCTGAAGGGAGGGGTCAGAGGATGGACCAGGCTCCGCTCAGTGGTGCCAAGCAATGGTACAAGAGGAAATGGGCAGAAACTGATGCCCAGAAAGTTGCACCTAAACATGAGGAAAAACAACTTTACTGCATGGGTGACTGAGCACTGGAACAGGCTGCCCAGAGAGGGTGTGGAGTCTCCCTCACTGGACATATTCCAGACCCATCTGTATGCAATCTTGTGCTGTGTGCTCTGACATGACCCTGCTTGAGCAGGGAGGTTGGACCCAGTGTGGTCCTTTCCAACCTGAACCATACTGTGACTCTGTGTTACAGCCAGACCTTTCTCCTTTCTCGGCTTATCTGTCTCCAGTGAAAATGTGGACATGCAGGGTTGTATTCAGTAAATGTATTCAGCTTCAGTAAGCAAACTGCTGCCTTCCTGCTCCTTCCTTGTTTCAACCCCCTGACCAAGCTGTTCATTTCTGCATTAATGATCCAGTGGCATGAATTCTCTCCCTGGATAATTTTCACTAAGTACTACATGAGACTTTAGTTCCTCATACTTGCTTATGTTAGTAAGTAGGTGTTCATGGACTGATTCACTGCATCTCTTTAACCCTAAGTGTGAGTGCTTCAGCTCTTCTTTGTAGGAGACCTTTGCCCAGCTCACCAGGTTTTATGCTGAACTGTGTGAGCTTACAACTTCCACTTGACACCAATTTCCTCTTCATCAGTTAATTCTTTGCCTAATTCAAGGTGTGCTTTCAATTCCTTTCTCTAGGTTCTTCAGCCTGTTTTGAATCCAAATTGACAGCCAGTGTGGGAGCGGGAGAGCAGCCCTTCCATATCTCTGGCACCAAACTGCCACACAATTCCCATGTTTACAGATCCTTTTTTTTTGTTATATATTCAAGATGAGTTGAATTTTGATCAATGCAGATTTATTCTTAGTGTGTTTTCATCTTGCCATTATTATTGGTATAATTATTTCCCATACTTCTCTGTTAAAATTCCATGTGGAATACAGTGTTACAGTGTTGGGGTGTAGTGAGGGCTGGGATATTTTAATTGGAAGGTTTCACTGTTGCTTTTCGTTCCTGTTCTTGAGACTGGGGAAAAAGGTTTCTTGTCATTTTGTTTCTCAATCTTTTCTTTGCAGAGCTTCTGTTCTTGCATTTTTCATTTTGGAAAATATGCTTTCATGCCACTGTTCATTTCCTTCAAATATGCATTGATCCATTTTCTTTTGTAGATGGAATGAGTTTGTTGCTCATATATTACTCCACTTTCTTGCCAAGCTGATGCTGAGAAATAGTTTAACCATTGTATTGTAATAGTGTGGTTGGTGGTGTTGTCCACAGAGGATTATACAGGATCGGGGCGGCAAAAGACAAAGCTCTGAAGTGTGGGTGACATGAACACGGGGTCTCCTTGGTCTGTTTGAGGACATATGGTTTGAGGCTGCTCCTTAATGATAGAAGAAGTTTCAGTTCTGTCTTGCTAACTCATGCCACACATGCATGTGTCCCTTCCAGTAACAACCTCCACCCAGCAAAGCGGGAGAGATTGTTTTCATATTCATTGGGAGTTTAATTCCTTTCTTCAAAAGTTACTGTTGCCAAAAGGAGTTTTGTTTGGTGGAGAAGTTTGACAGTTCCATCAACCTTTCTAAATAAAAGAGTGGCTGTATCCTATTTGTAATGAATATTATTTAGGTTTTCTTCTTTTTGGTTTCATCTCACTTTCCTTTGTCCTAGAGGTCATTGTGATTACAAGGAAGGAAATCCAAAAGATGTTAAACTTGGACACAAAAATGAAGCTCGATTTTGTGTGCATCAGTGACAACATGGACATGGGTACAGCAGATTCACTGAGGCATATTCACCAGAAAATTAAGGTATTACTGTCTTTTATTGAACTTGACTGCAAGTTATTTATAGTAATTTTTGTTGTTGTGCTGTAAGGGATGTCCCATGTAATGATACTGTACATAACTGAATTTCCCGATCTTCAGAAGAGCTGAATTTTGTAGAGGTCACCTCATGGGGGAACTCAAACAAAGTCTCTGAATGACTGGAATTGACATCTGGGAAGGCTGGAACTTAGGCTAGGCTGCTTCTTGGTCAGTGTTAGCTTTCTGGCATGGTAATTAAAATGTTGTAATTGTTTATACGATTTTTTGATACAATGTGTGATAACTGTTGTCCACACTACTTGGGGAAGCAGCTCTGCACAAACATTCATAGCTGGCTCAGCTTAGGCAATGCTGTGATGCTCAAGAAAGTTTGTGTTCAGCTCTCAGCCCTGCCACAAGTGTTGGGCTGGTGACTTGTGCTGTGCTGCAGTTTTCTGCTTTTCCTCTGCTTTTTTTGTCTTGGTCATACAGTAAGCTCTTCAGTAAACAGTGCCCAGATGTGATAAAGGGCTGCTGTTCGAATAAAACCTCCAGTTTACAGAATTTAAATTTCCAGCTGCATAATTAAAACACTCCCATGTAAGGCAGAAATGCAGCTTGGAACTCTTGCTGTGATCAGGGATGGAATTTTGTTTTTGTTGTTGTCATGCACTTAATCTTCCGATTTGTTCCCTGTCTGTTGAGGCCATCTTAGCCAAATTGACTGTGTGAATAAACGCTGCAACAGAACATCAATGAGTACTTAAATCCTGAGGTGTCCTTTTGAAGCTCTTTTTGAAACTGATAAACTGCCTTGTAACAGGCTTGTACACCCCAGAGAAAGACTTCAGTTGACACAAGGTGAAACTTTTCGGGCAAATATGAGTGTGTAGGTGGCACAACGAGATAGATTCTGCAAGGGATTAATACACATAGTAGAGTATTTAGAGGGCAAAGAGAATTCATAACAAGGAAAGTAAAAATCAACAAAATCAGTTTAACTGAACGAAATGTTCCTATTGTGGAGAATTGTGCTCTGTCATATCTCAGTTTGGCAGTATTCTTTAAATACAGTAAGGAAATATCTCTGCACTGCAAGCTGGGACCCTCACCTTAGAGTTTTATTGCCTGATCAGCCGTGAGTCCATCTGTCTGGGTGTCCCTCTTTTTGGTAATCCAGGCAAGTTTGCTTGGGGGCCCTGGGAGATAACAAGTAGGGCATGCATGAGTTAGAAAACAGACTGTGTCTTCACAGGCGGCAGTGTTGATCTTCTGTTTATTATCTAGAAAAAAGGCTGAGAGAAGATGTGAGGTGGTATTGAAAACCACACCAGTTTTCTTAAGTCAGATGCTGCATATGAACACCACCAGTTGCTTCTGCCCTTTTTATTCCATATCTTGCTTGTCTAGGCACAGAGGACAAAGTGGTCTCTTATTTGAAAGAAGCCTTGAAGTTCTTGAGCAGATTACTGCACTGTGTATTTTGGAGTCATTCCTCTAGTAAATGCATACCACTGGTGCCCCTCTTCCAGGGAATGCCCTCTCCTGTGTGACACAGGTGAGAGAGCTCCACAGCAGAGGTAGCTGAAAAGCTGCTGTATGTTGGCTCTGTTTGCAGTGCAGCAGGAGAGGGATCTCGCTGAAGAATGAGTTTCCCTGGTGAAAACAACTGCTGCTTGTGGCCATAGTTTGCTGGCAGGCTTTTTGCAGCCCATGCCAAAAGTCTGATGAGAAGTTTAAACTGGTTGCTGAAACTTAGTTGTCACAAATTGAGTTAATTGCCCAGATACAGAAGAGCAAGTATGCTCAATGAAAGCAAGGTAACGTGGCAAAGTGTAGACAACTTGCTTGTGTGCAGTGCAAGTGACAGGGAGTAAAGCCAAGACTATAAATGCACAGTAAGTAATGTGTAAGTGTAGCAGAACTGCTGATCACAAATTCTGAGATGTGCTTAAAGCACTCTAAAGCATAACATCTCATGACTTGCTGCCTTGTCTAGCTTTGACTGAAGGAGTCTCACTGGCAGAGCACTGCTGCTTGCTGTGCCTGCAGTTTTAGGCCTTTTTGTTGTGTTGCAGTTCCCAGTTTTCTGCTCATCTTTTGCAGGAGTGCTAATGAATGACTTTTCAAAGAATGAAAACGAAAGTAGAACTCTAAAGGCTTAATTATTTTCTTTATATATAGCATTAGAAGTGGTAGAACATAGGCTATGGAGACTCAGAGCTGATGGTAGAACAATGTTCTTACTGAACTGCAGCTTTACCACCACAGGGGTGTTTACAGGTCTCTGTCACCTCATGTTCTAGTCTAGACAGAGAAATAAACCAGTCTTCATCCTTTAGGTTTGGATTGATGACCTTCTCTGGTCTTGAAGAGTGAAAAAAGCTCCCCTGCTTCAGACAGGGCCTTGGCAAAGGCATGGTATATAGACGAATTTATTTTGGACCATGGCAGTCTGCTTTTGTAGCTGAGTAAAATCATTATGGGAACACTGATTCTATTTATTTATTTCTTTATTTATTTCAAATGCCTTCTGATTTTAATTTTCTTTCAATTGTTCACATATGGAATTATACTAGAGTAATTCTGAAATTATTTACTTAGTGAAAACTTCAGTACCTTTTGAATTACTGCCCTCCCTGCAGCGTGAAAGTGAGCTGGGTCCAGCAAGGCTTACAGGACACAAAAAGAGGCACAGCCTTTTGACTGTTTGACTTCATGACATTTGAAAAGCATTTGAAAAGCAGTGGTGTTTTAGTCTCCTGCCTTGATGGAGCCAATCTGCTTTTGTCTTAATCTGTTATTTGCATTAAAGAATATTCTTGACCTGTCAGGAAATGTTCGAAAAAAATTAGCTAGCATAGGTATAAAAAATTCTTTTTGTATGAAACATAAGTCAAACTTTCCTTTGTGACATCTCATTTTCCATATTCAGATGTTTTTTCCTGTCACTTTCTCATTCTACTCTCTTTAAATATCTTTCCTACTTCATCAGTCAGGCTGTTACTGGTCAACATTTCATTTATTACAGGCATGGGAGGCAGGTTCCCTTTGCATGCTTTGCTAAGCAGCCTGGAGAATCCATATGGGGAAGAAATAATTTGCTTTCTTAAAAGCCAGATTCTCTAGAGGGTAAACTTTTATTAGGGACAAAAGAGCCAACAATTTTGATATAAGGATGGTTTAATCTAGCCCTGGCATGAACAGCTGAATACCTCATCCATAGATTATGAGAAAACACTAATCTTGCTCTGGATTTATCCTCAAATTTCCTCCTATATACTGCTTCAAGATTAAGCGCTTTTTAAATGGGATCAGTGTTTGTCATTTTTAGTAAAACAATAAGGATGATGTTGCAGGTGAACACAGCAGGTACTGAGGTGTAATTTAATAACTTCCATGATCTTGTTTTTATTTATTTTTATTTAGCATCCTAAGCTTGCAAATTGCCCAGAGCTGTGTGGAAGGGGTCTATGTAAGAAATGTGGCTTTTCTTTAAAACCAGGTATAATTGCTTTCTACTCAGTAACTATCACTAGTACTTGTTTCTGGTTTTCATTGGTGAGCAGCACTGGATGGAGCATTTAGATGAGTTGAATCTGAGTAATCAGGAAATCAGTAAAAGTCTTGACAGTTTCAGTGGTAATACCTGATACATTTTCTAGCAAAAGAAGAGATGTGAGTGCTGCCTGCTGCAGGCTGTGGTAGCAGATGATGCAGTTTTGTTTTGTAGGTAGCTTGTCTTTCAGTGGGGATTTTTTTTTCATGATTGTGGGAAGGAGCCTTTTTAAAAGTGAAGTTATTTTGATGTTCCTTGAAATTTCATGTAATGAAATCCCCTGGCTCACTTAGGGAGGCTTTTCCTCTGTAGTTGGTATTAGTGGACACACTTTTTTCAAGTCATATTGTAAAGTCTTCTTTCTCTTTTCCTCCAGTGTGTTGCTCTGTGACTTCTTCAGTCCAGATATAGGTTTCATTTATTTGACTTCCACTACCAGTCCTAAAGGCTTTCTCTTGCAGTTTAGTAGACATCCTTTGGATGATTCACAAGACCAGTACACAAAATATGTGTGCCTTGACTCACTATGTTATAGCACAGTTATAGCACATAGGGTTTGTCTGGTAACACAGAATTTTTTGGATTTTGGGGATTAGTGACCAGAAATTTGTAGTAGGAGCAGGGAGCCCAAGAGTAAACTGCAACGTCTCAGAATAGTTGAAATAGTGTGATGATGAGCAGCCACTCTGATGGAGGAAGGAAAGGTAAATGCAAGACTATAGAGTGTATCAGGTAAAGTATTTTTTATGGTAGAGATGAGAAATTAATATAATTGCTTAAGACAATGAGAAGGTTTCTTTGCCAGGAATACTTAGCAGGTGTGGAACTCAAATGTATCAAATGTGGGACAAACACTAGAAAAGGAGATAAGATAATTCAGAGTGGAATATATTTGGGTTTAAATTTGCTGTGAGAAAACATAGGCTGAATATTACAGAAAGGTTTTAATCAGAGTAGAATAGGATTGTGAGACAGTTTTCCAGGAGTGAACAAGACAAAAATCCCCTAACTTCATCCTAGAGTGAGAATCTGTTTTCTTGTTGTATTTTTGTTTGGTTTTTAATAAACTAAGTAATTCACTACCTGGAATGGCAGGAAGCAAAACTGTGACTCAGGAAACCCCTTTGAGAACTGTGTTTCTGTGACCTTCTGCTTGTACCATTCATCAGGCTGCTAAAGCCCTTTTTGTGGGTTGTAGAATATTGTTGATGAAAAAAAATAAATGGCGAGGGGTGTCACTGTAGTTTACAAATGAGTTCCTCTGAAATTTAGGCATCCCTAATATTTGACCATTTTGTTTCCTGTGCCAAATTTTACCAGACCCACGCAGCTGCTGTCTGGCACCACCTCCCAGGCTGGGGCTCTCCAGGCAGCAGGTTGAAAAACCTGGTTGAATCATGAATCTGTGTTTCAGGCTGAAGCAGGAGGTGGATTGGGTGTGCCTGGACCAAACATTTGTCTTCACTGAGTCTACATTATTTTCATCTTCTGTCAAGCATTTCTCTCCCTTGTGTCACTCAAGTATACTCCAGACAGAGATTAAAATGTGGCGTTCCAGCAGAGTAACTGCAATGGAACAATTTCGTATTTTCCTCCCTTGATGAGCCCTTAGTTGTGTTAATGGAAGCCCTGACTAATATGCTGTGAATTAATCAGCTTGTCTTCTGCTGCTATCGCCGGTGAGTGCTTGTGTTTGAAATGTTTCATCTCAGGTGGTCCACCTGGTTTTCTCAGCTTCAAAAAGTAAGATTAGAAAGTAATACAGCTCTTAAAAAGCAAAGCAAAACAAATCCTAAAAAGCTACCAAAAAGAAGACGAAAAACCAACATTCTTTGAACAAATAAACAAAGACTGAAACTCCAGATTCTCTTGGTATGTGCATCTTTGGGATCCATGTTGTGGAAAGTGTGATGTCACGGTGGTGGTCTGTGTGCTGCTGAGGGTCACTGATCCGTGGAGTCTTGGCCGGCCCGGCGAAGCGCTCCGCTTCCTCTGCTGAAAAATCTCCTTTCCAAACACATGATGTAAGGAAGCTTGCTGGAACGGCTGGAAGGTGGAATCTGAATCCTTTTGGTACGACTGAACAGAGTTTGGTGAGCACGGAAAGAAAAACTTAAGTCCCCGTAATAGAGAGTTATGTACTTTTCTGTACTGTCAGTGGAAATAAAAAACCCAAATTAATTTCATTTGTAAGAGACAAGGTCTCTCTCTTTATATAAGCAAGACTGAACTAAATATTCTATTAATCTGTTTTGGAACAGTAAAAAGAATTTCATCATTTTCTTCCAGCACACCTGACAGCAAACATTGTTTACTTAAGTGTTTAAATGCAAATGAAAATACTGTCTTGCTGGTTTTTCTGATTCTGCCTTTCACAATGTTGTTAGTAGGAAAAGCAGATGTATCAGATGGCAGCTCACAGGGTATGTGGCATCTTTATCCTCTCTCTGCCTTTTACTGAAAGCTGCCACCACTGAAGGCACTAGGCAAAATTTATTACAGCTTACATGTCCAAGTCCCATTCCCAAAGCACAGCTGATTATCTTAGTAGAAAGCAGCTACAGTGGCAGGTGCTCAGGCTGTGTTGCTGTGGGGAATGATACAGCACTGCCTGACTCTGTGTTTGATGAATGTGTCCAGGACTTTCTGCTGATCATTATTTTTCCTGGCAGGGTAAGAGTTAGGGAATTCAGCAGTTGTTGGGGGGCTGTGTTTGTTTTTGGGTTTTGTTTTGTTTTTTTTTTTAAATGTTACTCAGCTTTAGAAGAATGTAGCTAATTAAATTGCTTATTTTTCTGCCCAGGTTTATTCTGGATAATGGCTAAAACACCAGAAGTTTGAATAAGGCAATTAGCTCTGAATGTTGGATCAAGAATGATTATTAGAGCATTTACTATTCTGCCCACTGTCAGCTAAAGAGGACGCCTTCCATTATACAGGCAGGCAAAACCTTAGGTGTTTTGCAAGAAGAGTCATTGACAGAACTGAGATGCCTGTCAGCTTTAATTGTTTCATCTCCCACTGTATGTCCTTATCCTTTTCATGCTCCTGGGAACTCCAGGCCTGTGCTCATTATGTTAACCAATACCTCTTGTTCCCATGTAGAAGTTAATGCTCAGTGTTTTTCCTATATTACAGTGTGTGTTTTCATTTAGCTCCTCTGTGGTTTCTGATGAATTACACAAATTCAGCCTATTCTAGTTGCAGACACAGCAAGCTCTTTGCACATGTATATAGCTGAAGTAATTTGTTTAAAAGCATCCTGGTAAAAATATTTTCCTGGTTTTGTGAGCTACTACTAGTTTTCATTTTGGGCGAGTTAATAGTAGTGTTCATTTTGGTAAATCATCCTTCATTTTCCCTATGTAAAGTATATACAGCTGCCTTATGTAAATAACTTACTGTGCTTAAACCATGGCACTGTGACAGCTGTAATGCCCACAATTGCCATGAAAAGTCCAAACCTTCTATGAGGGAAGAGCTGTTAAGATCCAAACATGGGGAAAATACACATGTAGAAATCCCACAGGCTATAAACAAAGTAAAAAAGGCTGCAGTCATCAAGGAAGGAATGTTTTTCCAGAAAAACATACAAAAAGGTATCCTTGCAGGTGATATTTCTCAGTGATATTCATCCCCTGAAAGAGAAAATGGAATTGTTTAAATCAGACACAATTGTGTGTTAGAGCTTAAGTACCTAGCTCCAGTTACTGGGAGATGTGGGAGGGAGTAGATGCCAAACATCAGCCTGTGGACTTACTGTGCTGGAGAGGGTTTTCCTCATGTCTGGTTTTGCAGCCTGGTACAGTAGTGTAACATGGATAATGGGAATGTGGTGCTGTGAACAGCACAGGCTGTCCCAGAGGCTGACACTTCGCTCAGCACTGATTTTCTGTCGCTGTTTAATTTCATGAAAGCTGTGGTGAGGATCAGTAGACTTGTGGGATGCCTGGAATTTAATTTTGCTTTTTTGTCATGTTATGTTAACTGGGAAACCCACACAGGTTATCTCTTTTTTTTTTTCCCTGGTTCTGTGCTGAAAAGGGAAAAATAAATGTGGATCTTGAAGCAAATTTAGGTATTTTTCAGTGGTATAAATTCAGTTAGCTCATTTGGGAAGATGGTGAAAATTCTGGATGTAGACTATGCTGGAAAAAGCAGTGGAGGTCTTGAAGTTTTCATAACATTTTTCTTACAACAGCAGACCAAATACCACTGGAAAAATTGGAGAGGTGCTAGAGGAGAAAATGATACTGCGTGGAAGATAGTGCAGGAATCTACAATTCATAACACTACTTCTATTTGCCATGGCATAATTAGTGTTTAGAGGAAAAAAAGCCCCAACATTTGAACAAAGCTAATGGGGTTCCATGCAGGTGGTTGTCACTCCTGTGCACGCTGTACACAGTAGCAGTGCCACTGAGCTGTCTCACAGAGCCTGTGCTTTGCAGAGCACATTAGAATTTGGGTTTTCTTTTGAAGCAGAGTTGAAACTGGGTGTTGTGTAATGACTTGTTTTGACCTTGGAAAGAGTTTCACACCATTTTTTTAATTTAAGATCGTGCTGATACTAGTTGAAGGATGGCAGAATGATTCCTGAGGACACAAGCTGTATGTGTTTTGGTTTTCATTTGCTGTCTGGTTTGAGACTGCAAGGAACCATTATGATCCTCTAGTGTTCATGGGAATTTGCACCCACTGATGGGGGTTGTTAGCCCCAAAACCTGCAGATGACTTTGTGAAAGTGTTTCTGAAGTATAGCAAGACTTTCTTCATCTGCTAGAATGCATGAATTGTCTATTGCATACTTCGATATTTTATTCCAGGTTATACTTACTCTTCCTCTTAAATAATTTTGCGTTTTATTCCTGCTCCAGTCACTGGTTCCTAGCCCACGGATCTGGTCATTCCTGCTTTTTGTTGTGCTGCTGAGAGATTTGCAGTCGAGGTGATTGCTGGCTGTGGGCAGAGCCCTTCTTTCCCTTCAATAAGTTGAGCCGGTTGAGCTCCATTAGGACTACTTTTTATTATTATTGTGTGTATGACTACAGCACCTGACTGCCTAAGGCTCTGCTTACATTAAGTGTTAAGCCTGGGCTTGAGCTCTGGGCTTTGGCAGCAATTCCTGCTGCGCTGCTGCTGTTGAGGTTGGAGCCCGACTGCTTCGTTCTCTTTTCAGTTCATGTGAGGCAGAGTCCAAGATCAGCTGCAAAGCAGGTCTGGTAGTGCTGCTGTCCAGGTAGCCCTGGAAAGCTGCCTTCCAGGAATGGGAGTGACGAGCAGAGCGCCATTTGGTTCTGGAGTTCTGTCTGTGGAGAAGGGATCTGTCTGTGCACTGCATTGAGCCAGGGAAGAATTTGCCTTGCCAGGCTTACCCTCCAGGAACTGGAAAATTTGGGGTCTTGGTTCTGGGGTGCTCCCCTGGGCCTTAGCAGGCACGTGCCCACTTTCTGGATGCCTTTAGATGGGAAAAAGAGTCTCCTCTGTGGCATACTCAGGATCTGGACATAAACCCAGGAGAGGACCCTGATCTCAGACAAATGAGAGAGCCTACCAAGACAGGATGAAATGTGTCAGTCCAGTGCCTCAGCATACTGATAGCATGACATTTGTCAGTGTTCTGCAAGTGTAAAGGTAGCAGACTTATTAGGGAAAAAAAAAAGAAAGATAAAAAGACTGCAGAGCCTTAAATCCACACCCTTTAGAAGATACAAAGAGATACTAGAGCTGTCATCCTGTGTTGATGTGAGGTAGATCTGCTAAGTGCATGACAAGTGGAAGGGATTAAGAGGAAGGCTATTAAAAGGAAGATAAACAACTTGTGCTTGATGTGATAGAAAATGGAACCAGTGAAGAAGGGTGATGTGGGTAGAGGAGGAAGGTGGGAAAATTATTTTTGGAGTACTGTATAAGTAGGACAAAATTGAAATAGTTGAAGCCAGTGGAAAAGGTGGATTTCAAAGCTTATGCTCCAGACCAGAAGTTTTACAGAGCACTAAGTGTCATAATATCAATGTCCTGCTTTAAAAACATTAATAACTTTATGAACTTTTTTTCATCTCTAAAATTCTGGTTGCTGAGAATTGTAAATTACCCTTTTCCACCCCACATGTCAGTTTTAGCATAGGTAACAAGACTTCCTTCTGGGAGGAGACAGGATGCCTTCTAGGCTTGAATATCTTTCCTGTTCCTAGCTTATATGTATGTAAATTAAAAAATATTGATTTTGGATGGTAGCTCATGAGATGCAAAGATAACCTAAAATGGTGTTTTCATTGTATGGTCCCATCTGATACAACACATAGGATGAGCCATATGATGGGACTGGGGTTAAGTCTCCTCCCCAGCTTCTGGCATCTTTCTTCCAGCTTTCTTTGAGAAGATAAACAATGATGCTGACAGGTTACGTATGTGAAGGCATTCACATTGCCTTAAGATATCCTCACCTGATGAATTCAGGGCCATCCAAGAAATTAGAAGTGACTCCCTTGGCTTCTACATTAGACTTTTCTGTTTTCTTTTTTTTTTAAAGAAGCCTCTAAGAAGCCCCTTTCATATTACATGTCTTTAAAAAAATAAAGTCTTCCATCCTTTAATGAGGAGAGGTTGCTGCTGGATTTCAGATTGAGGGACATTCTGTGCCTCCACTGCCCTCTATACTGAGAAGAGTTACGAAGGTGCTGGTCTAAGGCAAACTTCCTGCTGCAAGGTGAGAGCAGAGTAGCTAAATGCTTTGTGTCTGCTAGCAAAGTACTAAATCATGGGTTTCTTCTGAATCTTGCTGTCAAGAACATTACAAAAGCAGAGTGGGAATTCCCAGCCAAAGGCAGCCATTTCAGTTGGTAGCTAACAAGATCCTACAGACATCAAAAAATAAATGAGGTTCCCTGCTCCAGTTACAGCAACAGCCATAGAGCTTCAAAGAGGTCACAGGTGTGGAAATTGGAGGACTCTTAATGGAGACTGAGATAAGAAGGGATTCTCTAAAGCCTTGGATGTGTTTCTGATCTGAAGAGTGGTGAGTTATGCAATTGCTGGGAGGTATCTTTGGCTTTGCCTGGAGAATGGTAACAAGCAATCAAAATGCTCGCCCACAGCCAAACTGTTCTTTCCCTTTCTACTCTTTAGAATAATAAAAAGCATTACACACAAACCCCACTGTTAATGCAACATGTGGGTGAAGTTCCAGGCTATTGTGTATAAAACTCAGTCTTAATTCCAGCAGTAATTATAACTTGTTCCTCTTTCCCTTGTTGTATGGTGACACTGCAGGAAGTGATGCAGAGTTCTCTGTTTGTGCATGTGTTAACTTAGGCTGGGTATATCTAATCTCTTGATTTTCTTTCTTTTTCTGTCAAAGTCTCAGCTGTAATACTTTGCAATTGGAAACTTTTAGCATTTAACTTCAATGTTTTGTCTGTTTTCAGTTGTGTTAGGAGCTGGTTCTACTGCTTGTGGATGTTTTGCTTCTTTTCTGTTTATAATGCAATCTGACATTTGTTTTCCTCTTTCTCTTGAGGCTGATTTTGTTCGTATTAGAGTTTCCTTGCAACACATGTTTTCTCATTTTCTAGTCTGCAGTTTTTGAGGCCATCAGCATTTTAGGCTATGAGGTCCTGCCCTTGTCTATACTTGATAGAAAAAGCATCGTGAATACCACTAAAAATTCATCATTTGCTGCCAGCTATCTGTGGTAACCTTGACACCTCCTGTTTGATCATAAGGGCTCCAGCAATAATTGCTGAATATAAAAGGGTTTTTAGAATTGCCTTTGTATGCAGGGTGTGAGAAAGTCCAAGGCTTTTTATTTATGCTGGTATATTACACCATATAATTGTATCCATCTTTTGATCTGTGGTATGAGTTAGTTCCATTGAAAACATGTTTTCTATTTTTAAATTGGTTGTCTTGAACTGACTTCTTGAAGCATTCTGCTTTTTGGTCTTGCTTTTGTGTATATTTTCCATATTGTGCTGGATTTAATATAATTGTTGACATATTGGTTTTTAGTGTTTTTTCTTTACTGTTTTCTCTATTTTGTATAAATCTCCTCATGTTTTATGTTACACTGTTTTATTTATCCAGATCAAGTATTTAAGTTATTTCATAATATCTGACCATTTCACACTTCATAAACATTTGATGGTAAAGGGCTGTTAGCCAGTGTTAGAAAGATAGAGTGGAGATTTGGGGACCTTAAGTGCCGTGTTTCCATACTTGATTTGACTGAATACTCTGTGTTTGGGGATGGTTGGACTGAAAGCCCAGAGCTCCAGTACTTTGTGAAGTTAATAGGGATGGAAAAGGATCTTCTTGAAACTTGGATCATAGATGGGATGATCTCTGCAGGACACCACTTTTCTCCACTGGTCAGTAGCCGAGTCTAAATTTTTGAGTGAGTAAATTGCAATGTGAGGTAAGAAGGGATTGCCAGGGCCCAAGCTGACCCTTCCAAGGAGCATCATATTCTCCTTGTCTTTTCTGTGGGTCTTGTGATGCTCACAAAAACATGAGCTGTGCTACCAGCAAGGCAGGGCTGCTGTCCCTGTGCATGAGTAGCACTGTAGTATTTTCTTGTGTTCATCAACCCAAAGTAGTTTGCTATTCTCTTCTTATGGCATTTTCACCTGCTCTTTACAGCAGCTTCTGTGGTAGGGCCCTGGTCTGTGATGAGGCTTTCTCTTTGTCATAAAAGTAGTATACAAAATGGCACAAAAATGCCAGAAATTCCAGGTATTTGTTTCATGTCCCATCCATTAGATGGTCCTCCTTGAGGTAAGACCCTTGCTTGGTCCTGTCTGTGGTTGTAATGGTTGTTCAGAGTGCCTTTGTGGGTGCATTTTTCTTCCTCTGCAGTCGTTCTGCTTGAGGTGTGTGCTTGCTGGGTTTTTTTTAATCATTTCGTGTTGATTCTTATCGTCTGTTTGTATAATAGTTTGGGGTTGATGTAATCATTGTTACATGTATTTCATTAAGAGATGTGTGTGTACTTAGGTGTTTGCATAATTCATGAAGTCAAGTATGTTCACATACCCCTTGTTAGCACGTGAGTGCATGTAGTAAGTACGTACTTCTCTTCTTTGTATCAGTGGCTCATTGGGAAAGGTGCACTGTATTTATTTGGCATGTATATATGTAAAAAACCCACAAGCTCTACCATTTATTTTCTTTCTTCTACACCCTCCCTGAAAACGTAAAGAAAAACACACACTTCTGCTAAGGTTCTAGGATAGTTTATTTTTTCATTCAGCCATTAGTTTATTCGTTCAGGAGTTGTACACTGGAAAAAAAGTGCATCCATTAGACAGTGAGGGCTTTATTTATGAGGGGGGTGGTGTTTCAAAGGGGAGGCTGTCAAGTCCCAAAAGAGCCTTTCATGGTGTATTCTCAGCGTGCTTCTGAGGCCACTGCTCTGCTCATCAGGAGGAGAGGCAGAAATGTGGGCTTTACAGAGCAACTGTGTGTTTCACTGGTCCCTGCGCTCACTGACGTTTATTTACATATTGGGAGAGTAAATGGGTAGAACAGATGGCAACCAGACATTTGGTGGTTCTGTTCCCGTATGCTCCTCAGGGGTCTTGCATTCAGTTTTTGCAAAAAGCTTGTCCTATAGTGAGAAGAAAAAACCCAGGAGCCTGGTCAGAACTATGAAATGCTTGTTGGGATTTTGCATTAGTGACAGATTAAAGCATTTAGTAAAATGTGAAATAATTACAAGGTTTGTTTTACAAGTTCAGATATTTGTTCCTTAGGATAAGACTGTGGGGGTGTCTGTCTCTCTCATTTTATTATTTCTTATTTTCACTCCTGGAGTGAATGCATTTAGATTTGAAGCTGGCAATCTCTTCCTTCTACAGAGTGAGTTTGGAAAGTACAGGTCTATTTATGTGGGTCTTGAATACCTTTTGGCCTTTTCTATAAACATTGTAACTCATTTGTGCTCTTGTAAAAACAGAATATCTGAAAATTTTGCAGGATTTTCCAGGATATTTAATATGTGTTTCTTCACAGTTTACAGTTGTGAAGCGGGAGATTTGCTTCCATACCAAGCTGATTTTTTTTTCTTATTTTCTTTGTACACCCTGGAATGTTGGAGCTGGGCTGCTCCAGAGTGCTGGGCAACTTACTTTAGTGGTTTGGGTTGTTGGGTTTTTTTCCAATGTGTGCATGTTGGGTTTTTTTCAGAGAAGTGCTAATTAAAACACTTTTCTTGGGCAAAACTGTAATATAAAATACACATTTTGAAAATATGTTGAAAGAAGTGATGCAAGTCAGGTTCTGAATGTGTAAAATTCTCAACCTGCACATTGTTCCTTCCTGTAAAGCAGCCAGGTGTTTCTCAGTAAAGTGGGGAAAAAATACATGAAAATTGAAGAGCTTGACCTTTTGCACAGCATGCCAAATCAGCAGCTCCAGCAGTTTGTGACATGATGAATTCCAGTGCCTTATTGGTAAACACATGAAACTGCCTAGCAGTTATAGGAGAACCCATCAAATAATGTAAATACCAGACCTCAGCTAGTCTCAACTACAATGTGGAATCTCCTAGTATTAGATACATTCTGAAATGCAAGCTTTTATCTAATAAACCTGTCTGTAATGAGAGATGAATCCTGAAACAGTTTGCTTTAAAGCAAGATAATTTTCAAAGCAAAAGCAGAATAGCTGATCAATCCACTATGGATCAACTCAGGTTTTACTAATGATTGTCTAGTGCCATTCTTATTAAATAATGTCTTTTAAAAAACCAAAACTAGGTAGCCATGTTACACTGCAGGGAGGCTTAGCATGGGAAATGGTAGCATAGAAAGTGAAAATGGCAACTGTCAGGAAAGAAACACTCTCTTCTTGACAGGCCTTTAAAAGGTTGATCATTAAGAAAAAGTGGAAACTTGCTACTTTTCTGTAGGCCATACTGCACAAATATTATGTTAAGATTGGTTTAAATGAAGATAATTGCCGAACTTGTAGGTTTTTGGCAGTATATTCCACAACCCACGTGAAACACAGATTTTTTTTTTCTAAATAAGAGTTATTTAGCCAGATTACATTGATAGTGTGCACTCTTAATGAAGCTGCTGTATCTTGCTCAATATGTGACAGTGTTTCTGTGATCTGTGCACAGTTCTCTTAAAGACTTTGTAAGGGACTTTGGAATCCTTCGAGATCAAAATTAAATACAAGTCTGTTATTAAATAGGACCTGACTTCCTCTTTTTTTTTTAATTAGGGGGTATTGCCGGTTTTAGGAAATGTGTTTCTAAACTGAGCCCACCATCGCAGTGCAATTACTGAGTAAATCACATCCTAGATAGTGTTTGCTTTTTTTGTCCCCCGATAAAAAAACATAGTTTAAATATCTTTTCCAGTGGTTTGTAGCCAGATGCAAAGTCAGCTAAAAAAGATTTCTTCAGAAAGATTTCTTTTCTACATCATTATATAAGTACAAGTAGCTGTTGAAAATACTGCAGAATTTCTTGTTAGTCTTGAAAGTCATGGCTTCTGTCCTTAAGAGCAGATGAAGACAATTTATATGGTCACACACTCTTTATGATCCAGAGCTGGATAAGCATTAACCAAATTACAGTAACAGCAGGACTCAAGGAAGGTGCACTGGTAAAAGCCAGGAGCTGTTTTTGGCAGAATACAGCAAACCCTGTGTCTTTTGTAACTTAAAAAAAAGTGAAATTAATATGTGTATTTGTCTTTGGGTCCTCAAATGCTAATCCATGTGTGTTAATTTGTATCTCTGAAGTGTTTGTCTCTGTTTTTTTTCCGTCTTTGACAGACTGATGTCTTGGTGTTGAGCTGTGATCTGATCACAGATGTTGATTTATACAAAGTTGTGGATCTCTTTCGGACACATGATGCTACTCTCTCCATGTTGATGAAGAAAACTCATGAACCAACGGAAGCAGCACCAGGACAGAAAGGGAAAAAAAAGCCAGGTATGTAGGTAGGAATACATATTTATTAATAAATTATAGAGAAACCACTGGTATGTATGATATGTTTAGTTATCAGTCCCAGAGCAAAAGAAATAAAAAATGTACAGATACCCTATTTTTCCTCAGATTCCCTGGTGAGGGTGTGACTTGGTTTTTTCCAACGCAGAATTAAGTATTAGACTCATGTAATCTTGCAGGCTCTGATCCAAAGCTCACAAGAGTTAAGGGAAAAGCTCCAGGTGACTTCAGTGAGTTTTGGATGAAACCCTGAATTTTTGTTATATATGAACATTAAAACCGTTAGGTTTTTCAAGAGCACTAAGCATCAGCCAGATTATAGCTGGGAATTTTACCAGTGACTGTAGGGACCAGCACTAGGTGGGTAACAAACACTTCTAGAAATTCTCCCCTCTCATGGTATGTAGTGAATTACTCTTCTGAAATCACATCCAGGAGCCTTTTGCTAGGCAAAGCTCCCACTGATTCCAAGGACTTGGTTAGATGCTTATCTTGTCCCTCTTACCATATCTTAGTTCGTGCCTTGTGATCTTTAATGTATCTGTTCTCACAGCACTGCTGTAAGGCAGAGCAGTGCTATTATCCCAGTTTTACTTATATGCTAAAAGTACTAAATACCATACAGTTTTTCCCACACCATACCTCTCATTTTCTTTTAATGATATGTGTTAAAATGCTGAACCTCAATTATTGCCAGCCTAGTGGATCCTGGTCCTTGATTAAAGCTCAGAGGTGTTACAGGAATACAAATAAGAATGCATAGTTTAAACTGTTTGAGAGAGGAGTGAAATGCAAGCCAACAGTTGTCTGAAAGTGCAGGAAATAATCTTTTTAAAAAGAAAGCTGCTTAGCTCTGCATCAAGATTTTTCTGGAGCAAAGTGTAAGGTTATTAGGGTTGAAAGCATTTAGCACTTGGACTCTCAAACCCCCCCTACTTTTGAAAAGGCAATCTAAGTGCTAATGGCACACAAAACGTGGTCAAGAGCACTGCTACAGCAGAGTTGAGCTTTCAGGAGTTGTAAACTAACGGGTCTGTGGTTAAACATCATAGAGCTGCCCAGCATGTGAGCTCTGAGCACACAGGGTGGGGGTGAGGAGGTCTGCGAGGATAAACAATATCATCTGAAGACTCTTTGCAAATATAAACACATCAGATTGTACATGCATTCTTATTTTGCTTGTGTTTTATGTCTGTGTGCTTGGCTTTGTAGCATAACTCTTACTACATGACTTGTTAAAATTTGTGTATGGTTTCTCTGTAAAAGACCAAACTTGAAAAGACTAAAATTCCATTGCGTAGAAGTGTTTTGTCACCCATGGTGTTTTTCTGTGGGGCTCCATGCTAAGGGCTCCCACCCAAAGCCCCACTTGAGCTGTCATGGACAGCAGTAGTGACATGTTTCCTGTGAACTGCCTCAAATTAGACATGAACCCTACCAGGCCTCTTTCAGTCATTTGCTAAAAGCAGGGCAGTGCCCAATGCACAAATGTTAGGTTCTTATCCCGGTTTTGGAGGAGGGAAGTAAATTTTAGGGAGCACCAGACTCTCCTGCCTTTCATTTCTGCTTCACTAAACATCATCCTAACTCATCTGTCTTTCTTTTCCCATGCTGGCTTCTTGCCACCATTGGCCTTCAGTCTTGTTCTGTGCTTAGTTTCCTCCTTCGAGGATCCTTGTGAAGAGCCTGGCTTTTCTTTGTCGTATATTACTCTTTCCTTTCACTACCAGTTCCATCCTCTGTTCCACCTCTGACTTCTTGTCTTCATCTCTTTCATTTATCTGCCTATAGTCACCTGTTCTCTTCTGATTCCTGTGTCTGTGTTCTAGTGTCCTTTAACAGACAGTCACAGTTTCCACTGGTTTTCAGGGGCTGCTTTCTCTCCCTTCCTGCCTGTCTTGCAGAATCTTTGTTTTTATGCTTTTCTTTCCCCTCACCCTTGTGAACTAATGAATTTTATTTCCTTGTAAAAAAGAGATTGCAAAAACACAACAGATTAAACTCTTTCCCCTGGAACAGTCATCCCAGCATGGCTGTGGAGCCTTATGGCTTGTGTGCTTTGCTTGTACTGCCTGATGGTACAGAAAACCTTAGATAGCAACTGCTATTTGATCAGTGCTAGGAGCTAAGGAATTGGAACAACCTGTCTTTAAGAATAAAATATGCAGAAACTTTTGCAGCAAAAATAGAAGGCTAGAGAAGAATAGAGCACATGAACCTGCAGTTTTTCAAAGATTGATTAGAGCTTTTCAATGGAAAGGCCACCAAACCATTCCATCTTATGATAAACACTTTTTTTCCCTTAGCCTTAGAACGAGCTGAATGGGTTTTGCTGAAGTTTTTCAAATGTTCCTCTTAAGGCAGGCACCTGGCACTGGAAATTTCATCCCAGACAGTTAAAACTTGTTGAAGCTTATAAGCAACTGAAGACAAGACATTAATGTGAAGTATGTTAGGGAGTTTTTATAGTTTGTGGCACTATTAGATTCTTCTTTAAATTGTGACACAAGTTTCTATGTACTTGCACTGTACTGTTCAAATGTTTGTATTAGGAAATGGATCTTTACTCAGGACAAGCCACTAGATTTATTTGCAGCTTCATTGTTTCTACAAAGCAATTCATTTTTTGAGAAGGATCAACAAGTTTTTTTTTAAATATGTCATGGAATCTGATACAAAGTTGTTGCTTTTGGGATATTACTGAACATTCAAGGACTGTAATATAAAGAACAGTTCTTAAATTAGCATGAATTGCAATGTTAAGTGCTATAAATTCATACTGATGGTTTCCTGAAATGTTTGACTCAGCTGCAAATTACAGGGTCAAGTTCATTGGTTTTTATATTTAGGGGATCATGTATTGACAGTAATAATCTCACTGGCTTTTTTAATTGAGCAATAAGAACTATGGCAATAAAAAAAGCACAACACCAAAGTACTAGTCAGTGGTAGTAACCCAAATAAACAGAGTTGCAGGAATTCAGATACCCAGAATGGAGCCGTGTGCTTAAAGATGACCTGCAAGGGATTGAGTGGAAAACAGTGTCTGAACCTTTCTGTGTATAAAGAAAGGCAGAAAAGATGCCTTTCCTGCTTATTTTTCTTGTCTTGAAAGCAGCAGGCATGTCATCACTGGTATTCCCTGTGTTTGCCAGAAGACCTCTTGGTGGTCTTGAAGGCTGCATCGTGTGAAATCCTCTCCATTTAATTGAAAGGGTGGGGATACTGAATCTTTAACAAAGATGTCTTTTTCTCAAGTGCCAATTAATTATGTTTGATTTAAAAGCATTTTAGAAAATCTGACTGAAATTTACTTTTTCTTGTCACTGAAGTGTTCAACATTCTCTTGTGATGTCATGATTTCTTTAGGTCATTAAAGCCCTTAAAGTTGATGGGGATCTAATTTGTAAGATAATTAATAAATTGCAATAGCAATGTCAAGTCCTTATTTAGCTATCATGAAAAGGCAAAACACAGCCTGCATTTCATTTTTATACTTTAAATGATTTTAAGTTACTGTCACTTAAACATTTTTCTCATACTTTCCTTGCAGGGGTTTTGTAAACTAGTTATGTATTCACTCTTTCATTTATTTTTTCCTCTCTGAGTAATGCCAGTGGGATTTGAAACAGCACTCTTGTACCTCTGGATAACTGATTTTAGTATAAAAGTTTGGCTTTTTAAATTACAAAAGAAGTGCTATTTATTGCTAGTGTACAAGGAAGTACCTGACCTGGCATCCCCTATGAAAAACCCCACAGTGTGCTCTCAGGGTTTCACTGTTTGTTTCTTATCTATCCACACGAGCAAGAGAAATCAGTTTGGTGTCAGTCACATAGCTGGGTCCTGCTCTCATCAAATTTTCTTTTTCCCTTTTTCCTGTTGCATAGAGTTTTGCTCCAGCAGTGTAGTATGTTACTGTAAGAACAGCCAGGAGTTGGGCAGGCAGGACCTGAACTTTGAGGGAAGTGTTGGTTACCTTGATGGAGGAAAGTCGGTCACTGTTGTGTTTCCAGCTTGTCAAGAGAACCCAGTTAGGTGGCACAAGTGAGAGTCCATCGGCCCCTACTCTCCAACTTCATTGCCCTCCATAGAATGAGAATGGGTATGCTTTCAAGACTTATTTCTGTGTTTTTACAGCAAGTGAGCTTTATCATAATTGTACTTAATTTGTCACAGTGTCACACATTCAGGCCTATTTTCATACTTCTTTGCTGTATAATTAATTTCTGAGAAGGGCTGGGGGTTTTCTGAAGAGGGTATGCTTGATTACTTAGATCAAAGACTGCCACAGGAGAACTTGCAACAGCTGCATAGATTTGACTGTATTTTAATAGTGGTTACTACTGTGGTAACTCTGAAAGAAGAGGTAAAAGT
This sequence comes from Climacteris rufus, assembly GCA_013398175.1. Lineage (NCBI taxonomy): Eukaryota > Metazoa > Chordata > Aves > Passeriformes > Climacteridae > Climacteris > Climacteris rufus. The sequence goes on along the minus strand of VZRZ01003758.1, from coordinate 260,237 downwards.
AAAACAAGGGATGAGGCTGAACTGGGAAAAATAAAGTTAAAAATAGTTTGTCTGAAAAAGATCTTAGAGAATTACCTACTTCTAGGGTATGTTGTTACTCCAGTGTGGTTAAAGTCTTAGAACATAAGGGATTTAATAGTTGCCAGTTTGGCCCAAAATAATATTATTTAGTGGGGAAAAAAGGATTTTTGTTAAAGTTGTACCATGGCTTTGTTGTACAGCCTGTGTCTGTTAAGATCAGTATATGGCTGTCACCAGAGTGATGGCTCATACTACAAAATGCAATTTAGAATGAGCTGCCAACAGTGTGTTCAGATGTTGTGGAAAACTGTTCAAAACCAAATGCTGTATATTTCAGTTGGCCAAAGTCCCTGTTGATGCACAGTCACTGATTGCAGGAGATGGGGATTGCCACAATAATATGTGTGAGTGTTAGGTATTCTCTTGGCTGGCAGTTTTATAAATAGATATTTAAACCAAGTTAATCTACCCAGAAACATTCATGGTAGAAGTATTAAAATCTGTACTTTTATGTGTGCTTGTGATTTAAGTATTGGTATTTACCTGAAATAGATGAGTTGCAAAATACTTACATCTTAACTGAAATCATAATCCTCTCCTGACCACCTAATTCTAATATGGAGTGACTTATTATGAGGAAGAAGCAGTTGGATTTGAAGAACTTGCTTCTTGCCTTGAGTTTGTTGTTGTTTTAATTCAGGTAGCAGGGTTTTCTTAAAAAAAAAAGTTATGAAGAGAGAAAAGGAAAGCACAGCTCAAGATAGTGTGTTGCATGTCAGGATCTGTATTTGGCATCTTCATAAAAAGGATGGAAAAACCTTTCAGGGCCAGTGTTTCAAATGCCATGATATGTATCAGCTGCCCTGACTGGAAAGGAGTTGAAAAAGTTATCCACAATATTTATTAAATTCATGGTTTGCTGGGATAATCTGAAACCTAGTATTTCATATTTTGGGGGTGGTTGGTGGTCCCATTTGTCTTTCCAGCCTGCATTAAAACAGGGTTATATAATGATTGTGTTTGATTTTCTACTTCAGTGGAGCAGCGCGACTTCATTGGCGTGGATGACACAGGAAAAAGATTGCTCTTCATGGCTAATGAAGCTGACTTGGATGAAGAACTTGTTATTAAAAGATCCATCCTTCAGAAGTAAGCTCATGAGTCCTTGTAATAGAAACTGGAGTTGGGATGAGATAAAATAATTGTGTAGTAGGAGTGATGGTTAAGGACAAAGTAGGATGAGAAGGGAAGAGGAAAAGCAGCTCTTGGAATATTCAGGGAGCAGTATTTTTATTATTTGTTACATCATTAGAACCAATTGATAGGCTTGGCTTATACCTTTATTGTGAAAAATTCCAGGGAAAGAAAAGGAATGCATGGAAAGGTAACTCTTCTTGAAATGAAACCTGTATTGGTATAGGTCAGATACAGTTTAGATTCTGAGGTTGTGAAGTGTTAGACCTCTGTCCATAAATGACATGCTAGTCTCGTTGGTTGGACTGGCAGAGTATCCATGAGATGCTGTATCTCTGAAGTATCCATGGATTTCATGACCCTCTTACATGTATAAGGCACAAAACCTCAGCTGTCTTTCCAGGCCCCAAAACATTCATTAGATAAACCATGTTACATCCACCATTAAACTTCACTGGGGACTTGGAAGAATTTATCAAATATGCCAGACCAGCTGAGCTTCCTGCACATTGTAATTCATATCCATTAGTTGGAGAAGGAAAGATGACTTGCTCTTTATGCTCTCCTGCACAGTGATTTTAGTTTTCTCAGACACATGTCTGACGTGTTCTGTGCAAAGCTGTGCTGGCTCCTTGAGAGGCCAACCTCTGTAGTCTGTCCCAGGCTGAGTCTCAGACTCTCACCTCTGTGAGATGAGACACCTGTGGGGACAGCCATTTGAGAGCAGGCAATTCATCCATGTGCACTTTTTAAGTGAAGGATGCAGACATCTGGGGTCTGCTCTCAGATAAATCTCTGCTGTGAAAGTGCCTCTGGTGTGTGCTGTAGGCCACAGCTCAGTGTAATCCTTCCTTGAACATCCTGCTGCCAGATGTGAGGGAGATGCTCTGTGCCCATGGAAAGATGACACCTCCTCTGCCCAAGTTTAAGGATTACCCTAGAAGGAAGGTGATCAGGAGTGGGCCCTGCTACCTGCTGTAATGGAAGGAGCCTGTCCCAGCATGTTTCCACTGGCTCTCTCCTGGGCTTATCTTGGGCATGGCAGGGACCAAGCTGCAGGCCAACCTTCTGTACATACAGAGCAGCTGATCTGCATAGAGTAGGAAATTCATCACTGTTGCATTCTGTGGGTTTGTGCACATGGAGACTAATAGATCTATTTTGGGCTAGGGGAGGAATATTTTATCTGCTGTTAGTGACAAGCTTGTCTTTATGGCACTGGAGGGTGGCTGTGGTATAATGACTTAGAAATTGCTGTAACATATGTGATCTTAGTTGACCCCTGATTTTACAGGTTCATCTAACCAGAGGATTCTCATTCCTATAGCTAAATTAATCAGCCTTTATCCTGCAGGCTAAACTTTGCCCTCAGTAGCACCTGTTCAGTTACATTGTCTTCAGCAGATCTTGAGCATAACTGTTTGGGATTTGGTAAATGGAGTGTTGATGATATACAGATGGGATAAAAATCTATGTGCCTCCCTGGCTTTCTTACATGCTCAGCTATGAAAGCTGATGTAAAGTGTTAGCCACCCTCCAAGTAAAGCCCGAAGATGCTAGGATAGTCTAAAAGAACAAAGAGAGATCTGCTAAGTGTTAAAAAGACTAAAAAAAAAAAAAAAAAAAAGCTTTGATGCGTCAGGCAGAAGTATTGGGCCAGTAACTCACCTGGGTGAGCCTCTGACATCTGAAACTACCTCCTGTGGATGCTGGTGTGCTCTCTCTGTTCTACAACTGCCATCTTTGGGAAGCTCTGAGGGAAGCAAAATAATATATGGAAATCATCAAATATTTGCAATTGAGGCAAACCCAGGGTAGCAACAACTGTGGGAGCTCTAGGAAGACAAAGTGTTGGCAGCTGATGATGTTTTAACCACTGTGTTGTCTAGACCTGCTCAAGCCCTGATTTTCTCATGTGAGAAACAAAAGCAACGCTTGAAACAATCTTTGAAGTCTTTTTTTTCATACATCATAGTAAAGAAAGGATGGCAAAAAAAAAGAAAAAAAAAGCAAGCCCAATCTCGTTTTCTTCATGGATCACTTGAAGTGACTTTCAGCTGTCATGTTGGCTGTTTCTTGATCTCTGGACTTTGTTTTGATGAAGTAACAGACTTTGTGGCAAGTTGGTGGGAGAATTTCCAGTACACTCATTTGTTCCTCTGTAAAATACAATAGACATCTTGAGGGTGTTGCTTTTGTTTGTTTTGCTTTTAATGGTCCCTTTGAAGGGCTATAGTGGTCTTGTTACATGAACTCTAGAACTCCTCCAGTGCTTGTTTTGTTCTTCAGATCCTTTTTCTATTTTCTTTTTTCTCTCTCTTTTTAAGGAGGGGAGTGAAAGGAGGGACAGGGAGAGAGTGGTGAAAGGAATGGGAAGAGGGAAGATGAGCTTTTCTTTAAAGCCAGGAATCTTGTTACTGGTAAAAATCTAGATCCCATGCAGTAATGGTTCAAAGGCCCTTTGGCTTCCCCTCCTCACAGGAGGGAAGTTGTGTTGACAAAACATCCAAAGCTGTAGAACGCTAATTTAAATCCTTGAAGAAAAACCTTTTTCCTGACCTTTGCCTTCTTCCTATCATTGGATTTCATGCTCTTCACTTTCCTGCCATAAAAGAGCAGCTGGTGGGGAGGGACGGGAAAACACACATTCTCCTGAGTACCTGTTGAATATTAAATATTTATTTGCTCTTGACTCAGGCATTTTGTAATAATGAAAGTGTTACAGAACGAAACATTTTAGTGGGATTTCTAAGCTCGTGGTGTAACCTGTTATTCTCTTTCTCAGTTTGGTTAGGATTTCTTTTCCAGATTTGTTGTTTTGATTTGTGTTGCGGTTTTTTAAGTCGTGGATAGCCATTTTGGGTTTGGGATTGCATCTCCTTGTTACACCACAGAAAGGAGTCTGCATTTTGCTCCTTTGCCTGCCAGAGCAAATCTGGCAAAGCTTTCAACTCGGCTGTTAAAATTATCTCTTATTTTCCCTGTGCTGTTAATCACTCTGATGACAAGTCCCACAGGTAGCATCCTCCCTCGGTAAACAAATGGAAAACAATATCAAATACATCTATCTGGGCACGTCTTGGAGTGCAACAGGATGGGCCAAGAGACAAATTTATTGGTAGTGCCTAGAGAGATGAATGCTGCTGGGGAAAGCATTTTCAAGGAAATGGTTCCCTGTTTGGGTAATGAGAGCTTATAAAAAGCCATGAACAGCCTGTGCATGTCATTCACTTTGGCAAATAGCTGCAAGATGAGATACTAGAATGAAAGAAATACAGTTTGGGGAAGTTTCAGAGCCAGCTTAGGGCCCTTTGAAGAGAAAAAAATAAAGTTATGTGCTCATCCCTGGAGCCTGGTTTTGCTGGTGACATCTCTCTGACTTGGGTCTTGACAGGATGAAGGAGTGAGGAAATGATGAGAATTCCATAGCTGCTGCCTCTGCTTTGGGAGGGGGCAAAGGTATTTGTTTTCAAAGCACGATTACAATGGACAGGGAGCTTTTTGCTCCACCTCTGATATTTATGGTCATGCAAAGTGAGACAGTAAAAGACACCTGTTGGAGCAGGTCTAAATTTGGAGCATTTCCTTTTAAGATCTTGTGGGCTGTGTAGGGGTGAGTTCAGCCTTCGTGGGTGTTCTGTCTGCACAGACGCAGGTGCAGGGCTTCTCCTAGAGAATATGCTAATAAATCACCGTGACAATTCCAGCTACTTATTACCTCATGTGCTTCAGACAGAAAGGAATACCTCATCTATAAATATATACAGTACTAACATTAGTAACCTTGAAGTAACAATGCAGATCTGTTTTTAAGATATTTTAATAAAAAGAGGGGGGTAGGATGAGGGAGTTTTTTCTTCCTTTCCCCCTTGTATCATGAGAGTAAAAATGAATGGTGTAGTATAATTTCAAAAGTCATCATTGCCAAGTGTGTAGGTAATGGGAGTTCAGAAATAGCTTTGATACACTTGATTTCCTTTCTGTTGCCTTGGGATATTACCCTTTTTTTTTAATTCTGCTGATAATTTGTTTTAAATAAGTGGATCATATATAAACACACTGCAACTTCCTTAGTGTTTCTGTTTTCTAAAACTGTCGTTCTTGGGAGACTGGCATCTCTGACATACTCTGTCATTCCTGTGGTGATTCTTTTTTTCTTTAAAAATATCTTTCCAGGAGAAAGGCTGGGAATGACACTGGTAGAGACAGATGCTCTGCAGTGTAAAGCATCCTGAACTAGATCATGGGCAGATGTCCTCTTCCAGACCCAGCTGTGCTGGTGAAGGGGGCCACCCTGAGCTTGTGCCCAGCTGGACATACAGTCGAGTACTTCATAAGCCACATGTGTCAAAAATAGTTCCATTACTTCTAATAGATTAAACAGCAGGACTTTGGTAACTTGGTTCTTTTTACTTTGTGCATTTGGGAAATATCCCCACAAGCAGTGCCACTGGCAAGGAAGCAGGGGATGCGATAATGCAACTCAGTAAGAAAGTCCTGAGGAGCAGTTCAGGACAGACCAGGGAGCAAAAAACCCTTTGCTGGTCTCAGCTGTGTACAGGATGAATACGTGTCCTAGCTTTCCTGGTGGTCCTCTGTTTGAAAAATTAGGAGTTTTCACTATAAGCAAATTTTTGTTATTGTTTCCTTTGTATTCAAGTGGTATTTTGAGAAACACCATAGAAAGTTTTTGGATATAACTGTTTTCCTGTAAAATGTGACTTTTATAGAGTGATGTGTAGATCTTCATGTCTTTTCTGTTGGTCCAGATCTGCTCTTTCAATTAGTTCAGGTCTGCTCTTCTCACAAATAAAAATAAAATTTTCTGACTAACATCCAGAAAATAAGTGAGGTTCTTTCTGGCTCCTCCATCAAAAAATAAAAATTGTATGTGTTGATTTAGGTAATAATCCTTTTACAGATGCACAAGCCAGAAAAGAATCTGGTTCCCCTTCCCAGAACTGAATTGGTTTCACAGTACAAATAGGAATTTAGAAAGTTGTAAAAAGTTATTTTAGCCAGTAAAGCAAGCAGATCTGACTGAATCAAGACAGGGGAACGAAGTCTATTGAATAAGAGGGTGTGACTTTTATACACTAACTTCTCAGACTGTAACCACACTTTAAAAATGTTGGTGTGGCTTTAATCATATTTCTTTAGAAAAGAGGATTTTGCTGAATATTTCAGAAAAAGATATTGACCTGTGAGTTGTTGTTTGAGCCATGAATCAGGAGTAGATATTCTCAGGATGTCCTTGTAGGTTTTGCATGCCCGTTTAGTTTCTCAGCTCACTAAGAGTAGCTGCTGTAACTAAAAGGTATTAATTTTCTCGGAAAGTTTGCCCTTTTTATTATACATTTAAACTTTGCTTAACTTGCTCTGCTTTTTCAGTAAGTTTGTTGGGGATGAGTGTAGCCTTCCCCTTCAGAAATGGAGTATTTTTTAAATTATTTACTGTTTCTAAAATTAATGTAGCCAAGTATAATGAAAACTTTTTAATGTAGTGCTTTTATATGTTACACTTGTACAATAAACGTGAACGTTGTACAAAAGCAGCTAGTGAGACATTGACTTTATATTTTAAAGAGCACAGTGCTATTACTGATTTTAATACTGTTGCTTCCACAGGGCTTTATTGGTTTGCTGCTGCCATGTTATTTTACTCATTCATTGGTGGGGGGTTGAAAGGAATGTACAGCATATCCAGGTCCTATTTATAAAAGAAAGGTCATGCTGTGTCTTGACAGCTTTTACAGGTAAGAGGTCATGAATCTCATGAATCTTAGAATCTGGAATATTAGCAGGAACTTCTATTGAATTTAGCTGTAGAAAGGCTTATTGGCAATGGCTTTGATTTTACTGCAAGATTCTTGCCAGCATTATAGTACACATAAGGCTAAAAGCAGAGAGCTTGAGGCTCAGCATTTGGTTTCTAATCGTCAGTAAATGTATGTTGCATGGATTGTCATTAGTCATTTTCTGTCTGTCTGTCTGTCTGCTGCGGTCTCAGACCAGCACTTAGCCTGTGATTGGGTTTTACTTTTCAGAGGTTTCAAAGGAGGAAGGGATGACTGTATTGCTTGGACACCCTCAAGTCCATGTGACTTAGTAAATGCAGTGCTCTGCATGAGTCATAAGGCTGGACAACACTGAAGCTGAAGCTCATTGTTACTTTAAGCCAGGCTTGGGTCTTGAAAAGATGATAAATGGTCTGTTCATTTTAGAAAGACATCTTAATACTTTAATACAGTTGCCACTGTGTACTTCTTAGCAAGGCTGTGAGTTATCTTATTTCACAGAATTGATGAGGTAACATTGCCATCACCAGTTGTTTTTGTGACATATTTACCCGACCTGATCCAGATGTAACCTGCGTAGTCTAAAAGTTCCTCTGGATGGTTTGCTATGGGCAGAGACACAGGACGATCAATTGCTTGCTTTCAGCATATGTTTTCAGCTATAATGTGTATTCAGTGTAGCTGCCTGTTGAAATCTTAGGGTTGCAGCTTGTGTCCAGTGATCCCAGAGTGACCAGTACGCCACAGAGGGGCACAGACTCCTCATTGTGCGGTTGGGACAGGACAGAGAGGAAAAAAGCCAGAGGTCAGAGGAGTTATCCCTGCTTGTGCGAGCGCTGTCAGGCTCTCCGTACCACATGTCCGCCATGTGTTCCTCATCATCGGGATGTGGAACTCCATGACGCAGAGCAGACAGGAATGCGGAGTTAGTTAACACCCGCCGTTGGGGAATTTAGCAGCCAGTGTGGAATATTGGGGGGGAGGAAACGGCCTAGTTTAAAGCAAAGTAAGGGTGAAATGAGGCATGTGACTGTTCCTCTTCAGTTAAAAGGTCTCATTCTGCTTGGGGCTGAGGTCCTGGCTCACAAGCCCAGCCAGAGTTTGTGGTTCTCTTAGTTTTCTGCATTACTGATGCGTTTTTTAGTCCTTTAAATTGTCATGCTTAGCAGAAGATTTTTCTAGTGGACAGGAGGGAAATACCCTTGGGATTTTTGCAGGGAGCCATTCATCTAGTTTATTCTAAGAAATCCAGATTTTGGAGAGCCTTTCCTTCACCCTGGTCACCGAGATCGCAAATCACTATCTTGCAAGGACACATAAAAGTGATAGCCTCTCTGTTAAAATTAGCTACTCTTGGTATCAGCTGAACTGCAGTTCCATAATATTTTTAGTGCTGATTTATTGCACTTAGTTTGTGGCTACTGTGAACTCTAACCCGGGTGATTTAGTGTGATGCTTTGCACTGTGAAGAATATTGCGAAGGTCATAATGGAAAGAGTCACAATTTGCACTTAGCTGATTGAAGGTGTATGTGGGCTCACACCCTTGCTGGGTTTGCGTTCTGCTTTACTCGCAGCAAATATATATCTTTGAGAATGTTTCCATTCATTCAGAATACAATGCCGAATTCCCTGGTGAATAGCTGTAGTGTGGTTCTCCCCAAACAGCATTGTGCTGGCAGTTTCTGGAATTACACAGGAAATGAAGAGCATAGCAAACTTTCCTTTCTCTTGCTAAGACATGCTCCCCGGGAGTTCTTCCAGTAGATCGAGTAAATAGCAGAGATCTATTCCTAAGGGCAGCATGTTCTCTATGTTTCTGCTTTGAGAAATCCTAATTTTCTCTGGCTTTAAATCCTTCCTTTCTTCATCAAATTTATTGCACCATTTCCCCAGCTAGAGACGATTAGATAGAGATTCCTTTTAAAAGCAGTAAAACTGCTTATCCACTTCTCTTGGAGATTTCTTGTAGAACTCTCCTTCCCCAGTCACCAAATACTATAGACTCTGTTAAGAATGGAAATGGTATTACATCTTGGTACGTGAACTGGCAATACAGAATGCTGTATCTTGCCTATTTACTCACTTTACTGTATAACTTGCACGTATCTGCATATTGGCCAGCAGCAGCTGTTGGTGTTACTTGGGTTGATCATCTTGAAATTCTTTAACCTTCTAAAAAAATGTGTGTGTATGTGTGTGTATACATAATCAGGTTAGTGGAAGCTCAAGAGTTTAAAAAATCTGGGTCAGTCAGTACAGGAAGATTTTAAAAGGGAATAATTTAGATCCTTCAGACAGAAAAATTTGGCTGATGGACTTTAATTAAACTCTGAGGGCTGGAAGCAAATCAGTAAGAAAGCAGGGAAATTTAAATTAAGGCTCAACTTGTAGTTTTTTTGCATATAAATCATCCAGCAGCTGGTGATATTTACAGGAGCACAAGAGACTGTCTTCTAGTATTCCTTTTGATTTTATTTTCCCCCCTTTGCTTTATTATTCCCAAGGTGTAGCATTAAATATAATTTCATAGGCCATGTGTGTCCTTAACTTCTCTGTCCCATTTCTCAGGTACACGTGTTCATACATGTGTACATATATGTGTAATATATAGCTTTGTTCACTGATGCATTGGTACAGCATTTGTAGAACTAAGTATATTTTTTTTGGTTGGTTTTTTTTTTTCCCCTCAAATGAGCTACATCATTTCTGAAAATACCTCTGAAATTCCCACTTCTGTGACTTTGAGCCGTAGCCAGGTAGAATAGTAATAACAGAATCATGGCCAGTGGTGCCATAAATTTCAACTAAAGTATCGGGCAAGAAGTCTGATTTCTGTTTGTACTGTTGTTGGAGATATTTATGCAGGGCTGGTCTTTCAGCAAGTGTGATTATTTTCAGAGAGGCCCTCTCTCCATCCTTGTATTAGAATGTGCTGAGGATGTGTGTGGGGAACGGCACCTGACAAACAGCAGCCACACAGAAGGAATAAAATCCCTTGGGAATGAGATTTCTTTTTATGGCCATTTTTCACTTCTAAGGCCACTTGAAAAATATTGTTCTTCAGGTAGATCTTGTTCCTAGATCCCTGGGTTAGCATTTGGGTGGCTGCCATTTTCCCAGACCAAGGAGCTACTGAAGACTTAAGCTTTTCCAGTAGGAAAGTATGCAAGTACATACTTTGCAGCACCAGACGCTATTGAAAGAATAATGGACCCTTCCCACATTCAACTCCATTCTTCTTGCACACACTCCCAGACCTCTGGAGCCACTGTGCTAGCAAATGATTACATTCTGTTTTTCTTCCGCAACTCTTCCTAAACAAAATGTTAATTGAGACATTGATTTATACAGTTCAGATTCTTGTGTTAAGTCAGCATAGTTAAAAGTAGCCTCTGGCTATCGAGGGGATAGATCAGTGAGACAAATTGGTGCTTGCTGGTATGTTTTTATATATCTTACCCTTTGGTATAGTTCAGATTTAAGAAATAGATCTCTTGCATGTGTTTTAGATGTACCCCATGGTACTGTAGCTTTAGAACACGGGATTCTATGTGTGTTCTGATTTATGTGATTATATGAAGGAAGCAAACTGAAGAAACCAGACTTTAGTAACTCATTTTATTTGTATGTCCTTGATGTTTGTTTGTAAAGGTTTTACAATACTAGGGATGTTATATAGATTCCAGGCCTTCATATGTGACAGGGATAACCTCATGCCTGGAGTAAAAAATGACTTCTCATGTCCTGCACTTAAAGGGTTTGCAGAAAAGTTGTCTGACCTTACTTTTTCCTAATCTATCCTTCTCTTTGGAAAAAAATAGAAGTGTTATTCTATTTGTTGTAGAGAACCATTAAAATAAGCAACCTTTGTGTTATCAGAGGAAGAGTTCTCTAGGTTATCTGGTGCTGGAAGGGATGAAATATTATACGAATTGGTGTTTTCACCTATTTGCATTCATAGTGCCTTGTAATTAATATACAGAGAGACCTCACCCTTCTACTTTGCTTGTGGTCTTGAGAAGTCCACTTAATGTTTGTCTCATACTTTCTTTGCTTTTTAAAATGAATGCAGTATAACTTTCCTGTCTCATAGATGCATAACTCACGAATGTTTGTGTCAGTAAATGTAAAATGCTGCTCTGAGTACAGGTTATTAACTGTTGGCTTTCCCACATTTAGAGTCAGAATAGTACTTGTTAAAACAACTTGCAGGAAGCAGCTGATCTAACCCTGCATCCAGCATGAGCCACAGGTCATATTTGAATCCAGATTTTCAGTTTCAGCACTTGCATTTCTGTGTGTCAGATGCCTGTAGTATTATTTTTGTGTGGTGCACTGTGTGTTACATTGTTATGCACTGCTGTTCTTGCCACTCCACTGTCTCTTAATTCCCTTTCAGTGTACTAATTCGGCCTTTTTTTTTTTTGTACAAAGGCACTGGGCCTACAGTGCAAAATTAAATTTATTTTCTTTTGCATTAGGAAGCCATTCCTCCTGGGTGTAGACGATCGAGTTTGTAGATAGGTGGCTCCTTGCATGCACACCAAGTGGTTTTACAAACGCCGGCCTGAGCCCAGCGTGGGCACCTCTGGGCGGGCGGGGCAGCCCCGGGGCTTGCAGGTCCTGCTGAAGGACCAGAAGGACTCCTCAGGAGGAGCCAGTGCTGCTGCAGGAACAGTCCTGATCATGTGGGCTTTGTCAGGTCCTTGTTATTCTTGATAAAAGAGAAAAAGTGATGTTTATGTTTGTTGCATTTGTTTGCTGCTCTCCGCTTCCGTTTTGGCCACCTGATGGCAGCTTTTAAATTCTGAGATGTGAACTGTGGTTTTGTTACCCATAGGTACAGCTTTGGTCAGCACTTTCAGCATCCAGAAGAATGCAAACGTCAAAAAAGAGTATACTCTCTTGTAATTCTAGTTTTCTTTCCCAGAAGAAAAGTAATTCCCTTTAGATGGTGATCACTCCAAAGAATAACTGCTTTCATTTCTCCTAAAAGTTTTGAAAACATGACAGCTATTTTTGCAAACAACCTGTTGTAAACATCCTGGTTGATTTGGGCTGCTGTGTGTAATCTGCTTCTTCTCTTTTTTTATGACAATTTTATCCATTAACAGAGTGAGTGTTTTCTGAATGACGAGTTATGGTAATAAAACAGGATGATACTGCCCTACTAAATAATGGCCCCATAAAGGTTATGTGCATAAACAAAGTTATAATGAACCTGTAAATCGAGAATGCCATGAACAGCAGAAATGCCAGACTGCAGAACTGAACCACAGTTGGGTAACCTGCTTCAAAGAAGTCTGTCACTTTACCTGCTCCTTTATTTCTGTGAAGTTCTAACTGATTGATTAACCATAACAGAGGCACTGGATGCAAGACTATGAATTTGTCCATATGAGAAGGGTGTTAGTACTGAGTATGAGTGATTGAAAGATCATTTCAAACTGTAGCATGGTAATTTAAAAGTTCATGTTACTTTGCTCTGTGCTTTGACTTCTAAATTTTCATACATGAAAACATGTTATGTTCATAGTGGAAGTGACTCACAGGTTCCATTCAAGACTTCTGGAAGGCTTCAGTCTGGTACCTGCCATTTGCCTGCATATCTGCTTCTGGTGTCACTGCTCCTCCAATGGCAATTTAAAAATGGCCATGAGTGTTAATTCATGTCCCAGTGGAAATATCCAGAGTCCTGGGTATCCTAGGATACGGCTGTTTCCTAAGTTCTAGATATGCTGACGTGGCTGGTGAGTGTTTCTATCATTGGGCAGTGCTTGAAAAGTTATTGTATGATGAAGAGGTGAAAGCTGAACCAAGCTGTTCAGCATCCAGAGGTCTGAAATGAGCAGGGATTTTGGGAAGGTGATGTGAGGCCACCACCAGTTGTGTGTGGTGCACACGGGAGAGTCAAGGCCAACTGCAGCGTGCACAAGGGAAAGATGTTTGGGCTGTATTTTTGCAGAGGCTGATTTGACTTCTGTGTAAGTTTGCTCATCAAAATTGTTGATCCCTGCTTGGTGGGTGGAGCATACATAGAGAGAATTCAATGAGGTTATAAAGAGCAGAAAATTTGATGAGGTTCAGAAGTATTCATTGAAGGTAGGCACTGACATGAGCTTGTATGTTGTCTCTAGAAGTGGGTAATATCTTCTTTACACTCCCACTTGAATATTTATTCACAAAATTCTGTGACCTTTTGACTTTTAAATCTAACATGAGGAAGGACAAGCAAGTCTGTACTCATATGGATCAAAATACAGTGGGGAAAAAAGTGTATGAGAGCCCATTCTTAGTAGTCATGTTTGTTACCTTAAACAGAAATGTCACCCTTCCTGTCACTGTGTCCTGAAGAGAATTCATTGTTTACATCTCAGAGGAACTCATGTTGTCATCCTGTTGAATAATAAGACCCAAAATTGAGATTAACAGTTAGCAAAAAGTAAAAACCTAGTGTTCTGCTGTTACTAGATCATATTTGGCTTATTTGCTAAGCTAAGATTTTGGCTAGTTAGGAGTTTTTAGTATTTTTGAGTACTGTTCATTACTGTAGTTCTTTCACTGCTGAATGACAGCATGTTTTTGTGCACTGCTGTCAGTTCTAGCTTTGTTTCAAAATGAGAGGTGATTCTCGTTGCCAGAAGTAGAACTGTAATATGGTTTTTACTTCCAGAAATTCCTTCATAGCTTCAGTTTGTGTTTGATTTTTGGCTGGTTTGCAAAAATCTATGATCCACTTGATCCAGTCATGTTTTTAATTGAAAACATACATAGTTTGTGTATGTTAAAAAAGGATCATTTACATGTTAGGAAGAGCCCATTAAAGTGTATTTGAAAATTCCTACCTGCATCTGGCATAGAAAAAGTTTAGGCAATTATTTTGTGTGTGTCCACTGTGTATTTTTTTCTTTTTTTATCAAATGTACATCAGAGGTCTGAATACAAATAAAGCATGTTATGCAGACTAATTAAATCAATGCCTCTGTGGAAGCAATTTAGTTTCTGGAATTGCTCTTCTAAATCTGAGATGTAAACAAAAATCTAGTTATTTTTATATCATTTCCCTTTGCCTCATGTACGTGACTCTGGAAGTTGGAGAGTTATATGTTTATGCCTCTTTTTACAGCAGAATATTTGCGTGGCTGAATTTTTATTGAAGCATAATTCCTGGTTTCCTTAAAGCTGAGCAAGACTACTGTACAGTGGGAACACACATTAATTTGAGTTGCTGTGAAAGGCTGTTCATGTTAAAGTTGTCAAGGCAGCAAATTGTCCTCAAGTGTTTTTTCATTAAGAGTTGTTTGCTGCTTTTGCAGAAACAGCTGCTTCAGCCACAGAAAGTAAAGGGGGAGCTTTTCCTGAAAGAAGGGTGTGCAATGAACAGTCTGTAGGTCATGGGCTCTTACTGTCTCTCCTTCTTCTTGCCCTGCCTAGCTGGGGATGATACAGGTACCATTCCATTTTGCTCTGTCTCCACAGACTCCTTTATTTTCTGAGATTGGCTTTAGTTTGTTGTTTCTTGGTTGTTGTAGTTTTGTCACACTCTTGAGCTTACTGTGCTGCTTCCTTTAAGATATATAGCTACTACTTGTCTTAAAAGCATAGAGTGTAAAGGACTGTACGCCTGCAGATATGGTCCATGCTCCCATTAAATGTGCAATTCCAGCTTTTCAGAATAAATTTATTTTCTAGTGAATTCCAGTATAATAATAAGATCTGTTTGTGAGGAGTGCAGCTTCTGTGGTGTGAAGAATCAGACCCACCTCTTCTGTTGTAGTCCTAAAAGTCCCTATTTTTTTTAATAGCAAATTATTTTGAGAGTGGAGCCCAGAAGCATGGAAATTTTAGAAGTAAACTGGGTTTTTTAAGGCTTCCTGTTCATTTTTGTTGTGCCTATTGCTTCTTACCTCTCTCTACATTTACTTTTTTTTCACTCTCTGCAAAAGCAGCCATTGTAGACTTGGCCCTTTTTTAGATTACTAATAGAGTCTAGAGCACAGGTCTTTATAGTTACAGATTGGTTCTAATACATTTTTTTTCTTTATAAGCTAAGGGCAGGACTGTGCACGAAATCTCTGTTATTGTATTTGTGCTTTGTACTCATGCACTTGTTGACTGTTTTACAAGCCAGTAACGTAGTAGCCACAGGCTAGGAAGCTTGCCCAGAAATCTGGCATATTTAATTAGTGCTAGTAAACAAGCAGAGTTTCAAATTTAATTTTTCCTTCTTTAATTCCTATAAACCTCAAGCCATTTAAAACTTAATTTTGACACTAGTTTCGTTTATGCAGTTGGATAATACTGAAACAGTCTACAACCACAGACAGAATGGTCCCAGTCTTTTCCAAGCAAAAAGGGAATAGAAGTTGTTTTGTTTTAATAGTATCTGAGGTTGATGAAAAACTGTAAATGATAATCTTCAGGTCATCCACTACCCATTTTCTTTTTCTTTCTGTTAGGCGAAGTATTGCAAGATAAAGAAATTGTCCTACCATGAGTTTAGCCTTTCAAAGGACAAGGATTGGATTTGTTGCCACTCTGGTCTTGATACAGAGAGCTCTTCTAAGAGCAAATGATGGAATATCTGAACTCTGGTGCTTGCCATGGCCAATTTATTGCTTCTTGAGGTTTAACTCACTGCCCCAGGTGGCATAAGCAACAAAGGGTTCAGTTACTGTCTCCTCAGTTGCTTTTCAATACCAGTTCATGATAGGTGCAGAAAATGGTTCTCTGCTGCTGCTTTCACTATGAGGGACCACTGAGGTCTAGATTAATAACATTTCTCCTATCTATTTCACTGCTGAAGCCACTCTATGTCCAAACAAATAATGTGCTGGTATCTCTTTATCATAGCAATAAAATATGTGCTAATTTTGGCCAAAAACTCGACTTTGTAACTGCAGCTAAAACTTTTAAAAATTAGTATTTAAATTATGAAAATAGACAAGCAGCATTTTATTAGCTGTCCAGACAACTTTTCCTTCAAGAATTTGTTTTGAGTTTTTTGGGGGGGTTTTGTTGCTTGTTTGGGTTTTTTCTCCTACTTATTTATAAATGCAGCTCCCACCTTAGCATGTACTGAAGTGAGAAATTTCACTGTAGTATGTGTGAAGTTTCTCAGTGAACAGTAGCCATTCCAGAGAAGGAAGGTAACCTGCTGCTCAAAGTTCCATCTCAGTGCATTGAATTCACCAGGATTTTCTTCTGCAGTATTCTAATTGTTGTATTATCACTATTCCAGAGGAGTAAAATTCTTTCAGCCCAACCTTAAGCCTTTATTTAGGTCCTACTAATGGCTAGAAGGTGAGAAAGATTTTTGGAAATGCAGCTCTGTTCTTACTGCAGTGTATGTTTTTGTTCAGCTGGGCTTAATGCTGTAGAGCTCCAACTTAAGCATCTTCCTGAAAGCTAAAGTTTTAGGTGTAAGCTCAGTTTCTTATAGTAATAAGAAGCAGAAGCTTCTGTTATAACTATTAGCAAATCTGGAAATTTTAAATCATGAGTAATCTGGCCTAACCAGAAACTAATCCAGTGTGGTTGTAACCACTGTAATTACTTGTTTAAAAAATGCAAATTTATACTTTGGATGGATGTTAAGGTCGTCTTGTGGTAATGATAGTTTTCTGTGTCTAGTCTTTTTTCCTTTTTCTTTTTTCTTGATACTTACATTCATCATTATATGGTATTTCTAAAGTTTTTTTGTAAAATGCCGGTTAGCTATTAAAAGAATTAATCATAAAGTTCTTTTGCGCTGAGAAATGAGAGATGTCCATCAGTGGCTTCAGTCTGACTTCAGTTCTCCTTTGAGTTTTAGTTCTGCTGTCACTCTGCAAAAAGAATGTTACATTTGCTAATTTTAAGGCTTTCTGTTAAAGAAGTTCTCATGTGATACTGTCGAAATATTAGTTGATAAATAATATAGGTTCCCTTAAACTAGAGAAGAACATAGGTATGTATGTATTTCTTGTGTAATGTTCCTGTCACTTGGGGTATTTTTTCACTGCAGACTGGGGCTGTACTCCAAATGATGTCCTGAGCTCTAATGGCATTCACTGTCCTCAAGTCTCATGGCCCAAGGTTGATGTTGCCCTAAATCCAGGCTAGCATGTCTCTGAGGATGTATCTGAATACATGGGCTGTCATGACTTCACTACAACCAAGTCAGAAAACCCCTCTGTTTTCCTGTAGGGAAGCAGGATTCATGAAGTCTGAGTGCTGATTCCTTAGTGGAATTGCTTCGAATATTTTTCTTCTATGTACCCATTCAGCACTGCTGAGGTGTGGAGCAGCCTGTGCCCTGGCAGTCACAGCCAGGCTCCCTCCACAGTGGTGGCAGAGCCAAGTTCTGTGTCCACTTTAACTTCTGCCTGAGATAAAGCTGTTCTCATTATCTGATGAATTATTTGACACTTGCAGTAGTTGGGATCTGTTGAAGGATGAAGAGTGGTGACTGTGTCAAGTGCTAAAGCATCCAGGTTCCAGTGGAGTTGAGATGTGAATACTGTGAATCAAAACTGAGGCAGAAGGAGTAGTTGCCAGGGGAAAATCAAAAGAAAACACAGGTCAAAGCATCAGCTGAGGAAGCTGCAGACCCTCAGGGAGCAGGAGCAAAGTATAATTCACTTACAGTAAATGAAGAAAATGAGCATTGCTAGGTTTATGGCAGAAGGGCTGGATTTACACGGGCTGGATTTGAATAGATTTTGGTAATTTAAACCGTAACACTTGAATTTTTCCCATCTTTGGATTTAAACTCGTGTCTTCTTGCTTTTTAGACTATAAGTGTTGGTGGGAGTCAGATGCTGCTTTGTCTAACTAACATGTAGCCTTTTCTTTCTTCACATTTCTCTTCTTCCTTCTAACCCTAATGACCTGCTGTGAGGCTCATAACAGGTTAGTTTTCAGTCTGGTGAAACTTAACTGTTTTGAATGCAAATATCTTCTACAGAAGGACTCACAAACATGCACCTTCCATCATGAAGACTCCATTTGCTTGCCAGGCAAAGATCCTAAAAAAGGGAAGTGTGTGATCAGCCATGGCCTATGCACAGTGACAGGTTTAAAGAGAGATTTTTAATTATAATAAACTGGTGGTGCACAAGTAGGTGATTTTCACGAGGTACCTGGACAGCAACTCACAATTGAAAACACAAGGGTGTGTGGGACAGCTTCAGTTTGTTCTGCTCCTGGGCCCTGTGAAGTACAAGTGAGATTGTTATGCTTATTTCAGCTTTAGAGGGTTTTTTGCTTCTGCTTTTACTTGCAGTTTAAGGTTGGGGAAGGAAGAATTTCTTTTTATGTATGTATTTTAGTAGCCCAAAGGTATGCCATTACCTTAATTTCCCAAATGTTGCAGATCATATAATCTTAATAGGACTCACCTCACCTGGAAGGTGGAGAAGGTTTTTGGAGTCTTATCAAGCAAGACTGATGCTGCTGAATACTGTTTTGCTTGCCTTTGAGTCTAGGCCAGTGACATGAAAAAATTGTGTCAGCCTTGCTGTGTTTAAGCTACATATTGCTAGTGACCTGCAGCTTTGACCTAGTATTCAGTTTCACTGTTTCCCATGCATTTACTGTAATTATTTGATTTAAAAAAATATATCATATGTCTGCTGCTTAGCCCTTTGGGAACTGATGTAGGAGGGATCAGCAGGAGCTGCTATTCTTCAGTAGCCTCTGTACAATCCTCCAGCTTCAGTTGTTTTCTTAAAACTTGCTCCTCTGATCTGTTGTCATCCTTTCAGCCCTGATGATTTTTGGGAACAATTATTTACTGAGGTGAATTTCCATTAAGGAGGAAGCAAAATGAGCTGAAAATTGGAAATGATGAGGGTTGCCAGGTGCAGACTTTTAGTTCTTTCTCCTTCTTTAGCAAAGAAAGCATTTCCCAAAGCTTGATTAAATCTCTTAAATCACAGTTTAGCCCACCATAAGAAAAATAAGCTCAAACACCAGATCTGATCTAAGTGACTAAGCCATGTCCCGTTGTGTTGGAATTGAATTGGTTATAGCACACAATAATCTACTTTATTGTCATCCTGGCCTTAACTGTAGCATAAGATGATTACATTGAATGTGTATAATAATAAGGCTTACACTTTGTATATAGTCCTTTAAATATTTTGGCAGACCATAGAAAGAACCTTTACGTGCAAGGCTTGATTAATCCTTTTCCTCTGTGTATAGAACAAGTAGCTGCCAGAGCTCAAGGGTAAAACCTATTAATAATGTCTCTGGCAGTCCCCGCCCTCCTTCACAGTGTATTCTCTTCTGTTCACACCAAACTCCAGGCTTATTATCATTTTGGTCTCTCTCTTTTGCTTTCCCCGTTTCTACATAGCAATCAGGGTATTCTAGGAGAATAGTATCTGGTATAAAAGTGTCTAGTATAAAATATTTGCATGAACTCTGTTTTTCCAGTGACAGGGAAAGAGAAAAGAGGCGACAGTGTTGTGGGCAGCCCAGCCCCTGTGTTATTTCCTACAGCTGTTCACACTCAGTGTGGTAGAGGAGACCCTTAGAAGCAAGTTTAGGGAAGTGCTTTCAGCAGCAGCTGTGTCTGCTGTGCTCCCAGGAGGATGCCGTGCATCCAGCGATGTGGATGTGCACCCCTCAGGAGCCCTCCTCAGCCTTGGGGTGCGCGAGGAGTTACTGTTGTTCTCCTTTTCATATGGGGAAGCTGAAGCAGGGTGAAGTAAAGCATTTTTATAAGTTTGTGGGATGAGGTAGCTGTGCAGACATTGGCACCCTTGTTCTTCAGCATCGAGGTCAAGGGAGATGTTATTGTTAAAGCATGGCATTGTTGCCAAGAAAATGACTTTCTACAGGGAGGTCACACTGGCTTATTGTAAACCATTACTGACCTTGAGCAAATATTAATCCTGAGTTCTGACTGCTAACCTATACTCTTTATACTAGAGACAATGATTTAATCTTTGGCTTTCAATGAAAGTTAGTTCCTTTACCAAAAAGTTTTCAGCATGTTTTTGTCAGAAGTAGGTTCATAGTTTGTATTATAGTATCATGGGTATATTAATAACGTAATACAACAAAGAAAAATGGCACGTGGTGAAGGTTTTAAATGAAAAATATTTATTATTCAGAAGGCTTTCAAGCAACTTAGGTCACTAGATCAATAAAACATTTTCATTTGGAAAGTACTTCCATTGCTGGTGCAGTGTCTGTTTAGCAGCAGCAGCTGTGAGGATGGATGGTGGGTAGGTGTTACCAGATCTGCTGTGGCCTGTCCTCCCTCGCCAGGTCCTCAAGGGACCAAAGCGTGTCTTGCCCTCCTGTCTTTTTAAATAAGGTTGTTATAAAACTGGAGGAAGGGAAACAGTGAAGGGGTGCCCCTGACCTGGGAAACAGTCATGGCACACGTTGTGAGACTCCTCGTAGTAGCCTTGAACTCTTGTGGTCGCACTGCTGGGGCGTTCCTCAGCCAGCAGCGATGCAGTTGCACCCGAGAAGCAGCAGCCTCTGGTTGCCCTGTGCCCGCCCTCCTGTGCAGCGGCGGCCGGGGGGCGTGGGGGCGTCCCCGGCCGGCGCCGCCAGCGCGGCTCTGCAGCCCAGAGGTGGCAGCATTTCACCGGTGGGTAAAGCAGCCCGGCACACAGTGGGGACATTCATCTGGCTAAGTGCTTGGGATCTTTTTGGCCAAAAGCACTGTGTAAAAAAAAAAAGGAAAAAAAAAATTAAGGTCATAAGGTGTCTGGGATTTTTGAAGAGCCAGTGTAACAGTGGTCTTTTATTATTAGTGAGTTTACAGCCAAGAGCTGTCCCGTAAATGAGCAATGCGATTTAGGGATTATTTTTTTTTCCTTTAAAAGCAGGAATGCTTGAGACATTAAAGGTGGTCTGGCAGCTTTTGCTGTGAGACTTCTCTTCATGTTGATCTGTACACTGGCTTTGTATCAATATGAGAGCACCACGTCCGTGCAGACAGGCAGGGGTCAGCACTGTGTTTGAACTGGACCGCACGCTGCTTCATGCAAAAGCACAGTTCGTGGTGTGGGGGATAGGAAGAATTTGGTAGAGTGTTTGCCTGTATGGACCATGTGAGCTACATGCCATTAATTAGAAAAAGAAGCAAGTCTGGAATGCATAGTTTGCACTTAGCATGCTGTTATTTATTTACTTTGGGAGGACAGGGAGGAAGATGAACTAATACCCCATGAGCCCACGGTGGATATAATTCAGGTATCATCAGTTTAGGAGCCAGGTTAATAGCAGGTATGATTAGATTTTTATTGTGTCATTGCTTGGATTAGTGTTAGAGTACGGACAGCCTCAGGTCCCTGAGCTTATTTAAAGACCTTCATATTTTCCGTCAACAGCTGTATGAAGTTAAAGGGAAAGAGGCCATGGGATTTCTCTTCCTCAGCTAGTTTATTTGTGAGGTGGTGAGGTTAATGTGGCAATATCCCATGCTTAGTAGAGAGGCTTTTTGGCTTTAAGCATTGTGTGCGCTCCTTTCAGATTTATGATTTTGACCCCAGCCTGGCATTATCGCACTGTCAGTGGGAGTATGGAGCTGGTTGGAACCTCTAGCTCTTGGTGGTAATCTCTCTTAATTAGTTTACAGTTGAAACAATTGTCCGACTTTTTGCCTTTAAACAAGGGAAGTTTGCTGTATCGGTGGTTGATTTCCCTGAGGGAGGAAATCCTGAGGGGGGTTATCAGGGAAAGAAAAGCTCTGGGCTCCACTTTCAAAGCAATGCCATGTATGAAGCATGCATCAATCCTGTTAGTACTGCTTATTATTTCACAATGGCGTGTCAGGAATTACGGGCACAGACCTTTCTAAGGACTCTTGCAGACCTTTATGCACTCTCATCCTGAGTCAGGATTTTGTGGAATTATGTGCTAGTAAAAGCTAATTTTACACATTAAATTGCATTCTTTGAAATTGCTCTTTTAATTGCTGATCTTTCCCTGACTTCTCCACAGATCTCTTCTAACCTTCTCATTGTCAACTTTCTGCCAGGGAGCCCTCCGTGCTTCATCATTAGGACTAAAATCTGCCATCACTTAACACACAGAGCTTATAACTGGGAGCAGCCCCCTCCCTTGCATGGGAGCACAGCACCAATGGGAGTTTTTCTGTGTGTTTTAATGACTTGTGCTTGATTACATTTGCTAGATTGAACCGAAGTTCATTTAGTAATTGGTATGATTCTTAGAGGGTACACATTTGACATTCCTCCCTCATTAAAGAGCTCCAACAATGGCTGTTACAACTTTCATCTCAAGGGTGACCCTCTCAGATATATATCCAGTCTTTTTCTTTTGATAAACCACCCAACCCGGCATTCATTAACACTTAACCATCTGCAGCCAGCCCCTCCTAGTACCTTCTCCCTTGCTTTGATGATATAATTAAAAGCCTTCTGTATTATCTCCCTCGGAGCAGTAAGTCTAGGTGCGTCAGCTCGTGCATTGTTTGTTATTCGATTCTGTCTGTATCAGCTGTTCCTTGTGACAGGCTCATTTTTCATATGTTGTAAAGATTAGCTGATGGAGTGGGAGATCAGAGGCATGAGAAAGGGAGTGTGGCTCTCGACATTAGTAACCAGATGCTCATTTGAAATGGTGATGGAGTTTGCTGTTATCTGTTAGATTATTTGGCTCCTTTGCTTTTACCTGAAGATAAACTGGTTTAAGCACTAGTCAATGAAAATTAGCATCATCTTTAGTGGCTTGTTATGATAGAGTGCTCTTATCAGTCTGGTTTAGTGTGGCTATTCTCTCCTTGAGTCTGGTTTACAGAAATCACAGCTTTGTTTATGCATGTGCCCAAACTTGCCTGTTTGACCTTTGAAGCTGTGATTATAATATTAATCTATGGGACTATTCTGTTGCAAATCACTTAGGTGGTCTGTATTTCAGAGGATTTCATTGTGGGACCTCCCTCTTGTCCAGCATGATGTTCCATTATTGTTAGTATATTCTACATTGAAAGCTAGCTCAGACTGGCATTTCAGTACATCTTGTTGTCTGCCTGCTTTTTGTGGGGTTTTTTGTGTGTGTGATGGAGGAGCTAGGATAGCACTGTGCTACTGTTTGTCCACTTGCTCTGATTTTGTATAACTTTATAACAAAGTTGCTTAGCTACAGAAAAACTTGGTACAATGCTTGCATGCAGATACAAACTTCAGCCTACAAATCCTCAGTGTCCTGTGGTGTAGCTAAATAGCGTTATCCCAGTTTGCAGGTGGGGAGGCTGCGTGTGTCAGAGCCACACAGACACTGGAACAGAACCAGTGTTTGCTGGGAAGCGCCTGTTTTACAGCCTTGTGTGATGCCTAGCCCCTGCAGCCTTCCCCTGCCTGGTGTTTAAGAGGAGTTGTGAAAGATTTTGAATAGGAAGAGAAAAAGTGGCATTGTGGTACTAAAGAAGTTTTGTCTTGTTTGTCATCTTCAAGTAAGGAATTGGGTTTTTTCCTCCCATTTCTGCCTCGCCTTCCCATGTTGCATCCATTTCTATATTTTTACTTGTGTCTTGCCTTGTTCCCTTGATTTGTTCATTTTCCCAGTAAACTATCATATTCATTACGTAAATACAAGAGAGCCCTTCTCAGAGAAGATAGGAAATTTCTCCCTCTCCTACGTACACAAAATGTGGAAACCATTCTCAGGATGCAGAACAGGAGGGAGTCTGCTGACTTCCAACTGCAAAACCTCATTAAAATTAGTGGATTCCCTGTCCTCTTTGCATAAGGAACATTGCTATTTGGGCTGACTTCCACAGCAACATCTGGGCCACTGATAACATCAGTACTGGAGCATTGCTAGGTGAGCTCATGTTTTGTTAATGAAGTAATCTACTGAAAGTGCATATATCATTTTTTAGTACTACATACTTCACTGCAAAATGTTGTACTACTATTATAGGAGCTTTCCTTTGCAAATGGGACTTAAAGAATTTTGTCATAGTGAAAAATATGCTTAGCTTGAATTAAATGGCATGCTTGAGAAATGACACATAAGTCATGAAATGGTAAGAGACTTAGAGACTGGCAGTTCAATGCATTAATTGAGAAATACACTGAAAAATGGCTTACTAGAACACCTGATATTCTTGGTAGCTTTGGTGTTACTAAATATTCAGCGTGATAGTATTGGTTTACTGTGTGTGTCTATGTATATATGTATGTGTATATATATGTGTATATGCATGCCCAATTTGTGAGTGATCACTCTGCTGAGCTAACTAAATAATAAAAGTGATCATGATCACAGACATCTTACTTTAGTGTGTTCTGGAATAAGCAAACAAAATTGGATGGAGTACACTGATAAAATACATTAATTCCAACATAATTATGAAATCCAGATATCAAAGGAGGGAAAATGAAAACAAACACAGTTTCAGGTGTGGACTGAAATTTCTGTCCTTAATAGCCTCCAACCATGAGTTACAGATGTCTTGAACAGCTCAGCATAGTCCCTGACTGTTGTTTTGTTTTGCCTTTTTTAATCTGCAAGCTAAATATTCTCCTGGCTTTTCTGTCCTGAGGACTAGTGGCAAGTGTTCAGAGTGTCTCTTGAATGAAGCCACAGGTTTGTGGAAGGGAAAGTAATTTTGGCCTAAAATACCTAACTGCCTTGAGACAGGTTCCAAAAAGGGTCTCCATTATCCAAGCACAGAGAATGCATAAAGAGAATCAGTCAATGAATCTATGTGATTTAAACTTCATTCTTAAAATATTGTAGCTATCAGAGATTCCTGAGTTTCTGAAATATTAACCTGCCACTGCTCTGAAAGCAAAGACTTCCCTGTTTGCCATTGTTTGGCTTATGATGAGTGGGAGTTTTCCTGATCTTTTCCACCTTACTGGGCTGGAGAGCCAAATGCTTTGTAATTGAGCTGTGGCAATCATTTGTAATGCGTAGTGTAGGAAAGGTGGGCAGACCCCATCTCCTTCCCTTCTTCCCCTCCAGGATGTGTTGGAGAAAATACAGTAGTGTTGTTGTGTTTGCTAGCAGAACATGCCCAGCCTTGCATATTAAGGCAGGCACTTAGCCAGAAGCTTTGAATTATTGTACCCTGACATTACCCACTGTAACTTTTAGCACTCTGGGCCCATTACTTTGGCTTCCTGCCCAGTAATGTGCAATTTCCACTTACATGAGAAGATGTAGCAGGAGTAATGGCTCCTTGGAGGAGGTGTTTTCTTTTGCAGCAAATCAGCCCAGGGCCAGCAGGTGTAAGTTTACAGAAACAGCCCAATAATGGCAGCCTGGACTGTTCTCTTCTGGCAATTCAACAGTAGATGGAAAGGAAAAGACCTTTGCACACTTTTCATTAGACCCTGACCTCATTGCAAACTCCAGCTCTTGTAAACAACAATGCAAAAGCTCCATGATTTGCCTTTTTTATTCTTTTTCAGGCACCCCAGAATGCACATCAGAACAGGGCTGATGGATGCCCATCTCTACTGTCTGAAGAAATATGTAGTAGACTTCCTGGTAGAAAACAGGTAAGAAACCAAGCAACACACAAGGTAGTAGCAGGTGTTTGCATTGACATATGATTTATACCAGAGCTTTTAAAGGAAGAGTTTTTTCATTAAATTAGCTAGCATAAAATAGAAATATAAAAGAAACCAGTTTTCAAAATGTATTAACTACGCTAAAAGGAATGCCAAGCATTATATCTGAATTTCTTGTTCAGATCTTTTTGAAGAAAAAATAACAGCATAAGTGAACACTAATATTTTTGTCTCTTTCCTGCATCCCTTTTTTTTTCTAATGTATCTGTGCTTTTTGGCTGCTCATTTTACCAGGGCTTCCCCATTGTTAGGCTGCTGAATACATTTCTGACCTTTGATTTCCCCCCACCACAGTCTGTTTTGGTCTTTGCAATCACCTTCTCTCTGCCCCTTCACATCCACCACCACTGCAGGTGGGCTATCTCTGTAGCATCCTATGTTTTTAGCTTGTGATATTCCTCTGTCAAAACTCTGAGACCACCCACTGAGAGTAAGAAAAACATCCATTTATGGAAGTGGAGAAGGATCTTGGCTATAATATTTCATGAAACAGACAAAAAAAAAACCCTGTTTGTCTTTAAAAAACAAACAAATGAACAACCCCCCTCACAGTAAGTAGTTCAGTTTTGGAACGATGTCCTGTTCCTAGACTTTTTATAGCCCTCTCATGCCCATTACATACACTGAATGCTCACTGAGTTCTCAAGAGTTTTTCTCCCCTTTTAAGTAAGATAAAAGATACAGGGGCTAAGTGTTGTGTTCATAGTACATTTTCTTAGCAGATAAACTGACATGTGAAAAAACATTGAGGGTGGGAGATTTATGTTAGTCTTGACCATAAACAAATCTGGTGATGCAGCTGGATACATGGTTGAAGGAGCTTTTCCAGAATAAAGGTCTGTGAGCAAATTAAAATTAAATGGAAAGTCTGTGTTAACCCCCAGGGCAGTTTCTTACCATGCATAAGAATTATCCAATACTTTGACTGGTACGTGGGGGCATTGTACAAGTTATTTTAGTTCCCATTTGTGTTTGGAAATGTGTGAAAGGTGAGAAAACTTTAGGAGCAGCAGATGCTTTAAACCTGGAATAAATTATTTATTCAATGTATTTTAGAAAGTTCATGAGGGTTTGGAATTCTTGTGTAGCATGAACCAGTGTTTACACCTTTCTTTTGTCATAATACAGCACGTTGTACTCACTTCTTGAAATCTTAGCCACCTAGTTTTGCTGGGATTAGACATTTCCAGAATATTAGACGTTTCACACATTCAGTTACTTTTCCCTGGTATTTCGTTAGGTTTTGAATTTAGATCTGTGGGACAAGGATGGTCTTTGTCAGATACGTCACTCAGAGAGGCCTCTGAGTGTAAATAGCAGTAACTTCAGATTTCAAGGCTTTATGCTCTTTAAGTTGAAACTGGTGATCTTTGACTTTGTTAGTCAGGATTTTACCTTGTATTAACCAAAGCCAGTAGGGTGAAATCCTGCTCTGAACTTCCACTTGCCCTCAGGTCCCCACAGAACAAGTCTACTGACTTTTGCAAGTATGACCGACTGGGCTTTTTTTTGTTTGTGTTTTATAGAGAGGTCATTCTCTGTCTTCAGTATTTTTTGAAGCTGTGCTGCTTTTCTGTGACACTTCCATGACAAATAGATAATTACAGCAGCTAGGCAGCATTTCTTAAGACCTAATAGCAACATCTGGCTTACTAATGGTAGGTAGCTGCTTCATTCTCTTTATTACACAAATGCTGCTTATTCAGTCAATTGAGAGAGTCGATTGCGAGTAATGTGCTTAACTGGCAAATCTGGGGAATGGGACTTTTGCCATGTGGAATAACTTTGGCTTTCAGACTTCTGGCATTGGTGGGCATTTGCAGCTTGTTTTTCTTCTCTGAGGAGAGGGAGGACAGTGCATACCCAAAGATCTTTCCATGTTTGGCAGCAATATGCCAAGACTTTTGAAAGACTCTGTGGATTATTCTTGCCTCAAAAGTACTGACATCTACATAATTGTTTGGGTTTAAGGATTCTTTTTAATACTTTGGTTTTTAGTCTAAAGAGAACCTACAGTAAGATTTTGCCTCTCTGCAGTTCTGCACCAGGACTGGAGAAGCTCAGATGCCTTGTTTAAGTTGTGCGTGTTTAAAACTAACAGCAGGGACTGAAGTGAACAGTGAAGCTCTTGTACGGTGCCAGGAAGTACCGACACAGTGTACTTCCTCAATATTACAATATTTACATTGTGTTAATATTTTAACAGCGGGGTTTGATGGCAGGCAGAACACCTTTTTTCATTGTTTGTAGCTCAGTGAAGCATTTACATTTTTTCAAATGTTTTTTTGACATACAAAAGTTGAAAAGATGTTGCCCAGCAGTAATATTTCAGATGCTACAACTGGCTTTTGTAGAGGAAAATTATGATTACTTCCAGGTTGAACCATTACATGAAAACGAATGTGGTTATCCGTGTGGGATCTGTTTCTTCTTCAGTGAGTCCCAGCTTAGCTGCAAAGATGTGGCAAGAAGAAGCTCTCCCTGGGTTAATGTAGTTTGTTTATAGCTGCACCTGTAAGGGTAGATTGCATTCAGATTAATGCATGTATTGTATGTAAAGTCCAAAGTCACAAGCAACTAATATGAGAAGAAAGAACATGAAATGTTCTTCAAAAGAACCTTTGTTTTGTCGAAGTACATGAATCTTGCTTTAGGATTTGGGACAACTTTGTTGTGTGACAGCATTGGAAAAAGGCTGAATATTCAGCTCCAAGATGAAGTCATGATACCAAGTTTTTTTCGTCAGCTTCATCACAGTCTTGCTTTGTGGCACTAGACATATCCCTTAATTTTTCTATGCACTTGTTTCCTCTTCTGTGTGGGGTTGTTTGGAAAATAATCAGTATTTGTTTGGCAGCAGTGAGATTCTATGATGAGGGATGTTAGGAGCGATCAAAATACTGTTTGGTAGCCTGTAACTCAGTTTGTAGTCCTTTAGTACATTTTTATGAACTATTTTAAAAGGCCTGAATTTATGATTATCCTGCCTGAACTTTTATTGCACTATAGCAAATCAGATTCTGGAGTTTTTAAAGGCAGAACTTGCTAGTGCCTTTGAATAAAAGTCAGAGGAAATAGTCTGTTTATTAGAACCCCCTCAAATATGTATGTCCAGACAAAAATAAAAAATACCATGCCCCTAATGTAATTTAAACTTGGGGAATTTATTTTTCAGGAATGAAACTGTTTTTTCTTTCCTCTCCTAGGAGGAAAAAATGCATTTTGGCAGTTAAATCTCCATCTATCACTCATCCACTAGTTCAGCAGTGAATTCTAGTGAAATCAAGTGTGTGAGGGTCCTACCCTGTCCAAATCTACCAAGCTCAAACACTCGTGGTTCCATGCTGGCTCGGGCAACAGCTGTAGAAATTCTTGCCCATAGCAGTTTATTTCTTACAGCTGGAATTTGTTCCTTCTCTTCTTTCCACACTTCTGCCTCACCAGGGTAGATTGAATAAAAAGTGGTCTTGAATCAGCTGCAGTGCACTGACACAGGGGTGCCAGTACAAGCATTGGGAGTTTTGCCTGAGGATGGACATCTCCATCCCTGCATCCACAGTGGATACCCAACACTGGTGACTTCTGGGTCTGTCCCCATAGGTTTCACAAGAGGTCTCAGACCATACCCTGCTACCCACTGTATTTATTCTGTCTGAACAGGGACTGTGACCTCAGTGTGAAGCAGCTCTTGTTTGGGCTGAGTTTTCTGCCGATGGTAACTGTCCCTGGGGTTTTTTAGCAGGAGACCTTTGGTTCTTCCCAAGCTTCTTTCCTGCATCAGTGAAGTTAGAGTTGCTGAGGTTGATCTTGGTAGAGAGTGCAGAGTTGTATCACACCTCTGCACGGGAGGGAAGTCAGTTCAAAATATGAGCTCCTTGTATTTAGGTGAGAGCTTTCCTTTCCTCAGCATTTCCTCTCTCAGAGCAAAGCCAGCCCGGGGATCTCGTAGGTGCTGCGCTCTGTGGTGTGGGGAGACAGGCAAGCACAGGCCATGCGCGCTGCTGGAGCTGCTCTGCCAGCACAGGGCAGGGATAGTTGAAGGTGAACACCTGCACCACAAGATGAACTGCACAATATTGCTTTTCTTAAAGCGATCGTTCCACGAGCTGAGCCAGCAGTGAGACAGAAGCAGAGGCTGTAGCTGGCTGGGGGCACGGCTCCACCCCACAGCTGGCGGGCCTCACACCCCTGGGGCCCTGGGGTGGCAGCCAGCACAGTAGCCAGTCCCTTTTTTGGCACTCTCCTGAGCGCTAGGTTGGAATCCTGCCTCGCTGCTGCATTCAGAGCAGATGGAAGAAGAGAGTCCTTATTCCCTTTCCCCCGTGAACTTCATGTGTAGCGGAGGGCAGGATGTGGGCCTGTGCCGTGTGAGCCCCGCGTGTTGCACAGACTTGCGCTGGTATTTCTTTGCTGTGTGCTGACAGTTGGCTTGCTAACAATCCCAGCAAAGCTGCTACCAGGAGAAACGTGATCAAAGGGAAATTGCATGGTAGCTTGTGTTCTGTTTTCCCAGAATATTTCTAAAGCTCTAGCCTGGTGAAGTAAGATACCTAATTTGGGGGAAGGAAGAGGGGAGATAGATATGGAGCAACCCCTTTCCCTGTAAAGTTTTAACAAACTTGGCAAATTCAAATTTGCTTTGGAAATCTAACTCTTGAAGATATGTCTCTCTATATATGCTTAAGAGCATATGTAATACGCATTTGTAATATATGTGTAAGTGAATGGCATTGTGCCCAAAGTCAGTTGTGCAAGTACAGATGACAGCATTTGTTACATGTGTAAGAATTTTACCCTGCTCACAGCTGAAACCTGTAGGCGTGTGGAGGCTGCTGTTTTCACTCCTCATTGGGATAGACCAGAATGTCCAAAGCCAGATCAAGGCCGCCTAAAGCAAAGCAGTACGTGATCCTAATTAATAAGGTTGCCTCCCCAAAATCATTCTTCTTAAATTTCATCAGTGCAGAGCTTGTCAGGAGTACGCTAATCAAGCCTTAATTACAGTTTGAGCATACAGAAAGCTACTTTTAAAAATATGAACTCTGTAAATTTAAACACTTGTGTCAGTTAATAAGTGCCACAGCTGAGGCTTCCTGTGCAACTTGTTGCTTTTCTGTTTGCCACATATTATGGTACAGACTCCAGTTACATGACTCTGTACATTATTGTGGGTTTTTTTTTCCCCCCTCCGTGAGCATTGCTTCATTTATTGCCTGAAGTGTTTACTGTTCAATGTTGTACATTACTTCTGTAGTTCAGGTGAAGGCCACCAGCCTTATTCCCTGTTTAAACCCTGTTCTGAAGCTAAGGTAAATACTTTCCTCTTGATGCTCATCACTGATACTGTGATGCCATGCACACGCTTCATTAACTATCTTTCCAGCACCCCTAATAGTAAAGGGGGAAACCAGGGTACACAAGAGCTGAAGTTTGAATCATCTTTGTCTTAAGGATGGCATTTTTCAATCCTTAACGTTATATAGAGAGCTCATAGTGTTGAAAAAGTCTTTTCCGTGATGATAGCTGTTGCAGGCTGACAATCAGTGGCAACCTGCAAAAATTAGACTCATATTCTCCATTCAGCAGCATCCATAAAATCCTATGACAGAAGGGAATTACCAAAAAAAAAAATTAAAAATCAGTTCTTCAGGCATCTTTCATTTGCCTTACACCTTAGGAGTTCTTTTCTCGTTTTGCAGCCCTCTGACTTGTACATTTAACACACATGTTCTAACAAATGAGGCAGTCATTCTTCTGCCTCATTACACAACTGTGATTCATCCCCAGGGCATAGTCCATCTTTGCATTGGGTGAAGAAGAGATTGAGATTGGGGAGAGAGGAAAAGTAGGTGTGCTTTTAAGGGTTGTAGCAT
This sequence comes from Climacteris rufus, assembly GCA_013398175.1. Taxonomy (NCBI): domain Eukaryota; kingdom Metazoa; phylum Chordata; class Aves; order Passeriformes; family Climacteridae; genus Climacteris; species Climacteris rufus. Next base: position 228,792 of record VZRZ01003758.1, on the reverse strand, counting down.
AATGCAAACACATGAGGTCTTAATTGAGGTACAAGCAACATGGTTGTAGCTTTTATTAATTTGAGTGCCTAACCTGTTACCATGATATTTTTTTAAGTGTCTGTATATATATTTATATGTGTGACACTTTTAGAATTAATCAGTGAGTCTGCTGTGACTCTTGCTAATGGAGTAGCTGTTACCAACATAGATTTATCACCTTTCAGGTCAGCCAACAGAAGGAGATGGGATGCTCTAAACTTCAAAGAATATCCATCTCAGCATTTATAATCTTGGCCTGGAGTGTACTCTGTTTCTCTGTGGAACAGTGCACAAGCACTTCAGTTACCTTGAAGAAAAGAGAAAATGGAGCATGCCCAGGGTAGAAGGACTTGTATCTTTTAGAAGTAAAAAAAAAAAAAATAGCTGCAAAACAGGTCTCTTCCAAGCACGTACAGTGTTTTTTCAGACTTAGCCTGATGTAGTATGGGCACTTTTCCTGTTTACAAATGTAATGCCCAGACAAAAAAGACAACCCAGAGCCAAATTGCAAGCATGGAAATGCAAGACCTTTTCAGCAGAGCAGATAAAATATTTTGAACATGGTCAAAACAAAGGGTTTTTTCCGTAATTTTCTTCTTGGAAATAGCTGACACATTTTTGATGACGCTATCCAAAAAATAATCAGCTTGAGGCAAACACCTGGCATGGGTAATTTCAGCCAAAACAGTTACAGTTTGGCAAAGTTTACAAACAGATGAACATAGAAACTTACAATAGGAAATTCTGGGCAATTTATCTTTAGGCACCCCAGTTGCACCACCTCTGAAGGCCAGTCATCTCAAATTTGGTGGAGGCAGATGCCACTGTGTGTTTGCTCAGATGTTCTGGGTTCTCTGTTCTCCCCCAGAATGTCACATGAACTTTGTGACATAAGATCTTTGGACTTCATTTCAAAAGACTGTGTTGGCATATATGAAACAAGGTTGACAACACAAATCTTCCTCTTATACATTAGGACATTTCACATACTTTTATGGTGTCCTTCCCCCTTTTTTCCTACCCTTCTTCCTCCTAAAAGCCAGGTAAAATTTTATTTGGTTTAGTAACGTGTTTTGCAAAACACCGTTTTGTCCTGAATCTGTTCCTTCTGAATTTTTGGGTATAGAAAAAGCCATGTTTTCCCTGGTACAGTCAGCTGGCACAGTCACAGCTCTGTGGTGGCCAGAAACATCATGTGTGGTACTGGAAAGGCAAGAATGAGAAACAGCAGCAGTGTGGTCACTTTGAAAGGTCTGAGGAAGTATTTGCAGTGCCTTGTCCTGGGAATGCTGAGTGCTGGATCTTTCTTTCCAGCAGGGAAATCCACTTTGCCTGGGGAGCCCTCCTCTTGGGGTACACCCTGTGAGAGGCTCAGCTGTAGCTGAGAAAACAAATCAGCTTTCTGCAGGTCTTCCAGCATTGGAGGGCTGCCTGCCAGAATTTGCCAGTAGAGAAACTCTTTCTGAACTAAACAAATTTGCAGTAAACTTTATAGCCAAAGTCAGTATGATTTGTTTACGAAGTTAAACACTGGGGTTTGGAGTTTTTTTGGTTTGGTTTTCTTTTTTCTTTTTTTTTTTTTAACTGCTGAAATAAATAAGAGCAAATTCTGTGAGGTCATAGTGTTCTGCCTTTCCAAACTGCTTCAGCTGCAATCCCAGAGCACACTTCTCTGCTCAGCTTCCCTCTGCTGTGTCCAGAAAGCCTTTGCTGGGCCAGTGCTAAGAGGAGAGAGAAAGGTTTGCTGTCTCTGTGCTGTGTTCTGAGATCTGTGGCCATGAGAAGAGCTGCAGCAGAGCCACCCTTCTCTTGGATAAAGGACAGGGCAGTGTGAGATCTTTGGAAACTGGAGGTGCAAGTGACTGGCTCTGGAGCTCCTGCTTGGATGGCTGCGTGCTATGCTGTACACAAAGGCCCCTGCAGGTTTATATTAAGGTGCTGCCCAGACTAAACCAGTGCATTTTTTCTTTTTCCCCTCTAAATGCCTTTTTATCATTCAGGCTGTCACCTGTGTTTCCTGGCAAGGGCTGCTGGCTGGGGGAGGTCTGGCAGAGCTGAACACCCAGCTTTGGTGGTCTTTGTGTGGCTGCCTGAAAGATGGCTTAAAACAGAACCTGCTCTGTGAATACCTGCGAGTTAACATGTGTCAGCCGTGTGGCTGGAAGGTTTCTCCTTTGCTGTAAAGAGAGATTTTATAATGAATACTTTCCTTGTGATTAAAATGGATAAATAAACAAATAGCTCCTACAGGAAGTATACTGTGTGAAGGCAGGGCAAATAGATTGTAGCTTTCCAAACAAGGAAAAGAAAAAGGGGAAAAAAAACCCCCATAGCTAACCCAACCCAAGCTCCTCCTTAGTGCATTTAATCTATTACAATGTGAAATGGCAATTCATCTTTCCCATTTCCTTTCCTTGTCAAACATATCCAGCTGTTGGAGCTTTCCTTGCTCCCTACTAGAAATGCCAAGATTAGAAATTTGTTGATGTCCTCCTCCTCTAGGGTATCATTACTGTTATCATCTTTCCATGGTACCAATCAAGCTCACTCCTGAAACCTCAGGGGAAGCAACCCTACTGATCTAAACTAGATTTAAACACATTATGATTTTCAGCAAATGCCTTCTGTAAGAAATACAATTCCTTTTCCTGTTAGCAGACTACCTGGAAGCAGACATATCTTTGGATGTGCTGAATTGGAGCTGATCAACTTCACTAATAACTGCAAACCTTTCTGTGAGACCACAATATGCCATAGTGGCCACATGCCTAAGATATCAAAGCTTGCTTGGTCCCAGCACAGTATTCTGTGCATGCAAGCTGCTTCTAATGCAATTTTTTTCTGAAGTAAATGTGAAAGTGTATTACTCTTGTTCTCTTAACTGTGATTTACAGAATCGTATAATGACCCTCTGGATTCTGTAAAAAAAGTGAATTTACGGTGGGCATGAAAAATGTCATTCGGTTACAGAGTCATAGAAATATTTAGATTGAGGAGGGATGTCTAGCAGTCTCTAGTCCAGCCTCCTGCTGAAGTCTAACTTTTGTGTTGTTCAGGGTTTATTTGCTGTTGAGTTTTGAAAAATCTCTAAGGATGGAAACTGGGCCTTGTCCCAGAACTTTACCACTCACTGAAAAGTTGTTTTCTTTATGTCCCAACGGGAATTTCCCTTGTTGCAGCTTGCATCTGTTGCCTCTTGCCCTCTTACTGTGCACCTCTTGGAAAAGTCTGTCTTCTCTATCACTTCACTTGTGGTAGTGGAAAACTGTCGTCAGATTCCCCCACAGCCTTCTCTTCTCCAGGCTGAACAAACCCAGCTCCCACGGCGTGTCCTCCTGTGTCACGTGCTCCTGGCCCTCTTGGTGGCCTCAGCTGGGCTTGCTCTGATCTGATAATAAACATTAAAAATTGTTAACTGGTTTTTTCCATTGTTTGATGCAGTTTCAGTTTCCTTGGGTGACCTTCACTCAAGCTGACTTTTGTCCCTGTACAAGATGTGGACTTGGAACCAAGAAGAAATTATGATTCTTTTACCCATCTTTGTGTGCTTTTTTCCTCCTTTTTTTCTTTTCTAAAATCATTGCCACTGTTCAGATGATCTGCATGTACAATTCTCAAGGTAATGTTTTCCTTTCTACCCCTGTTTTGCTTCTAAATCTCACTTCTTCCACACCACCTCAGCCACTGGCACATGGTTCTGAAATGCTGCATCCCCTTTTACTTACAGGTTGAATTTTTGGTAAAAAGCGAAAACAATGATTGTTCTCATAGTTTTTGCATTTTAGGTGTTAGTTCAGTGATAAATTTCATTGTGCCTTAGCCAGGCAAATGAAACATGGACAGTAATAAACTGTCTGTAACACTGTTGCTGACTTAATTATTGCATGGAGTTATCTTGGTGGGAGACTTTTAACTTCCTGCGTAGAGATGGAACAATAAATGCTACCAGTGATGATAGGGCACACATGCATGAGTAGAGTAGCTAAGGAGTATCTTCATTAAGTCAGTGAACCATCATTCAATCAGTAATGGTACTCTTGAGTTCCATTTTGAATGTGATAAGAAGCTAGAATGTGAGGTGAGCGCAGATCTTAGAACAGTCTTGAATCAAAGAGGAGCAAATGTGAATTTCTTTACTTAAAGTGAAAAAACTAAAAAAAAGGGGAGTATAACATTTTAAATAGTGTGTGGGAAATGCTGAATGCTCTGTAGTTCAGCTGCTGGTTTGAAGAAGTCCAAGAGATGAATAGGGAGAAGGGGTGACATTTCCCCTAAATCAAAGACACAGAGATGAACTGTAGCCCACACAGCATTTTACACCAAACTTTTATGGATTAATACTACCTGTAAAGAACATTATGAATAAAAGCAGTCTTGTGAAAAAGAGGAGATGGGATTCATTGGCCAAAAAACTTTTTCTCAAAATTCTTGAAGAAAGGGTAAAATGAAGACAAAAAAAAGTTTAGTCTTAGCACAGATAGAAGATTATGTTGCAAATGCCATGGTTAAAAGAACAGAGGAGTTGTGCTACAAGGAGGGGTGGAGCAAGGATTAGCAATCAGTATAGAGGACAGGAATTAATTAAGGTAGAGTGATTACTGGGGAAGAAGGGTATAGAAATGGTGCTTGTATAGGTGGAAGTAGGATTGAAATACACGCCAGACCTTCCAGTTTATCTCCCAGACTGCTAAGAGAAATTAGTCAAACCAAGGATAGGTCCATTTGATTGCAGAGCACCAAGCACAATATGTGCATGGAGAAACAGCAAAGCCATGTGGACATCTACAGTGCCTGTAATGCAGTCTCAGTGGAGTGGGGTGGGGAGGTGTCCATGTGAAGCTACAGCCATGTCTGTATTTTCTGACACTTACAGGTTTTATACAGACAAGTCTGAAATGTTTAATCTATTTATCCAAATTTATAATCATGCACCTTAAGTTTACATAATTTATGAGTTTATGGATACATGTCAGTCTTATCAAATGCATTATATATCTGTGTTTGTTTAGGCATATTGTCAGAATGCCTCTGTTTCTTTATCAGAAAAGGAGCCTAATTTCAAAGGTACTTAGAAAAAAGTTGGTAACTCAGACACAGATGGCTGCAAAGGCGGAGGTGGGAGAGAATGGGGAAAGATGAGTTCTGGCAAGGACTCCCATTTGGTGCAGGTGTGCTTGTTTTAGAAGAATGGGATGCTGTCTGGGAATGAATGAGATCCATTCCTCAGCAGCGTGTACAACCTGCCAAACACCCTGGGTGGCCTCCGACGGCCTCAGAGACTTTTGGTCAGAGAGAAGTTCTAAAAATGTCTAAACTTGCTGGCATTCCCATGCAAAAGCTGTAAGAGTCGGGAGCTGTGGGGTGTTCCTGGCTGTTTGGCAAGTGGGCAGAGTTAAGGTTACTTAGATGACCTGAGCTGAGTGTGCACACGCTTTCAAAGGATTTGAGTATGTAATTGAGGAGTTTTAATTTCTGTGGTCAATTTTTCAGAAAGCTGCCTTGTTTCCCAAAGGGCTTTTTGGCAGAAGTGGAAGTTAGATCCCTGCTCCTTTAACTGCATCCAGACTTGGTGGAACTTGAGAACAGCTTTTTATGTGGTTTGCATCCATACCATCCCTTTCATACTTTGATCTGGTTCCTCTCTGTGTTACAGTGTCTGTGACTGTCACTTGCGTGTCTTCTGCTTTCCCTCCATCATTCAGAATGTGGGGGTTTTGGTGGTGATTCTGCAGTTTTGGGAAGTCATTCATAAACTTGAGCCTGCAAAGCAGAGCTGTGCAGTTTTACTGGCTTGCTGTGTAATGGCTTTTGAATGAGTCATGCACGCTCTTGTGAGCGTTGGGAGTATGTTGCTGTCAGACTTGAAGGTTTTAGTTAGAAAATAGTATGGAAAGACAAATGAAGCACAAATGCAGTCATGTGGAATTACCTTTTACTAGAACATTTCTCAGAGTTTCCTTGCCTTCTCCCTAAGCTTTCAGTTCCAAAAATAATAAGAGACACTGGCAAATAATTAATTAATATGAAATTGCAGTGGGGTGTGAGAAAGATATTTACTCTTTTTGTGATACAGATTTTGAGAGTAGAACAGGAGAAATAGAACATAGCAAGATATAGCAGATGTTTGATGCTCTGATGGGTGCTGCAGGTTATTGAATTAGGCACAATTAATTGCCTGGTAGTTTATTGGCTTGCCTAGGTACTTTGGAGTTTTCCTTTATTATAATTGGTCTTGGGTACACCAAACAAAGGCTAAAGGATTATTGCAAGATATAAGGACAGAATTAGCCTTCTGCAGAGATGTGACCCTAGAAATGTATCACTTCATTTTTTTTTTCCTATTGTATGTAGTTCTGCTCTCCTTTCTCCGCATTCTTAGCATGTCTCAGAAATTCCAGCATTTTTAGTAATGAACCAGTGAGAAGAAGGGAAAAGTCCTGTAATTGCTTTTGCTATTGTGCTTGTTAAAACGGCGTTGTGGGAAATGGACCCAAACACTGTCTTTTAAGTGGTGTTGAGTCTGAGGCAGGTGGTATTAACTCAGGACTGCATTAACTCTTTTCAAATCTCTTTCCTGTTTCCTTGAGGAAACATGCCTGGTGTATATATGTGGCAAGGGCTGTTTGCCTGCCTCTTGCATTGACATTTTAATTTGGTCCATGATATAAATATCATTTCCCTAATCCCCCTTGCCCTGACCCTGTTTTGTCTTTTCTTCAAAGTGAGTTGACTTTTTTTTCTTTAAGGAGGGGGGAGGAGATGGGAATGGTGGCTGGCTGCTCCAGTTTGGAGCATTAAATGCTCAGGGAAAAAATCTCAGAGTAACTGTTGTTTCTTTCTTTGTATTCACATGGAAATTTTTAATCTCCATCAAAGGATCAGGAGAAAATAACGTTGAGATTCAACAAGAGAGCTCCCAGCTTACATGGAATTTTTAAATGTTATTTGGCTTTATCCTTTAAACGATGAGAACCATGAACTATGTACCTACAGGGTTCAGAATTAACTTTTCTCTTTCTTCCAAAACACCCTCCTTTTTTTTTTCTTCCTCCCTCCCTTTTTCTTACATCTTTATTGTTCTGCATAAACATGCAACTTCTTTCTGGCCAAAACTGTAAGTTGCCTTAGGATTTGTTTAGTTGTATTTATGTATACATTTCTAACATTAATTATGAGCACCAGTCTGAAATACAGCCTCATGTTCTTTTGATGTGATCTGAAGAATCTCTGTTGAAGGCCATGGAGCTAAGATCAGAACCCAGCCTAGTGTATGCTTGCATAGCTGTACAAGAGCTAACATTTGCCTGTTTAAAAAAAAAAAAAAAAAAAAGACAAAAGTAGGAATAAAAGGGCTGAAGGGGTAATGATCTGCTCCTTTGTAGTGGGGAATCACAAACACTGTCTGCACCTGTAGATGTAGCTGATTGTGCTAACAGTGTTAGCAAGGGAAGCCCCCTGCAACTACCCATGGAGGGTAACAGCAGATTTCACAGGTGGGTGCTGACAGCAACAGTAGATTTCACGCTTCATCACAGATTAATAAAACAGGGAGGATATTAAAATGCTAATACTCATTAATACTATTTTATGGTGTTCAACATTAAACATGGAAAATAAAAATGAATGACAGCCGGTAAATGGAACTGACAGTTGTGTTCAGGGTGTCCAAAGCTGGTGAGAACTAGCTGCAGGAAGGAAAAGCTTTGGATGCTCCTGTTCCTGCTGTGGGTCAAGCCAAACAGCACCTACTGTTACCTAGCCTTGTGCAGGGTCACCTAAACTTAGATTTAAATAGACTCTTCCATTATTATAAAATATTTTACAAGATTTTTTCCCTTACCAGCATTGGTCAGAACCATTATTTTTTGTGTCGCATGACAGACAGAGTCTCCAGCAATAGCTATGTCTAAGAGCAGTAATCACGGCCCATTGAAGCACAATTGTGAAATTATTTTTTTTTTCTTTTTTTAAGGGGTCAGTATTAGTTTTTTTCCCCAAAAACTCTTCTTGTGTTTCAGTTGACTACATTGTTCTTTATTTCTTTTTGAAGTTTCAATAAGCTTCATCCCAGAGGCAGTTGCATGTCAGCAACATGTAAAAGTTGGCCCTCTGTGGGCCATAATGTAAGGTAATGTAATATAATATAGTATACATAGATACAAACTTAATTCTGCCATATCATAGACTGTGGGAAGTTTATTTATGGTTAAAAGTCTCTGAAAACCTCTGCATAGCTGTGTTTAAATATGAAGCTTGTTGACCTAGGATGTTTTCACCTAATGTTCTTTCAGAGGTAAGACGACTTAATTTAGCATGAACCTTATCTCTGCCTTTACTGAGATGCAAAAGTCTCCAAAACATGGGGAATACATAGAGTATACAGGGGCCAGAGATAAAGGGATTCTAAAAGTGTAATTATGTCTTGCTGGTAATAGCAGTACTTGGTAAAATAACAGTTTTCTGACCAAGTATCCATTTTTGTACCTTAATGTTTTAGGTTTTAAATAAAATCAATGTTGAATATTCTAGGTTAGTAATGTCTGGGTCTGAGTCTGCAATCTGCATAGCTGACTGCAAGTGACTGATGTGTGCCCTAAGCTCTTAGGTACATTTAATACTGAATTTTCCATGATGTTCTTTTGCTTTTAAAATATTTCATCTTCTCTTGAATTCCTAGTTTTTTCTTGCACTTGCACCATGAATTTCAACTGCCCAGTTGTCTTTATTTCTCTCACTTATGCACTGTCTCTTGCCAACATCCTCTCTCCTCGTGTGAATGGCAGACTCTGTGCCAGAGATACTTCTTTTTATATGCTTAAAATGTGATGAGTATCAACCTCTTTCAAAATTCCTGCCATCTCTTGTTATCAGGAGACCTAAGCCACATCAGGTGCCTCAGGGATTAGTGTGTCCCCCTCCCTTCATTTACCAGCACCTATTTAACAGCACTCTCTGTCTCTGGTGGTTTCATTGAAAATCTGCTACTTTCTGTTGAGGTGAAAACAGACAGATAGAACTTCAAAAATCAAGGTTTAGGGAATGAAAAGTCATGAAAAAGGGCCTGTCACTTGGGTTAGATTTTATGAAAACGTATTTATTTTGGCAAATGTTTCTCAAAGGCAGGTTCATGTTTATGCTCTCTACGGTCTGGAGTTTGCTGTGAGGTGTCAAGAGCATGCTTACTCCACATTGGCTTAGAACTGGATTTCTGCCAAGACTCTGTGTGCCCTCCTCTCCTTCCACTCTCCCCCTTACTTTCTTTCTACTGGTTATAGCAGATTTTTCCTTACGTTGATCTCAGTGCGTATTTCATTTTCACTTCTTGGTGTTAAAGAAAACAGCAAGCTTTAGAAGCCAGGGGGGCTCCAAGTTTTAAAACCTGAAGAGAATAAAAAAAGATGCTTTCTTCAGCCTGTACAGTCTTACGTTTATTTCTTCTTAATATAGGCATGTGAAGTTCAGGATTTGATTGTAAGAATTTTAAACACACTAGACCAGAAACCTTTTTGGTTTGTCCTCTCCTGTATCTAGGTTACGGGCCAGTTGGTTCTTCCAAACTCCTGCTAATTTTTCTCTCTCTTGATGAAGGGTCTCCAGTCCTGCGTCTCCTTTGATTTAAATTCCTTTCCTAGTTCCAGCCAGATGTTTGGTTTCCCCTGCTGTTGACAGTCAGATAGTAGTCTCACGCTATTACTTCGTATATCTACATTTGCAAGATCTGTTACAAAAAATTCCCAGTCTTTTCTCACAGAGGGCCTTACTGTATTTTTAATACTTTCCAAAGGCAAATTTCTTGAATGTCGCGTATAAATTGCTTCAAACAGCAAGCAGAGGCAAACCTTCCTGTTTTTCCTTTTCCAGTAAGAAGGGTGTGTTTCTGAGCCACATCTTATGGATGACCCAGAGATTTGCTCCACCTTTGGCAAAGGAATGTGGCTAGCACTTCAGAGAATTGCAGGAAAGCTTCAGGAGCTCGGCCAAGAAAGATTAAACCATCAAAAACCAGGCAAAACTGCAAAACTTTGTCTTTTCCCCTTTCCACTGCTTTCATTTCCTACCGTGTTGTGTTGTCCTCTGCATCAGACTATTTAAGACTGCCAAATACTTGGGTATTTTATAGGTAATATATCTTATAAATGCCATAGCCAGCCTCTGAGGGAAACAGAGGATTGTCGGTTTTGGATGAAGTATAAAACCCAAGCAGGAAATCATTGCTGAATGGCACAGCTGCAGGCAAACATTGTGAGCTAGTAAACTGCCCATCTGCAGAGCCACACGTGTGTGGGAGCGCGGGGCCGGCGCGGCCGCGGCAGAGCGCGCCTGTAAGTGGTTAGCAGGGAGAAATTCGGTGATTAAAGAATGAAGTGTTTTGCTTCGTTAGTTCCTGAAATACAGCTATCTGAAGGTGATTATAATCTTATTTTCAAGCAGGAGGAGAGACTAAAGACTAGAGCTTGTCCTTGTCTGTAATAAAACATAAAAGCAGAATTTCAGAGGTGGGGTGGGGTTGGTCATGCCGCTGCAGGACAGGGGAAGTGGCACAGCCTGCATTGAGGAGTGAAGGAAAAGTTTGTTAAGAAAAAGGAACACGCTGTATTTGTTCGTAGGGCTAAACTGGCAATCACCTCTGAATCTTCCTTTCAAAGCTAGAGACAGGAAAGACTGTTTTGGTCCTTAGGTCTGCTTCACTGTCATTGACCTGAACAGGGGCCTGGGTGGGCTTTGAGCTGGTTTTAAAGTTTGAACTGTGTAAAATCCCCCTTTGCTGGGGATTTTGCCAACCAAAATAATTTTCACGATACCCATTCTAGTACTTTCCTTTCGTAATTTAATCTATTAGTTAGTTCTAGTTTTGCTGTCTTCCATTCTGAATAACTTCTCTTTCTTTGTGGGTTATTGTTTGTTGAGTTCCTCTAGCCAAGCTGTGTTAGTTCTCCCAATCCTTCCTCTGAAGTTTAGCACTTCCTCTTACACATGCCAAGTTTGAGTTCATTTTCCGCATGATTTTCCCAAGTACTACTTTAAATAATCCACAATTCAGTAACTAAATGGAGATTGTTAAAATAATGAAACAACAACAATAAAGTTCTTTTAAGACTGCACTCCAACTGTAAAAACTGTTGATTTGGGGTTTTTTCCCAAATACTTTATTGAAAAATAAAATTATCTTCTCATAGTCAAAATTAAATTAGCAGGGTTATAATCCCATTGTACAATAGACTTTCTACATTGATATTTGTCTTTTGGGAGAGTTTTTTCTTGATTCATTGCAATGTATAAATCAATGCAAGAGTAAACATAATCTAGTGATCAGGGTCTTTATTTAAGGCATAGGTGACTTGGGATAAAACCTCTCATTATTTATCTGCCTCCTAGTATTGGGATATCAGAATGGATATAATAAAAGTTGAAATCCTGCAGTTGAAATGGAGGGAAGATGGGTGTATTGCCAGCTGAAACCTTTGGAAGCTTTCTGTTCACTGATTTATTTTGCGTTGGAGCATCTAAGGAACGTGAAAGTCTTGAGACTTAAACTGGTTAAAATGTGCTGATTTCTCTTGGTTAAAGGACTGAGTCTTTAAAATGTTCTGGATGTTTCATGGCAGCAGGAATATCATTAATGTATGCATCATAAATATTTTAATTTCAGGATCTGATACTTCATTTATCCTTGAGCATTTCCATATTTTTATCACAAAGAAAAAAAGCTGCTTTGATTTTTCCTCTATAGGCACTTTATACTCTCTTTTCCAGTTTCTTTCTTCATTTCCTTCTCCATTTTCTTCCAATTCTCTCTTTTTGAATTAATGCCATTTTTTAAGCTACATAAAGAGGATTTCATTTGTTGTCATTACAATGTTGGAACTTTCTGCATTCTATGTGCACACAAGTATGAATTGTAGGATGATGCCATATTAAGTTACAGGCATCTCTGTTAAAATACAGGGGAATTACTTCTGAAAATGAAGCTTTTTCCTTATTTTGAATCTTTCTTTATATTTTAATGCAGTAAGGAAGCATGTGACTAGAGGACGTTGTCTTATTGTCTTGGAATATCTGGCATTTTGATTCATCCTCATGAAAAATGTGCAAAATGTCTGATAATGTTGTGCAAAGACAGTGAAGATGTAAGTTTTAGCATTTGTGTACTGCATGTGTGCATCTCCTTCCCCAGGACAATCACATCTCTCCGGAGTGAACTGATTCCACATCTGGTTAGGAAACAGTTTTCTTCTCCTCCATCATTGCAGCAAGGACTAGACAACAAAGAAGAGGACCAAAAGAAAAAAGAACAAGCATCCCTAGGTCAGTACAATAGCAAAGATTTGGGTTTATGGAAATTTTAAAGTCCATATGCTACAGCTGAGTTACTGAGTAGAGTACAGAACTAGCCTGGAACACCATTTTGGAGATTTGGCTTTTTTTTTTTTCCTCATGATAGCAAAGATTCTAGTAGATTTCTTCTTCAAACAGTATTGTGTATTATATAAATATTTTTTTCCTCCCTTATTTGGTGTAAATCATAAGTAAATCAGCTAGGGGCTCTGGTTTTTTGGGTTTTTTTTTCTGGAATAGAATAGTTAGACTCATTTTTGAAAATGTAATTTTTGGAGGGAGTTCCCAAAATTGCGTATGACAACAGACTAAGCCTTAACCACCCTGCACTGGGAACTGGACAGGATCTCAGATCCTGGGATTTATTTTTAGCATTTCCTGTCTCCTTGTGTGACCTTGGGCAAAACATTGCATCTGTCCTGATTCCTTGATTCACACCTGCAGAATAAAAATAAGCACTTACTCACTACATGTGATAAAATCTGCTAATGATTGCAGAGTATCTAGCCATGGAGATGAGGTGAGGCAAAGATTTCCCTTCACCAACAGTATTTTAATAGTACTCCTCTTCAGAAAGTATTTCATTAAATCCTGTCTAACTTCATGCATGTGTGTGTTCCCCAGACATTTATAGTTTCATAAAGGAAGATAATAGCTTGCTGAAACCTGCTCCAGATAACTCTTGTTGGAATGATCACAGAGGAGATATGAATGAAACTCTCCACGAAGGGAAGGTGCGCTGCTACGTCCATATCATGAAGGAGGGGCTGTGCTACCGAGTGAATACTCTGGGGCTGTACATTGAAGCCAACAGACAGGTGAGGAAAAACAGAACTGCCACCTGGAAATGCAGCAGCAGCAGCTTAAGGGACATTTCAGCCTCTGGGAGCAGCTCCCTGTGATACAGCTGAGGAGTATGTGGGAATTGAACCAGTGCCACGTTATCCAGGCACGTCACCCTGCTGCTTGCTGGGTAGGAACGTGAGGCCAGGAAACAGCTCTGTCACTGATTTACTCCATAGATTTGATTTAGCTAAGAAAATCCTCACCCCACACACTCTGGTGGGTTTTGGAGGGAAGGCAAGACCTGCAGCCAAAGAGCCAAGACATGTGGAAAATAAGAAGGGAAGTAGCTTTGAAAGCTCATTTAATCAGTGTCCTCTGTGTCCTAAGGCAAGATCAGTTCTGACTGGACTCTTCCTAGCAGATGCTTGTCTGTGATAATAAAAAAGGTTGTTAACAGGAAGACTTAAACTACCCTTACATTGCCTAATGATTTCTGTTGTGAAAGAATTATTTTATGAACATTTTTCAGTACTGTATTACTCCAGGTAGACACAGAGATGAAGAGTTGATCTGATGCAGCATCTGTTGCAGCTTTCACTTTCACACTACTGAGAATTCATAAAATAAAAAAAATCACAGATGAGAATTAGGGAAATTCTGTATTAGCTAATGAACTGATGATTAAAAGCTCCTAATATCTTTGTGGGGCAGGGATTTGGGGTTTTGGGGGTTTTATACTACACTGGCTGATGCAATGTGCAAGTTCTCTGCTAGTGATGAGCTTCATTGCTGTCAGGAGTGGACAGTTTTGAAAGACCAATAAGGAGTGCAGTAAGAAAAGACTCAAGATTTCTGGAAGTGGAGCTGGAAAGGTGATAAAGTTGTATTGGGTATTCTGAAAGTGGTCATTGCCTTGCCTTTGCTCTCAGACTGAGTTGATTTCTTTTTAATAACATGAATGGATTAATCTATGCAAATCAGAATTGCAAAATGGCAGCATGAGTTTACACACTGGAGCTCTTTCTCCTTGGTGCCTGTAGAGGAATCCAGAAATAGTTATTTGCTTTGTGCTTAGGGACATAAGGAAGAGAGGGAGAACTTCTGTCAGAAAGAGAAAACTTTCCCCAAAAATAGCAGGAACAAGTGTGCCCAAAGGGTTAAGGGAGAGTACCACTTGCTAGGGGAAGTGTGCGTGTACATTTGGCAGCAGCCACTTCAGTAAAAAGTTATTGAGTTAAGCCAGTCAGACTCCATGTGGGTTTTTTTGTGTTGGTTTTTTGTTTTTGGTTGGGTTTTTTTTAACCTAAATATTCTACATTTTGGTTAGTCCAGGAAATATGCTTGCTCCTGGGTGGTACAAAGAATTAGTGTTTTGAAGTCACATTGGGGCCTTCAACCTTGAAAAGGATTTTCTTTGAGTTTTGAACTTTTTCAGGATGGTAAAATTTCTAAGGAAACTATGTGGAGGTAAAACATAAAATGGAGCTTAATGAGGAGTTGTGAGAAAGTAGTTCCTTTTTTTAGTGCCACTGCATTTTGTTTCTCTTGCTAATCCTCATAAAAGATGCACATTTAATTTGATCTCGGGAGGGTTTTACCTGTTTCGTTGGTCTCTAAGGAAGACTTTTGGTGTTTTGTTTGCTCTTATCTTGGGTCTTCACAGACCAGCTTCTGATTCCCTTGCTGCAAAGCTGGGACCTATAATTTTGAAGTCCCAAAGGACCTGCTCATGCAGCAGTAGCAGTCCAGTCCAGTAGCTGTGGGAAGGAATGGCATCCTAACCCATTGCCCTTCTGGTGAGGAAACACTTTGCTCACATCATTTCACTTCCAGCTGGGTTTCTGGATGCCTGCAGCCTGTGTGTGGGCAGGTGGGTTCAGGAGGGAGTTATCTTCAATAGCAGGAAATAGTTTCTTTGTAAGATGAATTAAATCCAAACACATCTTAAACCTTCCCTTGACCCAGGCACTCCCTCTGACTCCTGCCCCCAGTCTAACCTTTCTTTTCAGAGCAAAATGCTTGAGCTTGTAGCTTTCTTGGGTTACCCCTCAGGCTGCACTACCATTGACTGATTCTAATAAGGTCTTTGCTCTGGCTAGTAAAACCCTTTATTTATTTCACCACACCACCTTTCCACTGAGGAGGGCAAGAGCCTTTCTTCATTTCTTTCCCTTCCTGCAGATCAATGTTGAATAATAGGATTCATTCCAGCCTATACTGTAGGTATTCTTTGGTGTGTGTTCCTCTTGTGGTGACATATCAGGACAACATCCCTTCAGCCAGCCAGCATCATCCAGGTGGATTTGCCTCGTTTGTGGTGTTCTGGTAAACTGGTGGTTTTCTGTAACTTTCTGCCTGCACCTTGGACTGAAGGATCTCATCTACTCTTGTTTTTAAAAAAATAAACAAAACACAAGTCTAGTGGGAAAGATCAATAGCTACAGATGTGAAAATGTCTGCTGGGGACAACAGGCAAATTGAAATGACAGGTCAGAAGTGGGAGCTCAGAAGAGTGATCCCAGCTTCTTCAGATCTGCAGGAATTGCTTCTTGAGGGTCAGTCCTTAGCCATCAACTCTTTTTATCCCAGCTTTCTAAGGGATTGTACTGTATGGCAGTTCCTATATAGCAGCTTTGGAAATTGATGGCAACATTCAGCCAAATCTAACAGAGCAATAGAAATCTCAGAGATAAACTTTTCTAAAGAGTTTTGTTAAAAAAAGGTGCCTGGGTAGAGAAAAGGGAGACTTAATGAGTGCTGCTTCCTCCCTTCAGGCAAAGTCTGTGCACCATCACTGTGCTGAGACTCCAGTTGACCTCCCAGATGGACAGTCAGTGCACACATCCTGGCTGGCCAAGCAGCGTATGCAGAGCTCCACACCAGCCCCAGCACATGATGCCACTCACCAAGCCATACGATTTGCAGTGGCACAGACCTCTCAACCCTCCTACATCTGTGTCTCCTGTGTTCCTGCTATCTCTGTGCTACCAAGACATCACACATTGCATCACCCCTGCCAGTAACTGTGCAGCACTGTGTCTGTGCATTGCTGCAAGGCTCCCACCTGCCCTGACATCCCCATCCCTGCTGTCATCACCTCTTCTGTGGTGTGTGACCTTGGCCTCAGCCTGACGCCAGGAGATGCAAAATGCCTCAGGCTGCTCTTTCACCCACAAAAGGAGGAATGATGGAGTGATATCCCATCCTCCTACAACACTGGCTTCCCTTTCTTTTCAGGAGCCAGCTCAGAATTGTTCTCCATGGAGTTGTTCTTGGCTACCTTGTGGGCTGTGTCTCTATTACCATCGCTGCTCTGTCTGCTTATGTAACACCTGCCTTCTCCCTGTCAAGAGCCTTTTCTTGTGCAGCTTTCTACCATCTGGAATAGCCACTTGATCAGCTTTAGTTTCTTTCTACTTTAAACATCTGAAATACAATTTTGTTGCCTGTGCCTCAGGATACTACCGTATGGAGCAGGCTGGACATAGTCATCTTTTTGGCCAGTTTACTGGTTTATGTTTGGTATTACTTGCTTCCCTTCCTTGCTTTACTGAACAACATGAAACACATCAAGCTGCATTTGAAAAGGCAGATGCCAGACATTGTGGTAACATACAGGATGTCACTGTGCTCAGCTGGAGCCACCCCACTTGCTGCTGCTGATCCACTGCTTCTCCACAGATGGGAATCTGAGATGAGAGGAGACATGCAGTGCACTGCAGTGGCAGTACCTGTCTCCTTTACAAAAGTGGAAGATGTAAAATCACACATATCTGGTGGACATTTGAAATGCAGTAGCTTACCTTTTCCCATAAGTTAAAATGTTTGTGCCAACCCAGTAGTGCAATGGAAACCAAAGCCATCTTTGAGCTGTTAATGTAACCTGTGGGTACAGCACTATCATGTTAACTTGTGATGTGGGTTTTTTCCATCCAGGTTCCCAAGCTATTGCTTAATCTGGGTGTGGAAGAGCCACTGGTTCATGGGTCTGCACAGATCACTGATAGAGGCATGGTAAGTGTTCCCTTTTCCCATCTCTGCTCTTTCAATACTCTCTGCACACAGTTTGCTTCAAGAACTGCTTGTGAAAATACAGTCATGAAGGCAAGTTTTGAAGTGTGGAATGACAGCATAGGTGATACAGCCCAAAGTCTTTTGTAGGCTCACCCATGGGCTCTTGCCTTTCAGTCTCTGTCTTTTAAAATGTTTGATAAAAATTCTGTCTCACTCCCAAGTCAGACACTGCAGTCTCTTGTTCCCTAATGGTAGTTCCTGGTAGCAGAGCCTCCCAAAGGACCCCAAACCCAGAAGGGATCAGTATTTTGGCTTTGCTTCTCACTAAAGTGTTTTGGTTGAATATGAGCTTCAAGCCTCCTTTTGACAGGTCTCACCGGGCAAAGCTGAGTGAAACCAGTGGGTACCAGCAGGACTGTGCTTACCATGCTTACTTTTTTGCATGAAGCCTACAGAGCCAGATCCACTAATGGAGTTCTGCCAAGCTAAAGCTAATGGATCTTGGGAAGACTGTCCAACTGTCTACCTATGGAATAGGCCCCAAATTTCCAGGTCTTTCCTCTGCCAAGGATCCGTCAGAGTAGAGCAGGGTAAACTTTGTTGATGAGTGCTTGAGACACACTGTTTGGAAGAGGTTTATAGAGAAAACATATTGGAGAACTCCATGTTCTTTTGTTAGTTTCTGTTCTTTTCTTCCCTAGGTTGGATCAGACAGTATCATTGGGTCATCCACACAAATTGGGGAGAAGACATCCATCAAACACTCCATCATCGGCAGCATGTGTACCATAAAAGACAAAGTAAAGATAACAAACTGCATCATCATGAATTCTGTTACAATTGAGGAAGGGTAGGTTACCTTTTTGTACTTTGGTTCCCTAAATTTGCAGTTTCTTTTTCTAGATAGCTCCTAAGTCAGTAATTTTTATCCTGTAAAGCATCCTCAGCCCAAAGAGTTGATACCACGGGGTGTGTTTCTAAAGAATGAGCCAGAAATAAGTTTCTATAAGCAGTCCAGAAGTGCCCAAGTGAAATGAATTAAGAAGAGGGCTGCAGTCTTGGAACATAATTTTCTTTTTTTTTAGAGTAGATCCTGTCATCTTTGGAAGGTATAAGTTAAATGGATGTATGAGTCTGGATGAGCTAGTGTGTCATTCTCCCAAGCTTTATTTTACTGGCTGGATCTGTGAGTATACCTAAAATATTTGAGGCACAAAGCATATTTTAAAGTGGTACACTTAGCAGCTAGAAATGTTCTTCTCACCTTTGAACATTACAGCTTCACCTAAAATGTCATTTTGTTTGGCCCTTTTTTGTCATCCTGCAGCTCTTACCATGGCCTATGCTGAGTAATAGAATAAATGAACAAACTCTTCAAAGAGAAAATCCGCCAGCTAGTAGAGGTTTCTCATGCACTAAAGACTAATCAGTTAGCCTTGAGATGTACATTTCCAAATGTGGGAAAAGTGGCCTATTTGTAATTGTTGATGTCTGCATGCCCCCATCTTTCCATACATGCTGGCTTCCTGTGGATGTCAGTGGAAAGGAAACTGCTGATTGAGTCTGTGCAGACCTGTATAAATTCCCTGCTCCTTCATGGCTTGAGGTTTGCTTAGGGCCTCAGGAAAAAGGCCAAACTCTTAAAAAATGCCAAGTTGGCTCTGAAAGTTGCATATCTGAAAAACATAAAACCCCAAAGGATGTGGGGTCTATGGAGGATACTACTGTTACATAACTAAATTACAGGTAAGTATGGTACCTTACCACAAAGTGTTTGTCTTTAATAGAAATCCACAGTCATTTCAAGCACATCATAAATCAGAATTCCATTGAGTATAGAAAATAGCTGGTTTCCAGTTCAATCACAGATGGATCCAGTATGGCTGTATCACAAGCAAGCACTGGTGTCATAAAAAGTAGAGAAACCTCTCTCATTTGATCATGAGACCCTCTGTCATTTTGATTAATGAATTGATGCCACAATCATAATGGTACAGTTTTGCATATGGGGTCAGCAGCTCTGCCATTAAATAGCAGAGGCAGCTAAATGTATAAATAGCACTATTTTTATGAAGAGTCCCAAATCATCTTGTGTTTGTCTGCATTGGCATTTAGTAGTATTCTAAATGCTAAATCGAGCCCAGAGTTGTTATGTTAAGCATTTCACAAAATTCCACAAGCATCGTAAAGCTACATTATTTTTAAGAGGGATAAATTGACTTTTGGGTTAACTTGTTTGTGAATTTCTAGAAATCAGTGTGATCCCTTGTCACTCCTGGTGAAAATAATGTAGCCACCAAAGAGTGAAAAACCTCACAGTCCCAGGGGTTTACCCTCTCTAGCTGCTCTATGGTTATTGCACACTGATGCTCTGGAGTCAAATCTGTAATTATTCCTCTCCAGCCAGAATGAAGACTATAGACCCTGTATCTTTATTTCAAAGCATACTGTAATTATTATTGTGTAGATCTGCACCGCTACTGAGCTGATAAAGTATTTCTTATGGCATCATGGTAAGTCTTAAGATTAGAGGGGCATGAAGTCATGCATACACAGGCAGTGAGAAACAGAAAAATTCTAGCTGCAGAGTTTTGTTGAAAGAAACCTTGCTTGTAGTGAAGGATTTTTGTGTATTTTTTCTATGTATTTTGACTCTCTTTCATTACTTTGGTTAAATTCTGATGGATTTTTGTTAAAATGCTGATCATTCTTACACATGTTGATGGATCCATTTGCAACAGGTGGATAAATTATATGTGGTTTTGTTTTAAACTGCCCACAGTAGACAACTCCTTATAAACATCTCTTCTCCCAAGTGTCTCTAAAATAGCTCAGGCATTATCTAATCACCAACTTCAGAAAATGTCTTCATCTTTAATTGAAAAGTCAGTATGTGTTGGCTGATATGGATCAAAACGAGCATAATAAAGTGCCTTGACAGATCTAATTATTTTTTTTTATTGCACAGCAAATGTCCTACAAGTAAGCCAATTTTACCATCTAAGGTACTGTATATTAGAAACTTCTGAAATTGCACTGAGAAGTGGATAAAAGCCGTGTCATTTAAAGAATATACATTTTAATGCTGACTTGAGCAGCTCAACCAGGCTAATGGTCTGCTATAATAATGCCCAAGTAAAATGTGGGTGATTACTGAAGGCCATTCCCAGGAGTGTTCATTGCAGTAACACCAACTTGAAGGCTGAGAAGGCTTGTAGGCTGAGAAGGCTGCAGTAGGACAATTATTATGGAAAAGACAGAGGTATTCAGATAACTCAGTGAAGAAAGAAAGATCAGGTAAATCTTTTCTGAAAGTTGGAATACTGGGAAAACCAAATGCAAAAATTGCTTTGTTTTCTAAGTTCATTTATCGGGAGCTCCATGGTACTGTCTTGGTATTTCCCTTGCCTCTTCCATCACCTCTAGCTTCTCTGGATTGAATGTTACCTTCTTTTCTTTTACCCATCTCAGCTGCAAAAATGATCAGCAGCTTCAGTTCACTCTGTCAGTATGGAAAAAACAAAACCGAAACAATGCCAACAACAACCCAAAACAAAACCAAACAAACACAACCCAAAAAACAGATGAAAAATGTTTATCTCTTTGTAGTTTTCCTGTAAGGTGATTTGAGGATCCTGTGCCATAGTTCCTGCGGCTTCAAGGTCCACAAATAATATCTCCAGACCGGAAAAAATGTTTTGAATAGCCTCACCACATTTAGTACCAGCTTCTGAAATGGATAAATAGATTGTTGCTGTGCAGGTGGGAACATCACAAGGTGCTTAGGACAGAATCAAGTATCTGTTGTTAGGCAGTGGTTGCCTCATTATTGGAGGAACAGAGGTTATGGCCTCAGTAATGATGACCTTCCCAACTGAGTGGATCAAGGAACTGGGCTTTGCTTGGACAGTCCATTGCATACCGTTTGCAAATTATGATCTGTTCTCCAGCAATGACTGGTGCATTTGATACTCTGGAGGACCAGTAGCTGGGGTTTTTGTTTTCCCTGGCATGTAGGGCTTGTGTTACATTATATATGTCTCCTGTGAAGTGATTTGAGTAGATATGAATCCCCCCTTAGAAGAGATTACGGGGGATTAAAGAAGTTAGTAACAGGGCAAAATAATTGGTAGTCCTTTCTTAATGTGTTTCCCACTGTGCAGCTAATTCTTCCTTCAATGAGACAATAAAATAGCGAAGATTACATACGTGCTGAATGATGGACATACTTGACCAAGCTGGGAGGGATGTAATTTATACAACAGTGCAAGTGCTGAGAGATGCTGACTGCCCAGGTGACAGGCTGCAGCAGCAAAACGGTTCTTTTTTCCCTCTGGACGGCTCCCCAGAGCTCAGTGACAAATGACTGCACTGAGTTACATAGTTGGAAAAAATCTAATAACCGAGCTAAAATTATAGGGCACTGGAAAACTTTGTCTATCTGGATGTTCCTGCCGTAGCTGTGTGTGTCCTCAGTCTCTGTAGCAGTTTGGGACTGCCCCTTCCCTTTGTTCTGTTTGCTTCAGGGGTGGAGCAGCACAACAGGGTCCCTGGGTTGCTGTCTCTTTGCAGGAGTCCCATCCTTACAGCTCTCTTGCAAAGGGGCAGTGTGTAACACCCACAGACTGACTGAAGCTGCTTACCCAGGGGGATTGTGCCATTTGCAAATGAAAAGTGATGTCTGGTAAATTTACCCCCCTGGTAAGCAAAGCTGGCAAACTGGTGTCAACAGATGAGAAGGCTGAGGTAGTCAACCACTTTTTTTGCCTCATTCTTCACTGTCAGTCTCTCTGCCCACACTTCTCAACTTGATGGACCGCAATATGGACTGATGGACTGATCAGAGGGCTGGAGCAACTCTCCTGTGAAGACTGAGAGATTTGGGGCTCAAGGGATACCTCGTTGTGGTCTCTCAGAACTTAGAGGGGGTTTGTAAGAATGATGAGTACAAACTTTTGTACTTTTGCCTAGCCTCTTGTGATAGGACAAGGGCTAATGGTTTTAAACTAAAAGAAGATAGGTTTAGACTAGATATAAGGAATAAATTGTTTACTGTGAGGGTTTTGAGGTACAGGTTGCCCAGAGAAGGTGGGGCTGCCCCATCCCTGAAAGTGTTCAAAGCCAGGCTGAATGGGACCCTGATCAGCCCGGTCTAGCTGAAGATGTCCTTGTTCATGTAAGGGGGCATGGACTACATAACCTTTAAAGGTCCCTTTCAATCCAGATTACTCTGTGATTCTGTAACTTTCATTTGGTAGACTTGGGCAAGCGTAGCTGTTTTGAAATAAGACCTAGATATGGATGGATTAATTTGATTTCAGGTTCCTGTTCTGGCTTTTGTTTTTGCAGTTAGGGGTTGGTTTGTTGGTTTTTATCAAACATTGGCTTTATTTTTACCAGTCTTGTTGTTTCACTTAGTTTGCTAGCTTCTGGCAGCAGAAACATCTAATTGCTCTGGTCATACAAGACCTTGTGCCGAAGTGCTCTGAGCATTACAAATAATATTAACAGGAAAAACATGTTGAATCCTTTATTCCATCCCTGCAGATAAATATTTCGAAATCTCTTGTTTGTTAGTAAAACTATCCGAGTGTATACACTTACGGGAAGGAGCTTGGCCATTTTGTTATGTGCACATTATATCCTTCTTCCTTGGTCATGGAAAATGGATGTTTCCCTGGGAAAGATTTAGGAGATGGAACTATGGAGTAGGGGGAAAAAAATGGTCTTTGGACTCCTTAGAGGTTAGTAGAAGAGGCAAGTGTGAAAAACTCAGATAAATATTGAGTCCACAGTGAGCCATGCTTTAAAAAGGTCTTGCTGACATGAAGGTAGTCAGTACCATAGGGACTCAGTGGTAGATTTAGTCTGAAATGAAGTGTTTTTCTGATTTTCTATTTTTGTGGAAATACAGGAAAGCATTCTGCTTCAAATGATGTTTTTATAGAAATCATAAATAGGCTTCTCTGATTATCAGAGAAGGCAGATGGCCCAAGATCTGTATCTAGATTTCACCTCCACAGCAAGGAAGTACTAGATCTTCATAGAGCAACCAAGAAAGCTAAACCTCTCACCTATAATTTTTCAGAAAAACTGTATCCCAAGCCAGAATTAGCAGTGGAAAAAGGAGAGGGTTCCTTCCAGAAAGGAGTTTGCAGCAGACAGTTGCCTGATGCAGCAAGCTGTCAGTTTAGGAACTGTAAGACTGGGATTGCAGACGTGACTGAGGTTATTGAGTGTGTGCAGGGGAAGGAATCATTGAACAATAACCTCAGCTCTTTGTTTGTAAGGTTTACAGCATGTTGTTGGAACCACATAAAAACATACTACCCAAAAGAACTGCTGAAGTTCCCCGTGTGACACACTGCTAAGGTCACCGTTTGGGAAGGGAAGGGGTTAAAAAGACAGGCAGATATGTTTTGGGTCAGGCTGCACATGATGGCAGCAAATTGCAGAGTGTTGCAGCATCAGGGAACTTGGAATGCAAGGGAGGTGACACCAAAGGCTTCGGGTTACAAACTGCAGGGAGGTGATGTGAATGTTGAGGACAGAGGGAAAGTTAGATGAGTCCCCCTGGGAGATGTGCTAAACTCCTCAGGGAGTTCTGACTCCCTGGGCAGAAAGAATAGTCTGGATTAAAAATTTGTATGAAGGATTAAAGTACCCAGATTTGTGGGGGAAGAACTGGCACTGAAAATGTTTAGGCAACCAAAACTAGCATCTTCTTTCTTCAGTCGTGTGAAGACAGTAAGTTATGCATTGGATTTTGTTAAAGGTGTTTGGGCTACCTGTGTGACAGTTGATGGACAGATGCTGTAATGTTAGTGAGGGGACTGGAGAGAGACCACATGTGACTGGTTAAGGCTACTCTAGTTTACCACATGTCTTCAATTTATTGCTACTTTCTATGAGAAAATGTACAAAGGAAGAAAACAACAAGCAAGGTGAGCTGGATTGACTACTAACTGCAGATTGATTGTGAAGTTTATTGGTTGTTTCCTCAATAGTGCCAAATCAGCACCTGATGTAGAAACAGTCAGCAGTTTGAAGAAAGTTCTAATTAAAACCAGGATGGAATTGAGCCTTTATAGGGGTTCAGTGCATAAGTAGTCTTTTCCCCCTTGGACAATGGCAGTAGAAAGGAATAATCCTATTGCCGGGGCAACATATTTTACAGTACATAACCTCATGAAAAGGAATGAGGAGATGAAGTTGTTTCCTGCACCATAGCTTCCAAAGCTGAAAATAAAGATCTGCCTATGCTGGAATTCCCAAACATTTTGTATCTTGAACCGTTTTTTAAGATGGTTGTTGTCTTCTGGACACTTGGTCTCACCCTACCAATTGACTCCCTACCTCCATGCAAAGAAAAATGAGTTTAGAATAGAAAGCACATGAAAAGTGAGAACTTCATTAAAAAAAAGCACATGCTCAGTTTAAATATATGGATGAAGTATGTAATGTATATATATAAAAATTAAATACATGAAGAAAATTATGTGTAGTCCTTGCCTGTAGAAAAGGCTCTTATTTCTCTTGGTTATGTAGCAGTTCTGTCCTTTCTGTCACACCTCTTGGTTTTCAACGGCAAGCATTTTTGGTCAAGAACGATGATTTTCATTCTACTCTGTAATTCACTGCACATGCTATATAAGATAGTGAATAGAGACAACCTCTGGCCAGCAGAGTTTGCTTTCAGGAAGATAAATTGAGGAAGAAAGGGCAAAGTAGGAAACCAAAAAGTAGGAAGTGATGGAGCTACTTGCAGGACTGGTTTTCAATTACTTTCAACTGAAGTCAAATTCTACTGTATCTAATGTATTTAGGAAATTTCTCATATAATACCTGTTATCTCTTGAGTGTCTGAAACATTATTACTAGCAGTTCCTCAGAAAAAATTTTCTTCTGGCTAGCTTCCTGGTACATCAATCTGTCTTTAATAAATCACCTGTTCTTTAATCTCAGATGCAGATGTTCCCCTGATAGTGCAGGGAGCTCTTCCCAATTTTCCAAACATCTTGTACATCAAATGTTGAACTTAAAGCACAGATGAGCTCTGAAAAGTGGCATTTTAAAATATCTCCTCTCATTCTGCTGATCTGCTTCTTCAGGTGGCCAGGGTTGTGTTTGACTTCAGAGCTATAAATATTCTGCCTCCTGCTAACCACATGGGTCTAATCAAAGAGTGTGGAGATTTTTCACAAGCAGCTGATTGCTGTTGGGTTTTGGTGGGAATCTGGGTGTGAATGTCTCTGATGCTCTTTAAAATCTTCCCCCATCTGGGTATGGAAAAGGAAGAAGTTATCACATTGTGCCAGAATTGTGCTTCTTAAGTTCCTAAGGGGACTGTGGGGTTAAACAAGTTCAGCTCGGATGTTAGAAGCCAGGTTCTGTTTGTAAGGGTGACATTTACAAAAACCTTTTCCATGTCAAACTAGCCCATATGATATGGAAGCTGACTTAAGCCATAATGTCTTATGAAGGGCCACAGAATTCTTAAGCCATAATTGTGCCTGAAAAGCCCCAGAGAAGGTGTCCTTTTACTGTGCCCGTTACCTCTCTCAGTCTGACTGTGCCAGCTGGTGGGAAAGAGAAGCAAACCCAGAGATAGGAGTGAACATACAATTTTTCTGGTTTATTTCCTTCACATAGACATCAGTAGCTTTTCTTGGCCATCAGTGGAGTGTGTAACATCATGCAGGATCTGGCCCTCCCACTCTGCAAAAGAGAATGCAGAGGAAGGTCTGTTTTCCTGTGTGTGGGGTTTGCTGATGTAAACTCCTTGAAGTGTACTTCTGCTGAAGTACAGCCCCAAGCTTGCAGCTACATAAAAGCACCAATTTGTTTGTTCCAAGATCAGCTGAATGTAACTGAAGTTTCAGAGGTGAGGCACGACCTTCCTGGCAACCTCCCCCCGCAGCCTAAGTTTCACTTAATAAAGCACATTAAGGTAGGTTTGAGGCAATCCTTTAAGGTCAGTTGAACTTTCACTGGAAAATACGAGTGCTGGCAAGTATATGCAGTATGTAATGCAAAATGTTTAGGGTGTGGGGAAGAAGTGTAAAGGAGCCATACCACAGTGATGAGCTTGGCTAGAAAAGAGACATGAAACAAGTTCCTTAGCGAAAACACCCTCAGAGATGGGTGAAGAATTTAGGGGGGTTGGTAGAATGATTTTGTTACCCCCAAGGGGAAAAACAGGAGATCAAAGCCCAAATTCACTTAAGAATGCTTGCTTTGAAATGTATCTATAAATTATAGCATGTACTGCTGGCATCTATTGTAGTCTTTGGTATTCACTTGAGTGTATAACGTGAGATTCACAGTGCCCTGAGTTCTCCTGTTCATGTGTGAAAGTGTGTTGGTGTAAAAAAGTATTGGTGTGTAAAGCATGTTGGTGAAGACAACATTTTGGATTCCCAAGTTGCCTAGTAGTGTTTTTGCCTCTTCCCTGTTTTTCTGTGGTCTTTGTGCCTCACCCCTGTGATCGTGAGTCCCAGCCACTGGCTCACTAGCTAATGGGGGATTCCTTGAGGGGTTGCTAGTAGGTTTTAGAGCTCTCCCTGACTCCTTGCCACCTCTTAGTGTTATTAAGGTGCCTGTGGTGGCTGTTATCTTCTTGGTCAGGGTAGAATGGGATGTTGCTTCCAGGGAATCCACATCTGTTACCCCTCAGTCAGCAAAATAGCTGCCGAGGCATGTCACCCTTTGCTTTTAACTCCTGCAACAGCCTCTCCGTTTTGTAGCTCGTCTGGAGGAGCAAGAGACCCGACTGCTTGGCACAGCAGAGTGGTACCAAGAGGCTGTCCTAAGCTTTGTGCTCCAGGCTTTCTTCCTTGTGAGTCTGTAGTTTTAAGTGTTGCATTTTAGACACCTCATTTGCTTTGCTGCCCAACAGAGATTATGTCGGGGTTTTGGCACAATTGGATTAAAGTACCAGACCTGGATAACTTCCATTGGCATTTCAGGAGATTTGCTGTAAGGCAGACCTGTGACATTCATACCTTCCTAAGCTTGCACAGCTAGGGCGAGAGCTGCAGTTGAGGTCTTGACCTCAGTTACTTAAGCCCCTTTCTCCCAGGAGCGTTCATCACTTTAATCACAGAGTCCTAAATAATCAGTGGGTAGCCTGTAATTAGGGGGTTGTGTCTTGGACTCCTGCTGCCTGCTCCCGGTGTGCTGAGCACTGCGTATTTTGATTTCCCATTCCCCCAAAGGATGTTTGATCTCAGATTTACACTTTAGAAAATTAAGAAGGGTACGGCATCTCAGTCCCCTGGCAATATTCCTGTTTTCAGTGGTGGGTGCCTCACTTTGCCTGAGTATCACAGTGCTGCAGCGATTGACACACTTGATTTAAGAGTTTGATTTATAGACCGATACTCAGGCTGAAAGTCAGCAGTTCCAAGGCTGCATAAATCAGCCTGTCTCTGGGATTAATACTTCCTTATTTATAATTTCGACAGGAGATGGAATTCTTTCCCAATTCTTTACATTTCTTTCAGATGTAATCGACCACCCTGTCCTTTGGTTTAAAGCTATGTGACTTTGCCACAAATAGAGGGAGGGGAAAGTAAGCTGAGTCCAGGAATTGCTGTGCTATAAAAGCTCCATATTGTGTGCTCTTGGACTTTGCTTTCTCCCAGCTTCCTTCAAGCCCACACAAGAGATGGACTTGAGGTTTTTTTGGCTTTCTTCCCCTCCCCCCTCCCTCCATACATACTCTGACCTTTTAGAAAAATAAATAAAAGATAAAGAAGGACCTGGAATGTTGCAGAATGTGTGTACATTTTGCTCTCTGTTGTTTTCTGCTGGGATTAGTTGTTTACAATGGGGGAGAGAGGGAGGGCAGAGGAAGGGAGGTCTGTGGCCTTAACTGAAATTAGTGGCATTTCAGAGTGATCTTGTTAGGTGGTCTGCAGTTTAAAGACCTAAATCCTTGTAATCCCCCCATGCCTCCTTGGCCACTACTCCTTTTGCTCTTGTTCTCTCACTTTCAAAAAAACCTACCCCAAAGTCAGGCTCTGTCTCTCAGATACAGGCGTGTAGCGGACACGCAGACGTAGGCGCACACTCTTTCTCACAAGCTCCCATTTGCACGTTGTACCTGTAGAACAAATTAATGCTTTAGCTACATCTGTTCCCACTACAGGACTGGGCTTGTAAAATGCTCTCTCTAGAATGCAGACGCACACTGAATATTTTTATTTATTTTCTGAAAAACACCCAGCTGCCAGACTTTCAGTTTGTGATTACACTTAAAACAAATTCAAATTGAAATTTCAGCCATAAATCAAATGCCCCAAATTAGTTCCTCTTGTGGGTTTGAACATGCTCTTTGGATTTTAAGGTCAGGAGATATCCGTTTTCACCGTGCTGAAAAGTTTAAAAATATACTGCATTTTCAGGGGAAAAAGATAAATATGGTTTGCATTATAAAGCAGTACATCAATGTGCGCATATGCACACACACACCAGGGCTGATGAAGCTGGATGCTGTCAGAGCACCTTTGAGGGCTAATAGCACCTAATTGTTGTGGAAGGCAGGAACCACGGTGGCAGTTTAGCCAAGGAGACTACAGCAGAGTGCCTTGAGATGTGATATTTACTCTTTAAGAGAATAAAAGTTTATTCCTTACTCTTCAACTTGAAAAAATAGTAAAAATTAAATAAACATGCAAAATACTTCTCTTGGCAGGCTTTATAACTTTTTTTTTTTAAAGGCATTTACAAGTGGTTTCAAAATGGCTGTGTTACATCTGTCAGCGGGTGAAGGGAACACCCACAAATTGTGTTTTTATCTCTTGAAGTTTTGTTCCACTTGAGCAATAAAAGCCGGATTTGCTGCTGGTTTGTGTGATTGGGGTAATCTGAGCATTGAGTATGGCTTTAAAATTCTGCAGTTGGTTGGGTTTATAAGTTTTAAGAAACTCCTGGGGTGGTGGAGTCCTTGGGTTTTGTTTTACCCTGGC
Organism: Climacteris rufus; assembly: GCA_013398175.1. Lineage (NCBI taxonomy): Eukaryota > Metazoa > Chordata > Aves > Passeriformes > Climacteridae > Climacteris > Climacteris rufus. Next base: position 199,663 of record VZRZ01003758.1, on the reverse strand, counting down.
ACTGGGGAAGGGTTGATTTGTGAGCACCTGGCACAGACAAGTTCATCTTGGTTCCCTGGCCTGTCCCTCCCAAGAAATGGTTTGGCAGGAACCCCCGTTATCTTTGATGTTCATGTCATCAGCAGTTTCTTGGTTACGATGCGATTCTTTCTCGGGGAGTTGAAAGCCTATCCTCAAGTAGGCTCTGAACACACATGCAGTATTCTCCAGCCCGAACTCCAGACCGACAGCTTAAATCCCCTCTCTTCTGGGGAATATCCTCCTGCATGAGTGTAATGCTGAGAGGTGTAGTGCACTCACAGCTGCTCTCATGCTCGGGAGAAGTGATAGATGGTGGGAACCTATATGTTTGCAGGGGAAGGCTTTCATCTGACTGGCTCAAAGCGGCAGAGGAGCAGGAGGTATTCTGGAGCGCACGTTTTGGATGGGAGCCATTTCAGTGGGAAATGAGCAACTTCTCCCATTCCCTTCACTCCTTCTGTTGAAAGCCAAGTCAAGTTGGCAGTGGTGGGCAGTCCTGCCTCCACTGCTCCCTTCCCTAGCCCAGCACAAATGCCAAGTTGCTCTTGCTCTCAGCGACTGCTGTTGCACGGGACGAGGGCCTGGGCCGCTGTGTGGGCACGCGAGGCTATTGGAAAGGAAGCAGATCGTGACAGTGTGAGAGCAAAGACAGGCAGGGGTCTGCTGTGTATCTTTGCCGCTTTTTATCTTATTAACATGTTAGTAAAAACCTTGCCAAGGCAACCTGAGCTGGTTGCTTGTAGAATAATTGCTCATATTGCCTCCTTATAGGTCAGCAGAGGGAGAGTTTAAGTGAGTTAAAAGAGTAATTGTTCAGAGGGGACAGTCTGTTCAAGGGGGGTCGTAACTGCAAACCACTGCAACTGAGGTCCAGTTTTATTGCTTTTACTTCTGCAGAATTAATGGTGGTTTTGTGGGGCAGATGGTTTCTGCTCTGACTCACACAAGCAACAGAATTGTACTGTGTTTAATAATAAATTTGGTGTACTAGATAATAGTGATGTGTGAGCAGGAAAATACTATTAATTAATTTTGGGATCAGTGGTCTGGAATGAGGATTGATGTTTCTCACTTCTGAGGACCTCAGCTGGCTAGCTCTCCATTCAGTACAGAATTGGGGCTCAGGGCTTTGACCTGATACCAAAGCTCCTCTGTTAGTTCAGGCTCCAGGGTAACAGTTGTGTCCACGAGCCAGCCTGAGGGTGCACTGCAGCTGTGTTTCACTAGTGGAAAGAGTAGTGGTGATGCCTGTAACCAAGGTGGGGAATGGCTGCAGGTCATTAAAAGGTGCAATTCACTGTGCAGAAAGTCACTGAAGCCAAAAACTTCAGGTTTTGACAGAGATCAGTTGTTGGACTGGGGATAGCAACAATATTCGCACTTGTTGTAGGTAATGTTAGCAGAAATACCGGTGAGCATGTATGAGATGATATGGTTCACAGTAGGATTAATATTGGGGGCAATCTGGGGCAGCAGATTACCTGCATCTCTCTGGGGTTATAAATTTCTTTTCTAGTTGCTTCCCAATCAGCTGGTTTTGTTGTATGTTACACTTAGTATTTTTAGATACATTTTAGCTGCGTTTTCTGTCCTTCAATGACTCCTCCTTATCTTTGCACATGTGAAAATAAGGAAAGAAATAATTTGCATCACAGCTATTTTCTTCTGTGTAGATTTGAAAGAAATACATTTAATGCCATTTAACGCTACTCATGATGCTGAATGAACAGCATTTCAGGACACATCACAGATACTAGTAAAGAGTCACAAGTTCCAGTGTACTGGGAGGAGGGGCTCAGAGCAATGCAGTAACTGAGAATCTGTCAGCAGACAAGTTATGAAGCCAGCACTTGGACTGTGAACTCCTTTCCTCTCTGAACAGTCAGATCAGCAGATTTGAAAGCTGGCTATTACAGATTCAGATACATTTTGGAATAAAGTGACTTTTGCTAAAGTTCCACCCTACATAGCATTTCAGACTTCGTGGTGTCAAAGGCAACATGAGCATGAAGATATCCAAGGCAGGTAGAGTAGGCCTAGTGTGGGTTTCATAGGTTTAGTACAGAGAGTAATCATGTTTGGGTGCTTGAATGTAGCACGAACAAAGCCAACCAGCTGAGTTATTGATCTGCCCTTTCTCTACACCTTTTCTTAGTGCCTGGCGAGCTGGAATGTATAAAACTGCTCAGCAACATTTGCAGAGAAAGACTGGGCTGCTGCTCCTCTTTTTAGCTGGGGAGCTGAGCAGAGAAGCCACCCCCACAGTTACCCTGACTGTCTGTGGAAAATACAGGCCTAGATCCAAGTCCCAAGTGTTTTATTTATTCAGTTAAGTACTTATTCTGTTAAGGAAATGTAGAGGAAAGCTGTTCTAACAGGAGGTAAAACTGCAAACTCTTTTTTTGCAAACCTGTTCTGACACCTGGGCATTTAAGTTTTTCCAGCAGCTGATTGTGAGGATCAAGAGAAGAATGGAGTTTTTGAGAAAAGAGCTGAACTGAACCTACTTACGGGATCATGTCACAGAGCCACTAGATGTTCTGGTGGATACCTTTGTTTTGTACCTGTCATTTAAATTATTTTCTTGCTTTGCTTGTGTTTGTGTTGTAGGTGCTGTCTTCAGGGCAGTGTTATTTGCCATAATGCTGTGATAGAGAAAGGTGCAGACATCAAGGACTGTTTGATTGGAAGTGATCAGAGGCTGGAAACCAAAGGTAAGTACAAAAGTTGTATTTACTGTGCATTTGTAATCATCTTCAGAACTTTTTCCTTGAGATTTTACTCCTGCTTTTTCATTAAGTGCCAGTAAACTGTGGCAGTCCTACAGTGGGGTGTCCTATAACATCAGGATTTGTTTTTCATGGAAAGTACAGGTTCTTGGCCTAAGAATAGTTCAGGGACTTGCTCCTCTGAAGTTGGCAGCAAAGCTCTGTTGTTGTTGTAAGGAACGAGATTGGGTGCTGAGACAGTCTTTTCCCAGAAACCACAATTAGAACAGCCTGAGGTTGTCCTCAGCAGAAGGAGCCGTTATTTTGACTAGTAATCTTTGTCAGTGTCAGGGGCAAAGCAGACAAATTATTGATCACACAGACATCCTTCTCTGCAGATGCTACCAACCCACAGTGCCAGTATGCTGCCATTCACCATGCTCCAAGCAAAAGCTCAAGGTGGAACATTGTGCTAGGAGCTGCTGTGCTCAATATGAAATACAAGAGCAGCTACATTCAGATCTGCTTTACTGCTGTAAAGTGCTATTTTGGGGCTTCAGAAAGGCTACAACTATGTGGCCCTCATTTCTACAGAGTTCAGCCATCCAGTGGAAGTGTGCGTGGTGAGGGCTCGGTAACCGCATGAGTGGAACTGTTGATTTCCTGCCCTAAGAGATAATGGGCAGGAAATGGCTGTTTCAGTGACTGCATCCCAAGCAGAGGGTTTTTAATGAATATTTATGGTTGGGGTTTGGCAGATCCCTGCTCCAGTGTGTGGACTGAGGACAAAAGTGAGTTCCTTTGCAGGCTCCATGTGAAGTTACTTAGTCAGATCAGGATTTATTTGCTTGCTTTGTCTTTGTGGGTGGATTCCCAATTTGAAGTGTCTCGATATGGAATAGGGTTTGAACTTAATGTAGTACAGCATAACCTGTTGTCAGCTTTGCATATGACAGATTTTCCTTTAAATTGAAACTAAAAGTAAAAAGGACTTGTGAAAATAAAGTATTACTCTTGCAGTTGCAAGTCTCTGATACTGTAGGTAACACACAGTGAGTGTTCTGTTCACTGTGATCCTGGTCTCTGTGTGACTCTGTGTCCATCACATCAGTCTAAATTGATGTCCCTTCCTCACGTATCACAGAATCATTTAGGTTGGAAAATCAAGTCCAACCATAAACGTAACACTGTCAAGTCTACCATTAAGCCATGTCCCTAAGTGCCACACATCTGCATGAATTACCAGGAGAGATGAACTGGGTCATGTTTGGTTGTTAACCCGCAGTGTGAACTATGAGGACACAGGGTATAGATTTAGCTAAAATTTTAGGAAATAGGAATATGTTTTATTTCTTTAGTAGTTGATACGAAACAGAAATATCACCCTTTGACCTTGCTCATAACTACTTCAGAAGTCTCTTCCAGGGTGCAGGGTGGTTGATTGTACTATGGAAAATATTCTTTGATTGTCCTTTTCATCCTTGTCTGAATATTTTTCAGGGTCTGTAGATGTATTTACAGGGAGAGTAACCAAGGTGTAACCTGTGGCTCATTTGCCTGTTCTTGAGAGACTCCTGCTTACCTCCCCAAAGCTTAAACCCACTCCTTAATGAGTCTGGGGACCCATTAGTTAGACTGTTTAGAAATATATGATTGACGTTAGCAGAGACATATTCAGGTACATTGTACATACACTATTATGCTCAGCAAGAGAAAATAATAAAGCCCCAGTTCATTCTCCTGCCTCAGTTTCCTAACCATTCTAGAAGTTCTTTGGGCTGGGGGTCAGGTTTGCCTCGGTGGTCTGGGATCTGTCTGTGAAGTTCATGACTTATTTCCTGAACTGTGGAGTCTTTCCAGCCCAGCATGTCTCTTCTGACCTCAGTTGGCCCTGTAGTAAACTGGGTCTTCTCTTTTTTGCTGTGAAAGCATGCCATGACTTCCTTTCCCCTGCCCAAGACTTCCTGTATGTTGTGCCAAGCTTTTGGTGTGGCCCTGGAAGTCTGTTTCCATATTGCCCTTTTCATCAAGACTTTGGCTGTGTTTTTCTGTTTGGTAACTTTTCCTTCTTCAAACTCAAGCTTCCATGGCCAGGTTAGGAAAAAACCTAGTTCTCTTGGGTAGGAGCCACCTTTTCTTGCAAGCTGATCGCCCTTCAGCAGACATAAGCAGTAGCTGCTGGCTGCTGACCCTAGTTTGGGAGTTACACGCTAGAAACCTCCTCAGCAAAACTGCATACACCTTCCCAGAAACATTAAAAAAATAAAAATACAGCAGTCCTATATTCCAAAGCTTCAGCCAGGATTCGTCAAAGGTAGAAATCATCCTACACAGCCCCAAGCAGATCCCACAGTTGACATTGCTGCAGAACTGGCTGTGTGCTCCCTGCTTTACCATATGAGTCCTGGCCACACTGCCCAGGCAGCTCAGGGTACAAGAGCTCTTTGAGCCAGTGGTGCACTGGCCTCCTTTCATAAAATGAATTCCAGTCCCATGCAAGGAAGATGGCAGGAGGACAGCTACCACAAATGATAGGCAAACGTAACTTAAACCACCTCTCATCCTTCTCCTTCTGCAGAATAATATGGGCATATTTAGGGTGGTCCAAATGGTACAGCTGGGAGTAATGGGATTGACTTAAACACAATTTAGGTTGGCTATCTGGAGCATTTTCCTAATGATGTGGTCTGGTAGGCTGTGGGATAATCTCCCTGGGGACATGGTGGGAGACCTCATCACTTAATAATGGGCTTGGCAAATCTCTGGACACCTAAATAGAGGGAATATTCCAAGACTACTTATTGGGGTAGATCAGATGCAGTCTGGTACTTTCTAACTAAAAAGAAAGTTGGAAACACAGGAGAGAGCAGGTAACTGTCAGCAGTATTATCCCAGTCCTGCACTGACTTCAGCCCTGTCACAGCACTGGCAAGAGATGGTACTTTTAAGTGCCTCTGTTGAAGTCAAGGTATGGTGTTTTATTTAAATTTTGGATTTGCAAGCCGTGCCTCCTGAGAGCCCTACTGTTCTCCTATTGCTTTTATTACCATGCCTAGGAAGCATCCACTATCCTTCCCCTTTCATACCTTAAGGAATTTTCTAGCAGAGAATTAACAGGTGGGCTTTGTGAAAGCGATCTCACCAGTAGCTGTTGGTACCTAAGAAAAAAGCAGTAATTATTAGAGGGATAGGAAATGGCAGACAGCATTCTGAAAGAACATAATTGCACAGAGCATTCAATCACTGTTTCAAAGACAGTTATTAGGTTTATGGTGCAGTCTTTTTGATAAACCTGGTTTGAAAGAGGAGCTCAAAAGCAGCATGCACTCATTGAAATAGGACTAGAGAGGGAGTGCTCGTGATGGGCTAGTTGAGGAGTCAGATGATCCCTAGAGTCACTAAGTACAGCTCCCAAAGGAGTCTCTTGGCCAGATTCTGCAGGGAGTACATTATACATCTGGTATAGGTTAGCCAGGAAGAGGCGTGTATGGTAAAGAGGCCTAACCTTTCTTCAAGGCAACACCAGGAACAGAGACAGTAAACACACACACAAAGTACAGAACTAGCAAAATTGATACAAAACTCACCATCTTATCTCTCACCTTCATCTCTGTGGTCATTGGGCCTGGATGTTTTATTTGTGTATTTATTTTTGCTGCCAGCATCAGCTGTGGGGCCCCAACTAGATCACCTGTATCTGACCTGTTCCTGACTCCTGGTTACAGCTCTCCACTACAGATTTGTGCCAGGACCAGGCTCTTCCCATTCCTAGCCTTCTCTTTGTTTTTTCTCCTTGTCTTTCTCCCACAGACTTTTGTTTTTCTCTCTTAGTCAGTTATTCCCAGACACCCACCTGACTCCTCCTCTGGTCTGACCATAGCTGCTATTTCCAGTTCCCTTGCCTAACAGTCCCATGCTCCATTTTCCATCTGGCATTCACCCCCTGACTGCTTTCAGTTGGACTGCATCCCTTTCCCTCATGCCTGGGCAGGCTCATAGTGGGCACAGGAGGGGAGTGGTTGTGTGCAGGGTGCTCCACTGGTCCATACAGCTGGGAGGAAGCCCTGCCTTCCTCCTGCACTTCCATAGTCAGGAGTGCTCACAGCAGACAGTCTCAGGAGCTTTTAGCTGCCCTCCTGAGAACACGTGCAAAGTGAGATTTTTTTTCAAAGGCTTATCACATAGCCAAAACTGTGTGGTTTTTCACAAGAAGAGAAAAAGGCACATATTCAGTAAGGACTGGCTCCCGTTTGCAATCATTTTCCAAGTCCTGTTCCAAGCTTGGAGTCCTAGGACTTCTCAATGAAACAGAGTAAGATTGTTTTATTTTAATGAGGGCCCAAGAGCACATTTTTCTCTAATGTCATCCTCTGAAGTCAGGTACATTTTATGAAACCTCTACATATGAATGGGTGACTGCTTGTGAGGAGGCTTTGCCTGAGCCAAGATTTAGCAAGATAGGGAGAGGAAGGAACCGGGAGACTTTCTGATGCTCTCACTGCGTTCAAGTAGGGGCGAGCATCTGCTCTTGCAAGATGCTGAGTACCTCCTGGTGCAGTCTTCAGGAACTGAAAACGCTTAGCATGACACAGGGTCGGGATCAGAAAGCATGCTGCTGTGCAGATGGGAGTTATGAAAGCTCGTGAAGAACAGACACAGACTAAACAGTGCACACATGTATATTGTGCACGGGGCTGCAAAATGAGCTGGAGGTGATGTAGGAATGGTGTGAATTTACAGCAAAACTGAGAGATCCATAAGATTTCTCTGTAAAGTAGTTTAACTACTGAGTGTCCATGACAAAGATATTGTTGGCAGTTAAAAAGGCATCTCTTAAATAGTTGACATTTTTGTTTCAGCGACTATGCAGTGACTACATTTCTAACTAATCCTAATAAGCCTCCTTTCCAAGTTGTATAAAAATGGTTTATGAGTTCTGGCCTTAGCAGTGGCATAAAACTTCCCTAGAATATCCATCCAGAGATTCTTTGTCCTCCCCACTGCCACTGGGGACTGTCACACTTGTGCATACTGTCATTCCCAGCCAGGGAAGTTCAGGCTTCCTGAGTGAGCAGGTTAAACACGCTGCCACATTCGCAGCATGCTGATTGTGAAGTCTACCCATAAGGCAGCAGTTCATAACCTTGTGGAAATATTTTTACATGCTCCACGCAGAGAAAATAACCACTTGTGCTCTGCTAGAGCTCAGCCACATGAAAGAGCCAGGAAGAACACCCCAATGGATATTGAGAAAGGAAGGGGATCTCTACTTGTGTCTACTGCAGCAGGCAAATGTGGCACCTCTGCCATCTTAGCAGGAAGTTAAGATGTGGACAGTCTTTCAGACTGTTGTTTTGAGATCCCTGTTTGCATTTGCTGTGAGGTGGTGATACCCCAGGGGAGCACACTGGTGGGTATAATCCAGTCCTTTCTTACACACTTTCTTAGGATTCTGCCCCAATACAAAGACTTCAAGCATGCCCCCCTCCACAAGGAGCTTGCTATCTTAGGCACATCCCCAGCTCTTGGTCTCCTTTTCCCTTTACTAACCTTTCTTCTAAGACCCTGACTGATCACTTTACCATACACCTCTCTCCAGTTCCCTCACTCCCCCAATCCATCTGCTCCAAGCCACAGTGAAGTCATCTTTCATCGGATACTGAATTCACTGTTACCTTTACACTCTCAAGACACATCTATTCCCCAGAAGAGTTTGAGAGCAAAGGGATTAATGCTGGTTGAACTATGAGAAAAGCCTCAGCTGAACCAGGTGAGCACCAGCACTGAGCACTTTTGGTTGTTGGATATAAGGCAGAAGTAAGATTTCTACTACCCACCTATTCCATGGGGTGGAGGCCCCAGCTGTGGCCAGTGCGGATCTGCCTGAAGCTACCACCAGCCCCGTTCCCAATGCCCCTGGCATGAGCTGCACATGCCACCCTGGGAGCAGCTGGAGCACTCAGCTCATGGGGAGCATCGCTGCTGGAAACCCACGGGCTCAACTGGCGGCTGCACAGCAGGGCTGACCTGGTGCTTGGGAGAAACTGTGAGACACTCCTGGCCTTTGGGGCCACAGTGTGGTCACCCTGGTCTCCAGTGATCATGTAAGTAAAGCTTGGCTGGGGAGAGAGCAGGCCTTGACTGGAAAGTCCCACTCTCTGTAAACACAAACAAATCAGCCCCCATCACCTGCTTCCCTTCTTTATCTGTACATGTAATTTAAAACACCCTCCAGCCTTCCAAAGTCAAGCTTCAGCTGCTTCCCATCCCCTTAAGCCCCTTTAGTTCCTCTTACCCCCCCTAACCTGGCTGCTTTTCCAGAGCCAACCATCACTGCAGAGACAAGTTGCTCTTCTCTCCCACTCTCTGATCCTTTCTGTCCTGGGTGAATGTGGTGGGAACCACCCACAGCGTGTTTTCGTGCATGCGTTTCTGCAGCCACCCCTCCCCCCTGCCTAGTTTTTTAAGTTAAACTATCTCTTGCTTTAAAGAGAGCAAATACACAGCAGTGGCTTTCATCACTGCTGTATAATAGAGCAGTAATTCTGTGCCAGGGACTGTTTTCTATTTTATTTTAAAGGGTTTATAAAACAGTGTATGTAATTGAGTGAGTAAACTGAACGTTTTCTGGAGCCCCTGAGGGCTGAAACTTCGTGGTGGTCCTGGGCCTAGGCCCTAACCCTTTTTTTTCCTCTCTTTTTTTTTTTCCTCCCTTTCCCCTCCTTCCCCTCCTCCTTTACAACCCAGCGTTGCCACCAGCAGCAGCAGCAGCAATCTGTCTGGGGCTAATTGAGCAAACAACAAGGAGATGCTTTCACATGGCTTTTAAAGGAATGCTCCGGCATCCCCTTTCTGTGAGCGGCTTGGCAGGAACCTGCCAGGAAGGCTGGGGAGCGCTGGGTCCCCGGCCTGCTGGTGGGGTTTGTGCCGGGCTGCGCAGTCATTTCCGCCCCTCTGTTTATTTGCATTACAATTTGTTTTTAGCCAAGCACCAAAAGCTGCTCTGCTCTCTAGCTCGCCTTGTGCGTATGTTTTTAAGGGGCTAGTGTACAGTATGTGTAAACAAATGTCTTCCCGAGCAGGAACGCATATATAACGAGTGACAGGTTTTTGATTTACACTCAGTAAAGTCTCCGTGGACACTCGGTTCAAGCACCCAGGCTGACTTCAGGCTGGGCTGCGTCAGCAAGTTGAAGCAAAGTGCTAATCAGGAGGTTGAATGTGTTGATCAGCTCTGGATTTGCTTAGCACCAGATGCTCCCAATCTGAGAAGATCTAGTTGAACATGATTTAAGATTGAAGAGTCCAACTCTTAAGGCTTTCTGAAAGTCCTTTCTCTAATCCCTCTTCTTTCTCTGTGGGCTGAATGCATCTGTAACTCTGCCAGTGTCAGATAAAAGGCAGCCTGGTAAGAAATCCCTAATGGGGAGCTGGGGAAGGAGAAAGGGAGCTGAACAGCGAAGCATGTGAGGTACTTCTCCCTCCTCCCCCAGAGTTTCAGGCAGAGTTTCTGCAGGAACTGAGCTTGCTGGTACCAGCCAGAGCCACTGGCAACTGGCAGCCACGTCTGATAATGAGACGCTATCCGAGCTCAGCTCTCTGGCACACACGCTGGAGTCTGAATTCCCTTCACTCTGCAGAGAGGGCTTTGGGAATGGAAGAGGGAAGCAGGGTGAATCCTTATCTGCCTATCGCGTCCCCTCGGGGTGCGGAATAGGGCTTTGTTTCTAGCAAAACCATTCCCTTTATCGCTTCAAAACTTTCTCGCAGATTTTAGACAGGCAGATTCATGTGTTTTCCTTGGGCCTTTACAAGAAGAAATGAGTTTGGTGACTTCATGTGAGTCTGAGGTAGCAGTGACATACCAGGCAGGCCATGTGTGCCTGCTTTGGGGAATCTGGGCCACACGGGTCAAGGAGGAGATGAAACAGGCAGAGGAATGGGAGATGAGGGAATGCGTGCTCCAATTTTGGCTGCCTAAGTTCCCTAAACTCACTGCTGCCTCGGTTTCCCCATCTGTAAAACAGGAATGCTTTGACTCACCCCTCTTGAAAAGCATTTTGAACTCATCAGGTATAAAATACAAGATACCATAAGCCTGCTACAAGCCTGTCAGTGCAAAATAGAAATAGTTGGTACCACCTCTGCAGTAAAGTATGTGGCAGGACTTATCCCAGCTCTGCAGATTTAGGTCCGTGGAAGATGCTGTCTGAAATGAAACAAGAAGTTCCTTATTAAAGAGTATTGCTACAGATAACCTATATATAGAACCATAAATTGACATGGCTCTCTATAAGCCTAGGTGAAGGCATGTTTAATCTGCAGAGGCATAACGTAATTACTCTCACTGGATAGTAGCCAGGGTCTTATTCACATCATAGAAATCAACATGATAGGTAGTCTGCTTGGAGGAGGTTCAGGAATGGAGTCACAGGAGTTGCTACAGGGCCTGTTTGAGATATATTGGGAAAGTTGTTGGGGGTGAGGAATGTTATAGCAAGAAATGCTGCAGGTTGGATTTGAGGTACCTTGGCAAAGCTGTGTGGGGTCCAGGACGGGAGGAGAGAGGTGCTGAAGGCTGGACTTGGGGCTATTGGCAGAGCTGTGCTGAAGAAGTTGTGTGGTGCTACCTACATCATGCTTGCACCTGGCACTTGTACAGTCAGCCCCTCATTTTCCTGAGCACTGCATCCACCTCTGCTCGTCCAGCCCAGAGTGCTGGAGATTGAGCTCCAAGATGTTAGTGTGAGGCTCCAGGATTAATTACCAGTCGTCACTAAATACCCTGAGCAAAGAGCTAAATGTCTCAATCTGATGCTGAAGGTGAGAAGCAGCTCCTTGATCTTAATTTAGACTCTTCATGAAGGGTCTCTAAAAGGAAGTGGTGTGGCTCACCCATTCCGTCCATCAGGCTGAGTCGTCTGAATATGATCCGTATGATTGTGGGGTTGACATTGTAGTGAGAAGTTTTCTTGCCATAGTCCAAAACTCCTTGACGTTTATAGAGCAGAATTTGATCAAACCTTTACTGGAGCAATGGTTTGCGTGGTGCAAAGGTTATGTCTCGAATTTTAAACCAAGAGAAGCACCATGTTGGCCCAGCCACTTTGGGGATTGCCAGGAATTTCTTCATTTAGCCGAAGGTGGTATATTTGTTGTTTTGCAGCAGTCTTGCAAAATCCACTCTCCTGAGGGGAGGAGTTTTAGGTGGATAAATAAAACACAACTCATCATTTCCATCATCCTTGGGTATCCACCCCCACTACTGTGTAAGGTGTGGGAGACACCAGAGCCTTCATTGGTTATCCCAGCACCTCATAGGCCCTGACACTTTATCCCAGGCTCCAGAGCCAATTGTTATTCCTAATGTGCAGGAGGTAAGATGAGAAGCCTAGGGGCATGGAACACACCACCTGAGCTCCACCTGAATAGGTGTCCAGCTCCCTGAGAGCAATTTAGTTTTACCACCTCCCCCACAGTACCCTGAGGACACCCACTTAGAGCACACCAGCTTTGTGTCATGCTCTGAGGCCACACGCTTGGGTTTTTTAGGCACTGGGCTTTCAGTTGTGTGTTTTTATTATTTTGGCTTTAGATCCCTTATTTGCAGTCCTTCCCTGACAAGCTGCTTTTGCATTTTAAAGGGAAGGCTCTTTCAGTACAGTGCATTAACAGTGCTGGGGCAGGGACTGGCACATTAATGTGTCCACTGGGGCTGTGCAAAGCTCCTGGGAACAGGCAAAGGAGTGACCTTGCAGAAATGGCCCCTCCAACAAATTTGCTCCACAGGAGTCTGAGAAGGGCTGTCCACCATTACCCTCAGAGGTGATAACTGTGCTCAAAGAACTTGCTTCACACAGACACTTTCGGAAAGGCTCCATTCAGAAGGGTCAGGTTTAAATTTAAAAAAAAAAAAAAAACAAAACCAAAAAAACCCCACTCTTCTTTTTAATCTGCCAGGGCTGAGTTGGGATTGCTGAGAGGATCTCACACTGCCTTGGTGATGGCCCTCTGATGCTGAGCAGCCCCTCTCCTCCCCAGCCTCTGAGCAGTTTGGGGGCAGACAGTGCTGTTTAGGGCCGGAGTGGATTATTGATCTTTAATTTTATGTCAGATTTCCATGTTGGATGTTGATGGTTTCTTTCCTTGACCTAGGTGTACACCTGTTGGTAGCAGCTGTGACTTCCGTAGGGCCTCTCTTGTTTATTAGTGACACATACATGTGAAAAGTCTCATTAGAGAAATCTCCTGATGTTTAGTCAGTTGTTTAGGCTTTGGCCATGTGTGTGGGATACTGTAGGAGAGACGCTGGAGTCCAGCAAATCTGGGTTTGAGTTCCCCAGAATCTGCTTTTCTCATTTATTTTAAAGTTGCAGAATTCAAAAATGCAGGGTCTGAAGCTCTGCTGCAAAACTCAATTGCTCTTCTTTTCCTCCCTCTCTCTTTTCAGCCAAACATGTTAATGAAGTCATTGTGGGCACCGAACAGCTGATGGAGATATAACCCAAGTAGGTTTTAAAGATGATTTTATGGAAGCCGGCAGCAGAACCAGATGTTCAAGCGTCGTAAGATCATCCGTACAGATCAGTACTGGCATGGTTTACCCTGTCATTGCTCCTTTCCTGTTCAGCTTTATATTTATGTCTTAATAAAGAAGTATTTGCAGAGCGGAGTGTCCGTCAGCCCCTCCCCCCTCATTGGGATGCGCGGGTTTGTGCCGGGTTATATCGGTTCCTGCGCGCCCGGCCAACGCACTGTACTTTTCCAGCAGAAGGGAGAGCAGGGACCACACAGACTGTGCCCACTCCAAAGAATGACTTAGCCGCCCTCCCTGCGGTGTAAACCACGTCCCTGCAGTCCTGCACCACCGTCCCTGAGCCTGGGAGAAACTGCTCGGGATGCTGCTTGTGCATCTCATCAACGCAGCAGGCGGACAGCGAGAACAGCGGCGGTGCCGGCTGCTCTCTGCAGCCCGGCGGCTTCGCCAGCCTCCTCCTCCTCCTCCTCGCTGCCTCTCATGATGCTGCCCCACAGCACAGAAGTGTTTAATCTGTGCCTCTTCTCTGCTGTAACGCAGTCTAGGAGTTTGGCACCCCTTTCCATCAGGGCTGAGTTTGGTCTGATAATTTGAAATCCTGCCCAAGAGCAAGTATGTGAGGGCTGGTGGAGCATGAAGAAGGCGTGGGGTGTAAGCAGTGGGTACTCCCTGCCTTATTTTGATGCTTCTTCCTGTCAGTCCACTGTTCCTAATCCCAGATGAGGTCCCTCCCCACACTTGGATGATCTGTGGATGACTTGGATGACTGTACCTATGTCTCTGAGATGAGTCGCGCGTGTTAATGTGAATCGCACAGCCTTGTGGTCAGGGCTTGTGCCAGGATTGTAAAGCACCTGGATGGGATTGAAACACAAGCTGTTCTTTAATGTTTATGAATTGGACACAAGTTCCTACCTAAAAGCTGTTTATTAGAATGTAGTAGGATTGAACAGGGCATTTATCTGCCCCTGGCAGTTTGACATCCAGAGGTGCTTACAGCAACTGGCAGGGATGGTATTTCATTAACTGAAGTGATAAATGTTAAATGTGTGCTTCAGTGGGCATCGGTGACCCCTGAGGAGAGTTAACCGTTTCCTAGTTAACTGGACAGGAGAAGGATTATAATCCAGACATTCTCTGAGTTTCGTAAACAAAATCCTTCCTCTGAAGGACTGGACTGGAATGGAAACTATGGGTACGGATGAGCTTCAAGGCCTGTGACGTGCTGCAGAGAGAAGAAACGTGCTGCAGTTCAGCTCCAGCTTTGTGCTGGAGGTTTTGCCTCGCGTATGTGCGCAAACTTGTTCCTAAGGTAGGAAGCCTTTTTCATCCAAGGATCGCAGAGGCTTTACAAAGGTTAATTAAAGAGAGTTCTTGTCTCTGTGTGCGGCAAGGGAGAGAGGCTCCATTTTGGGTGTGTAGAAACAGAAGCAGAGTGGAGTGTAATTACCTGGCTTTGCATTTTACCAGAAGGCTGGCAAAGCCAAGAGAGGTTTTCAGGGACTTTGGCTCACAGTCCTTTTGCTTAAACACAAAGCCTTCTCCCCCTCTCTTTTTAGGATACATCTTAACTTCTGAAAAGTCCACATTGCCTTGTTTAACAGCTACAGCTTTACCTCCTTGTGCCTTAATTATATGTTAAAGTCTCAGCCCTTTTGTTTAGCTAATTTAAGAAGAGGGTGGGGGGCTCTTTACTGTTTCGGTTAGAATTTAGCATTAATTTAGTGTTCTCTGACACTTGAAAACCTGGCCCGGATTTGAGGCATTTTCTTTTCCTTTTTGCCTTTTACGACCTGCAGGTGTTTGGTGTGAGATAAAAGTAGATCCCAGAGTGAGATTTCACAGCACAAATTATCAAAGTGAAGATTCACTCTTGATGTAGTCTACGTGTGTGGCAGTAATTATGAAAAATAGCTCGGGATAATAGGGCCTTCAGGAATCCCAAGGCGGGCACTGGGAGATTAACCCTTCCTCATCTAACCTGGCCTCCACGCTGCTGTCATCGGCAGGTGAGGAGATGGTGGGTTGGGTGAGGCAGCTTTACAAACCAAGTGATGTTGCAGTCGTTTAGAAAACTGGGAAGGTGACTGAGGACATGAAGTTCTGTTTCCAGGTAATTTTGGATGGGACTGTTCAGTCCCGGGTCATAGAGACCTTCAGGAAGGTGTTACTGGGACAGGCTGCTATCAGCTTTCAGGAATGGGAAACCTCTCAGACACAAATAAGCTGCTCAGTGTGCTGCTCTGTCACACCCAGGCGGCTGAGTGTTACAGCCTGTGCCTATCATGGTGTTATTGGCATCAAAGCAACACATTTATAGGCAACACTTCTCTGAAAGACATGGAAGTTCCCACCTCCATAGATTCTGGTTCTTTCTAGACAGTTTTGTCCTGAACTCTTCCTTGGTAGATGTACAGGCAGAGTTGCTGTGAGAAGATTCTTGCAGTGGCTTTTCACATGCTGATTCTGCATGGGGTAAAGCTGAGGTTTGCTGTGATGCCCAGCCATGGCCAGCAGGACCACTGGCTCGTGGTTTTCCCTGAGTGGTGTCCTGCCAGCTGCTCCCAAAAGGCTCTTCCTGTGACCAGGGCAGGAGGGTCGATGTGGCTGCAGACCTCAACAGCAGAGGGTGCGCACACCTGGCCACACTTCTTCCTGTGGTTCCTGCCCCCAGCACACCGTGACAGGGACACCTGAACCTTGCCCCCTCACGCTGGCTCCCAGGAGAGCCGGGTACCACCAGCAGCAGCAGCTCTGCAGCCAGGCCCTTGCAAGGACTTTTGCAGGCAAGCATGTTTGCAAGACAGATTTGGGAATAGCGTTTGTTGGGCAGTCACAGACACCCAGAGCTCTGGCTTGCCTCCCCCAGCCATTCATGTTCGCTTTTGTAGGTGACTGTTGGGATCTCTCAGGAAGCAGCAGCTCATCTGATCCCTTCTGCAGTCATACCAGAACGGATGGCTCCCATCTACCTGGCAGCCCTGGAGCAGAGCCATGTAAGTTGAAGGCAAACAGCCAGCCATTCCTAGGGATGGTGGTCTTCCCACCCCAGTGGTGTTCAAAGGGATACAAAACCTTTGCACCCAGCTCTAATCTTGCTTTTAGGACAATTTTTTGGCTTGTGGGCAGGAAGGAAAGAGCAGAGCCTGAGCAGTCATATGGCCTCAGGTGCACAGGTCTGGCTCCTGTCACAGCTGACACTGTGTGCAGCCCTAGCAATAAAATTCTCCTGAACCACTTGGGGCTGGGATCACAAGGACTCGACAGTCTTTTACTGCCTTCAGTCTCCAAAGTTGACTGTGCAGAGCCATGTTGCTCCTGCTGGCTTCCTTGCTGGCTCGTGCACCCCACTGTCCTTCCTCTGGCTGCCTGGAAAGAGTGCTTTTTGCCATGCCCCTGCCCACCCTTTGGATTTGCTGGTCCAGAGACCAGCATTTTCCTAATGAAATCCCCCAGGTCTGGGGAACACCAGTGTTTTCCAGAGGTGCCTTGCTGCCTTCACGCTGGCCCAGGTCCCCAGTGAGGGCCAGTAGTGGCTGCTCTGGTCCCTGCTTGATGTCTTGCGAGGGGCAGAGTGAGACGGAGCCCCACGTGGGGCTCGCAGAGGAGCCGGCTGTGCAGGCAGCAGTGGTGTGACAGACGCACGTTGCACAGTGTGTGGTGTAATCCAGCCCCAGGACACCGCAGTGCCGCCCTCCCGTCACACACAGCCATTCCCGTGGCCTTTGTCACCTGTTTTAAAGGACTGATTATTGCAGTGGGCAATTGGGGCTGGGGCCCTTGGCATTGCAGGCTGCCCACTGTGCCCCGACCCAGCCCCTCCCAGTGCCAAGGGGAGCACAGGGCCCTTCTCACTGGCAAACTGCAGAATTAATTTGGGGAAGTGGAGGTTCCCTCACGGGCACCCAGCACCCCTGCCAGCACCTCTGCAGCAGCCTGCCCACCGAGGCTCGCTCCCTCTCAGCCAGGAGGCTGATTTCTGGTTCCTGTCGGTTTTCACTCCATCTCCCAGGAGCCAAGGTCCACAGCCGCGCCTGTGCCTCCCAGACGGGCCGGCAGACGGGAACTTCCTTCCAGGTCCTATAGACAGACATTTTATATATGTTAAAATACGTGTGTATATAAATATGGAAAGCAAGAGCTTGGGAGAGCTTGAGTCTAAATAAACTTGTATGTTTTAGGCTTTTAAAATGCTAATGTTGAATTTCAGGGGACGGGGGATGGCAAGGGGATTGTTGGACTGAGGACCAAGACAGCTGATGAGCTTGGATCAGTGCCTTTACAATTCAAGGAAAAATGGGATAGTTTGGGAAGGAAAAAGGGATTTTCTTGTTTTTGTTTTTAGTAGAAAATAAAAGAAGCTGCCTTCTTATTTGCCTCCCTCCCCCAGCGCCAGAGCAGCGAGCGACTGGTGTTGTATGCATAAGCTATTCCTTTGTGCAACGTCTAAATGGTTAATTGTGTTTGAGGAAGATGTACGGGCGAATGGAGGGACCACCCAGCAAGAGACAGACAAGAAAGAGCGATCTCTGAAATGTTTAACCAGAGAGAGAGCAAAGTTGTTTAAAAATATTTAATTTACAACATTCCACACTGCTGATTATAAATCGGCCGTCCAAAAACACTGCTGCGTGCGGGGAGGGATCCAGGCAGCATGAAACAAATTCTTGTGATTGTTTTTCCTATCTTCCTCCCTCCTTCCCTTGGGGAGTTTAACCCTGTGGCAGGATGCGGGTTGCCCCAGGCAGGGAAGGCAGCACTGTTCCCTAGGACTGTGGTCTCTGGTGCAAACACCTGCACCCAGGGCCGGGGTGCAGCCGCCTGCAGCACTGGGAGTGTTGGAGGGGATGGTGTGGAACAACCGAGCGGCAATGCCGGCAGCGGCGATGGGCACGTTTGGGATGGTCAATGGGTAATGGCCCCGCAGCCCCTTCCCTCTGATCTCCACCCCAGCACCAGGGTTCCCCAAAGCATCCGGCTGTGCTCCCAGGCAAGGAAAGCTATGAATCCCCTGGTGATGGGTTGAGAGACTTGAGGAACCAAACCTGGCCAGTCTGTGCCACCTGTGAGAGGTCCCTCACCACGATGACGATGGTGCCTGCTCTTTGGGTTGTCAACACTCAGTTGCATCACCCAGCCATTCCCAGCAGCACCAGGAAGGACCTCGGCCCTCTCAGGGTCATTGAGCAACAGCAACAGCAACAGCAACATCTTTCCCTGCTTGGGCCTTTCTGCAAAGGGGGTGCCGGGAAGAAGGGATTTGGCTGTGCTCTGCTCGCAGCCACCGCTGATCCACAGCTGTCTTTGACACACCCGGCCACCCCAGCCCTACTGCCCCCACACTGGGGGCTGGGACTGCTCTGTGAGGAGTCCAGTCTGCTCTGGACGTTGGCCAAACCATCCACCCCATCACCTAGGGTTCACTCCTTGATGCTGTCACCATGATATCTTTTCCAATCTTCATAGCCCATGTTCTTCTTGTGGCAAGAGAGTTCTGGGAGAGGAGGCTTCTGGGAATGCCCCTGGGAGACCGGGCAGGTGAAGGATGCACGTGGTGGGGGTCTGTCCCTTATTCCCCAGCCAGCACCAACCCTGTCATCATCCACCCTCATGGATGTCGCCTGTGGGGCTGGAGAGCCACCGTGCTGGAGGGTACTGGGGAAGGGAGGAGAGGCACAGCCCCTGACTAGTGATCCCACTCTAGAGAAGGGATCTGAGTGGAGCTGAGGGACAGGAGGGATGCAAGAGGAACCAGGATCCAAAAGCAGCGGCTGCTCTCGCTACAGAACCCATCTTGGCATCCTCTTGCAGATCCCACCGTGGAGAGCAAAAGCCAGGGTGCTTTCACACCCCTCCTGCCCCAGGGCCCCGGCCATGCAGCTGGGGAGCCCAGCCAGGGGGGAGGGCAGGGGTGTCGCCTGTTCCTGCTCTCCTGGCAAGAAGGGAGCACAGGGAGAGCTGCAGGGCCCTTTGCCGGGGATTGCCACACGTTTCCTAACCCCTGATCAGCCAGGAAGCCTCGCCGGCCACCTGGACGCTTCCTCGCGTGCAGCGAGGGCCTGTGACAGCCCGAGGAGCCGGGGTGGGTTTGGCCGCTTGCCCCGGTGGCGAGCTCGGCTCTCAGTGGCTGCACCGCTCCGGGCCCTGCCAGCCCCAGCCGGTGCCGGGAGCGAGAGCGGAGACAAAAGAGCTTGTGTCCGCCTGCCAGCAGCCGGCCCCGCCGAGCGGCCGCCC